>JAJEKB010021327.1:283868-320542 GCA_022393335.1 Macrotrachela quadricornifera
TATCGTATGTCATAAAATAATGGAGATTATTTAAGATAATAAAAATATATATGTTTTGTAGAGATTTTCACGAGGAATCTTTCGATAAAAAATTTTCTTCTTAAACACTGAAAAATGAGTGGAATATATGCAAAATACTGAGAGGCTCATTTATTCTTTGACACTCGTTATATTAGATTTATTATTTAATATTAAATGAAGATTTTTTAAATAAAACTTTCAATTATACAAAATGTATAAAAAGAAATTTTAACTCATTTAAAATAAATAAATATTATTGATCAATAAAAATTATTTGACATTTTACTTTATATATGAACACTTCCAATGATAAACTATTTCATTAAATAAACCAATATCACAATAATAGCATATTTATCATAATATCACTAGTGCACAACTCGTTAATTCGTTCCGAGTATTAAAATTTCACTCGAGTTTTCCACTGTTAAAAACTTTGAAACTCCGGTAATCCACCTTCAGCTTTGTCCTTATCCTCCCATACTAGAGTATTCAAATTTTAGTAGTTGAATAGTTCAAAAGTTCAAAACCCGAGTAAAATTTTAAAACTCGAGTAGAGTCTTCGAGTTTTACGTATATGGTAACATCATGAGTATTGAATCGTAAGTGATCAAAAAATAATGTTTTGATAAATTAAAATATTATAACAAGATGAATTGAACCATATATGAAAGAAACTAGATGGTGATGATATAACTTTTCATGTAATTTTATATTATGCCAACCATCTTGGTAATCAAAGGGGAAACAGTCAAGAATGTCCTTCGTAAAATGTCCTTTGCAATGTCCTCCTGATGTTTCGTCCCTTAAAAAAATGTTCTTATCGAGAAATGTCCTATTCAGCTAAATGTTAGAAAATGGTTCTCCCCAGTAATGTCCTCTAAAAAAATGTCCTTCAAGAAAATGTCCTTTTAGCAGGTTTTCTATCACATGATGAAAACACTAGTCGTTCTTGTAAATTCATCACAATTGTTCAATTTTTATCTTATTTCTCGCTTGCAACAAAAAAAGAAAGTCCACGGAGTAAGTCATTAATTGTCATATTTTTTGTGAAATCAATCATATAGTTCTTTCATTGACCGTTCAAGAATTCTGCATTTCGGTCGTTTTGTAGTTATATCGAATAATTATCTAGGTATACAGGGAGATATGCGTAGGATATCAGAAGACATGATATCTTAGATAAAGAAATCTAGGTGAAAGACATCAAAAAGAGATTACATCTGAAGAGATATATGTAAGTGAAAGAAGAACGAGATGTCATGATATGATATCTGTAAAAATACATCTAGGTGACAAAGCTGTTCATCGAGGTTAAAAAGAAATAAGTAACGCATCAAGTAAAATGGATTAGAGAAAAATATCACAACATAACAAGACGAAGAGAAGGAGTCATCCATATGTACTCTCGATCCGATTTCAAATGCGCCCTGGTCGAAAATGACCTTTACATTCGTGTTGTTTTCTCTTTTCGCTATTTATTTTCAGTTTAAAACGGAGTTAATCCTCTACAAAAATTAAAGCTGTTTGATATACTTATATTTCAGCGACAATCTATCTCTCAATGAACAAGTTACACATTGATAAAATTAAGGTCATAAAAAAGGACATTCTTGATGCAAAGGACGATTTCAAAAGGACGTTTTGACCAAGGACATTTTTCAGCAAGGATGTTTTCTCGAGGACCAAATCATAGGGACATTTTTGCGAGGTCATTTGCATAAGGACATTTTTACAAGGACATTGTTGCCGTAATTCATCAAAGGTAGGTTGAAATGATGAAAAAAACATTCAAGTGATATATTCTTTTTCTGCTTTTAAAAATGATGCGTGTGAGACATAAATTGATGAGTGACGATATAAATCGACGTGTTCGATCAATTCGCATGTTGATGTAGATTCACCCTGTATCGCTGAAATAAATATTGATATTCATGCGTCTTAAATTATAATGCAAAGAAAAGATGCAACACATAAGCTCTTCGTAGATTTCAAAGAAGAAGTAGAATAATTAAACATCGTTTTCTCGTTTTAAATACACGAATCAGAATGGCTAACCGAATAAATTACTGGAACAATGTATCGCTCCTACAATGAGAAAAATACTTAGAGAAACAAAATAAAACATATTGCTCACCATATAAAGAGATACGAATGTTTCATCGAAATATCTCGTTAAAAATTCTATATCTTTACGAGCAGTGTCAGAAAGATATTATTCTTTGATAAGATGTTCCATAAAACCTAATGTGTTAAGATGAATAAACTCTTCTTGATCAAGGAAACTTTTCAATGCTATATATGAGATTTTGAAATGAACCATATTTGAGAATACGTGAAACGAACAAATATCTAAATAGTAAAATAATTTGCAACTAGTTTGCCTGAAAATTTCTAAATAGATGAGTATCTTACAATAATAGATATGATAATCATACAGTGGAAATAATATGAAGATAATTTTATTTATTTTCTAAATGAAATAGAATATTAATAAAGGAGAACGAATATTTTGACCATTGATAATACAAATATAATCATCGTCAGCATTGTTTTCATTTCACTATAAAATGTTTATTACAGTTTTATATTTTGTTAATGCCTGCAAGCAAGTGAATGAAAATAGTACGATATACTTATTAATAATGATTTTTTGTTAAAAGGACCTATAAATACTATAGAAACCACAGATAAATTACGAACTAGATGGAAAAGAAGATAATGAAGATGAAGATAGAGAGAACCATATAAATGTATAGTTTAATAGTTAATAAATTATTATTCCATAAAAATGTTTCAAACATTCGTTCTGGACTTAGTAATTAGAGATTTTATAGTCATTTAAGATGTCACTTTACATTCTACATCAATCACTGTGTACGTTAAATAAATAAACTTTCATATTTAATAAAACTTAGGTAACACTTTTTTGCCCATATTCATTTTTATTTATTCTTCCTGCAAAGCCACCCTTATTACTTAGTTAATATTATTATACTATTTGATAATATACAGTATCTTCTAGCAAACATCAAAATATAGTCATAAAATAACAAAAAAAAACATTGTAGGAGTTCATGTTAATGTTATTATTTCAAATATTTGTCTATAAATTTTCTTTCGTAACAGTAGAACTTTTCGGAATGGATGTTTTTGTTGTCTGATCTTGGCACATTTAGATATATGTATATCGAGATCAAAAGATTCATTTCTATGCATATTTAGATGCATCAAATTATATTGAACTAATTACTTCTATTTTCTTTATATATGGTAAAAATTAGATGAATTTGAAATATAATAATCACGATTATATATGATCTATAAACGTCAAAAAATTGCAACAGATACCTATTAATTTTAAAAGTTCATTATCAATATTTCACACTTCATTGATATGATATAGAAAACATTATACAAATCGTTTGTTTTTAACAACTGTTTATAACAATATCATAAAATAGTTCCCATCAAGAAAGTGACTAAACTTATACCATATATGAAAAGTTGAAAGTAACAGAAGCGAAGAAAACGTATATGCTGCAATAAATTCTATAATGATTTTATCTACTCTTTCATTTTTTTTTCAATTTGAAACGATGCATGAAACATTCTTTTTTGCTTTGAAAAGAATTTAATTCAAAATAGATGAAATAAAATGATTGTTATTATAACACTATAAACTTTATTATGATTATTTCTCTACTCTATTCACTTTTGTTTACATAGCCATCAACTGTGAGTAACCTTTTAACTAATTTATTTGTTCCACTAATATAAATTCTAATAACGCATTACTTTGTATAATTGATAGTTCTTATCTATCATCTGTACGTCATCGAGTACTATTCAAAATAATTATTGCCGCCTATTACAATTTTATATGAACCATGACGTTGTGCAAGCCATGATATAAGATAATACGATCATATAAAAAAAAAATAAAAGATATAAACTCGATGTTAGTTAAATCAATGAAAGTTACAATATTTTATTGATTTACTCATTCATCATTTATTCAGTAACCGAATATTAATCAATAAGACTGATATATGACTGTATTGCAAAAAGTCACGATCTACTTGAAATAACAATTTTTTCGATGTAATCGATTGTAATAACTATTAACATTAATACTAAACAAATATTTTTTATTGATTTATATAATTATTTCGTATTAAAAAAATAAACGAAAGAAAAACTGATACATTTTTTAAACTTAAATCACCATTGATCATATTCATCTGACATAAAAAGGAAAAGTTTTTCAAATCATTAATTTCTTATGCTTTTTCTAATCGACGTCTTTTAGACTGTTTTCGAATCATTTTTGCTAAAACTGTAAATGCATCAGCTAAACCTTCACCTGTTAATGCACAACAAGGAATAATATAATATGTTTCATTAGGCCATTGTATTAAACCAAGTTTTTCTGATATAACTTGAGCTGATAAAGCATCATCACTATCTTGTTTATTAGCAATAACAACAAATGGAATATTTTTCATTGTATCATGTTGAAATATTCCTTTTAATTCAGCTTTAGACAATGAAAGACGACGATGATCAGTTGAATCAACAACAAAAACAAGACCATCAACATTATCAAAATAATGATGCCATAATGTTCGTAAATGATCTTGACCACCAACATCCCAAACTGTTAAAGATATTCCACGACATGGAGATATTGTTTCAACATTAAAACCTTTAATATATTTTAAGAAAAAAAATTATTTTTTAAAAAATAAAATAAAAAAATATATTTATTAAACATACCAACTGTTGGTACAGTATGAAAATCTTCTGTATTTTTCATTTGATAAAGTATTGTTGTTTTACCGGCATTATCCAAACCAAGCATAAGAATACGTTTAGGTCCATCATTTGATAATTTTTTCATAACTTTTGATAAAACTTTACCCATTTTTTTAAAAATGAATGAATGAATGATTGATAAAATGAGTAATAAAAATCTACTATTTTATATTCAATAGTAGTAATATTAGTCAATGAGAAATGTCGAGAAAAAAAAATGATTACGAAACAGCTGTACGACTCACACCACACTATTATTCTCAACAACAAAATATGTTAATCATCGATATTTATTCAACTCTATTATCACACTTTTATATTTTGTGTTGGTGCAAAGAGAATGTAGGTGAATGAATCATGAATAAAAGAAAAAGAAATATAATGGTAATAGTGAAACAAAAAAAAAATAATATATATATATACATTAGTCAAAAAGTATTCTCATCATTGTATCTATATAATCAAATAAGAATATAAGATAGAAAAAAGAATAAATAAGCAATTTCTTCTTCTTTTTTTATCACACCTTCATTGATACATAGATAAGTATCACTTCAAACACATTGTTGTTGTTGTTGTTATTGTCCAAAAATGCGTCTATTCTTCATTTAATCGATTTATTCATATAGACAATATGTCGAGACTATTGTTCATAGTATGTAAAAAGAATATAGAAATATATTTGTTCATATGAACAACTATTCTCTTTCTTAGATTTTAATGAATGTTTGATATAAGATCTTGTATTGTAATAACAGTCATTTTCAATTAATATTATAAAGATTTATGACCTATCATTTTCTATGACTTTTGAACAATACTTAATGAATCTAACAAGAATATAATGATGTTATTTTCGACAGTTCAATCAATTTCGATTCTTAGTTTTTTTATTAATAAAGAAGATTTAAAATTCATATTTGAGATGAAATTAACTATTTCATGTACCCCGAGACAAAATATAATGATGTTATCAAACCTTCCTACTAGTAATACTGAGTTATGAGAAAAAAAAACATTTTAGGATATATACAATCCATATAACACAATTAATGAATTTATATTGAATTATCTTGAGAGTCTTTTGTTTCATTTCCCACTTCAATATTTCTTGTAAATATAAATTGAATTATGTCACTGAACTTAATCATCGATAAATTAGTTTCTATATAAAGCTCAAACAATATAACTTAACAAATCAAGCTCAAGCTGATGATGATGATGATGATGAATAATGGATGTACAAGTACATTTTTCAACATTTCTTTTTTCTCTAACCATTCAAATAGAGGATCATTCCTTTAATTTGATTGGTTACAATATATACAAATATAAAAAATGACAACAGAATATTAAGTTGTAATATTTTCTTTCAAATTTTCAATATAGAATTTCTTTTAATAAAGATTTTATTTTTCAAAAACTAGATAGAATAATATAAATGTTTTATTTATTTAAAATATTTCATTAATAAACAAAAATCTCTTGCCCTTGACATAATTTATGTAATAAATATTATATGTTTCAAAAATGAATAACGACGATGATGATGATGATAATTATCCAGGAAAACTTCTTCATCAAGCTGCACTTTATTTAAATGTTGATCTTCTAAAAGTAATATTTAATTGAATTATTTATTGTATAATTTTTTTTTCTTTTTTTATTAATAGGATCTTCTTATAGGAGATGAAATTAATAATATTGATGCAATTGATCGTTTTAATTGTACACCATTACATACAGCATGCATATCAGCCGCACAAGCAACTCTTCAAAATGATACAAAAGTTCTTGATTCATCATTGGAATTTATTATGGTACTTATAGATCATGGTGCTGATTTGAATATACAAGCTGGTGAACGTTATGATTATAAAGTAAGAATAAGTTTATTATTATAACATAATGAATAGATTGATCCTTTTCTTCTTCTTGTATGATCGCGTTTTATCATTGTCATTAGACGACGTCTAAGGATATTTCATTCTTTATTTGTACAGTTGTCTGTTATTTAATCAGATTAAAAAAAAAAGATATAGATAAAAATAAAGAGCATATTATACGAATAAAATAGAAAGAATGAAATTGCTTGTACTATCTGTTTTACTAATAACAATATTATTCGATCGTCCACTAAAAAGTCAACAATTTATCGTTGGCTGTTATTTTACTAATTGGTCTCAATATCGACAAGGTCTTGGATATTTTATTCCATCATATATTGATCCATCACTTTGTACGCATCTATATTATGCATTTGCAAATATTGATATAAAAAATCGAAGTCCAAGTCCATTTGAAATAAATGATATTAAATCATTACCAGTCATAGGTAATAATCATATGACACAATCATCATCAATGGGAATGTATGAACAAATAAGTTTCTTAAAAAGAAAAAATCGACAAATGAAAACTTTATTATCATTGGGTGGTGCAACTGTTAATTCAACACAGTTTCGAGATGTTTTTCAATCTGATAAAATACGACGAGAATTTATACGAAATACAATAAAATATTTACGAAAATATAAATTTGATGGATTAGATATTGATTGGGAATATCCTGAAACAGAAATAGATCGTCGTACTTTTTCTTTACTTATTCGTGATTATCGAAATGAATTTCAAAATGAAGCATCGTCAACTAATCGTACACGTCTGCTATTAACAGCAGCTGTTGCTGCATATCGACCAAAAATAGAAATTGCCTATAATATAAAAGAAATTACATCATTTGTTGATTATATTAATCTAATGTCTTATGATTATCATGGTTTGTTTATTTCAATAGATTTTTGAAATCGAATAAAAGCTTTTTTCTTAGGTAGTTGGAATTCTTATATAGGATTTAATAGTCCTTTGTATCCACGTTCAACTGAAAAAGATGATCAACGTCTTTTAAATCAACAAGCAACTGTTAATACATGGATAAATGGTGGTTGTCCACCATCAAAACTTGTTCTTGGTCTCGGTATATATGGTCGAACATTTACATTAACACAAAAGAAAAATTCTGATATAAAACCATATGCACCGTCAAAAAGTGCTGGTTTACCTGGTAATTATACTGGCACGAATGGTTTTTTATCATATTATGAAATATGTAATTTAATAAGAAAACACAAATGGTTTTATCAATATGATAAAGAACAACAAGTACCATTTGCATATAAAGATGATCAATGGGTTGGCTATGACAATCAACAATCAATAGAAAAAAAATGTTTTTATATTGCTGAACAACGTTTAGCTGGTGCAATGATATGGTCACTTGATCTAGATGATTTTAATGGTAGATTTTGTGGACAAGGAAAATATCCATTATTAACAAAAGTTAAAAAAACTTTTGAAAAACTTCAAAAACCTATAAAATCTCCTAAAACAACTCCGAAACTATTGTTAAATAGTGGAACAGATAGAAATTTAAATAGTTTTTTATTGTTATTCAGTTATTTTTTAATTCATTTTATTATAATTGCTATATTTCTTTAGACACCCTTACATATAATTGCTGAAGTTGGTAATGAAAAAATCCTAGCTTTATTATTATTTCATAAAGCTGATGTAACACTAAAAGATAAAAATGATTATACTGCATTACAATTAGCACAAAAAAATCGTAAAGTTGATTCAGTTGAAATGATTCAAAATGAAATTGAACTTCGACAACAAGTTCGACAAGAAACAGAAAAGAGTAATTGAGACAAAAAAAATCAGAATAAAAGATAGATGAAAACATGTGATTTCATTTAGGATTACTTGATGCTTGTTTTGATGGCGATGTAATTAAAGCGGAAGAATGTCTTGCTCATTTGGGTGCTCATGCAAAAGCAGTATTAAATTCAAGTCCAAATGGAAGTGATACATTAAATTTTTTGTATAGGTATTTACATTGAAAATATGTTTGATGAAAATGTTTTCAAATATTTCTTTTATATAGAGCATGTCGAACAGGAAATGTAGAATTAGTAAAATTATTATTAAAACATGGAGCAATTGCCAAACCTCATCGTCAAACATCTTACTCTCCACTTTACATAGCCTGTCGCATTGGAAATCTTGAAATTGTTCAGATGCTTTTAACTGTAAGAAAAAATCTTTTTTATTTTATTGTAATTAATTTGTTTTTTCTAGCACTTTTCACACTTAGTTTCTGTTGCAACACTTGAACAAATTCTTCCATTTGCCGCTGCTTGTTCACAAGGTCATTTAGATATTGCAAAACTTTTATTAACTTATCCAAATTATCCATTCTCATCATGTAGTATTCATGTTGATCGTTTACAACGATCATATATTTTTCCATTTAATCTCAATGGTATGATTGGTTTCCTATATACTTAATCATATTAAGTTCTTTCCTCCCACAATATATTATCTATTCGCTATGATCCTTTAGAACTGAAATTTTCCTAAATGCGTATTTCTAGTGAGAAATAGTTTTGTTAAAAATTTTAATCTGATATAACGAACAAGAGCAAACTTACAATTTATTATAGTTCATCTATGATTTCTAGGGGAACTCCTAAGATTTCAGTAAAAAATAAAAGGTTATTAATTTCTTTATGAACATTTCATCGGACATGGTATTAAATTAAACATGAAAATGATAGTCTCACAACATTAAATCTTAATATTTTCAACACAACAATCAAATATATAAGACTTTAATCATTTAGAAAAACAATATATAACATTAGAATTGAATCTTTTCATTCAAATATTTTAAACTTCTGCAGAATATACATGAACGATATGTTTTCTTGGAAAATATCATAGTACAATATAAATTTGTTAAAACACGATCATTTCACGAAAAGCCATAATAATTAAAATTCAATTGAAATTTTTTCCAGAAAATTTCATTTTTTAAAAACCTCTTAAATTGTTCAATTAAGAGAATAGATTTAGTCGTTTACTTTATTTCACACAATATATACAATGTCGAACTATTTTGAGAATTTTAATACTATTCCATTGCTTAAAGTGAATTTATAGACTGTACGATATCATATTTTGATACACATCTGTATACTACTACAATAGATGAGATTGAATTTCAATGAATAAAGTTGAAGTATTGATTTACATTTTTAAGAAATGATCCAATATTTATGTATAGGATCAAAGTAATGAGTGTCATTCAATAAATAACCCTTTTTTATCTTCTATCTTTAAGATATTTAATAGGTATTTCAAGTTTCTTCTTAAATTTACCGAATGAAAGACTAAATTCCGTACAATACGATCGACTTTGTCTTTCGAATAGAAATTTTACATCAGAGTAATGTTAATGATATCAACATTTACTAAATCGTATAAGTCAGGAAATTAAATTCACATGAAGATGCGCATAGTTTTATGTAAAATTAAATATTGTACCCACTTGTATAAACTTTAACATTTTATATTAGAAATTTAGTTTGTAAAAATAGTATATTTTATAATGTCCTCGAAAATATCATAGAATAACAATAAGATACTTTTATTTCCCTACACAAAAACATTTTGAACCATGCTAAGATCGTAAACATACAGAGCAAAAAATTCTCTACTAAACTTAAAATTTAAAAGAAAGATTAAATATCTTAAAAATACTAAATCACAGCGAATTAATTATTATTTAACATCTGAATAAATCCATAGGTATCCATCCATTTTTAAAAAAAAGTGTTTGGTCTGTCGAATTTTATGTATCCAATCAATGGAATCTAGATAGGAAATAGGTTTGACTGAATAAAAAATGTGAATCGTATCATACATGTTATGATTATATTTAAGACTTATAATAACGCGTCTGATTTTCTTTAGATGCTCCTAGAAAACGACATGAATCTCTACGATTTTATTATGGGAACTTTAAAATAAGAGCATCGAGCAAATGCTTATAACTTTTTAACGAAATTGATTAGAGATCTACTGGTTTTCAACATTTGATAGAGAAAGTCTCGGTTGCAAATGTGTGTATAAATAAACATTTTTCGAAGCGTTTTTAGGCCAACTCTAGCGAAACAAAGCTGGAAAGGTTGTTTCAAAAAAAACTTATTTTTTTCCGGAAAAATTGTCTGTTGACTTTGCTTTAGAATGACATGAATCGCAAATCTCTAGCTATCTTCGTTAAAAAATTATAAACATTTTGTCTGATGCTCATATTTTAAAATTTCTTCTTGACCAAACCTATTTTTTGTCTAGTTTCCATCGGTTCAGTACATAAAATTTGACAAAAGAAAATTGGCAAGCAATTATTCTAATAATCATTCATATACGTTTTTTTTTAATTTAGCACAAGATTTAAATGATCAAACAAGTGTATATTTAGCCGCACTTGGAGGATATGTTGATGTTGTTGAATATCTTCTTTCTTTTCATGTACATGCTTTAACTTCACAAGAAATTGAACAAATCAAACGTCGATCAACACATAATTATCCTCTTTCTGAAAGTAAATACACATCTACAAATTAATAATTATAATTCATATATATCTTTTTATTTATTAACAGATACTATAACAACTCTATCTGAATTTAATGAAATTTATCAAACAACAAATGCATTATTTTGTCCATTTAATCTTGATATTTATTCAAATAATGGTCGAACAGCTTTACATGAAGCAATTGAACAAGAAAATTTTCAATTAGTTCATTTACTTATTTCAAATGGTGCTAATGTTAATTTACCATATGAAGAAATTGCAAATCAATTATTAAATAATGAACAAGGTTTTATAACACGTTCAACACCATTATCATGTGCATGTCGTCTTGGTAATATACAATTAATTGAATATCTTTTAAATTCACATGCAACTGATAAAGAATTTCTTGCATTTAATTCATGTAAACAATCTTATCTTCTTGGACATTTACTTAAATATCGTGTTTTACAAGATAATGAATTTAAATTAACCAAAAGACAATTAACATCAAATATGTTATATCTATTTGATGAACAATTTTGGTCAACAATTGATTTAACTAAAATATGGATTCATAATAATGATGAAAAAAAAAATGATAATAATAATAATCATATATCAGAATCAAATTATTCTATTGAACCTATATTAAAAAGACGTACAAGTAAACGATATCAAATATTATCAACAAGTTTTGAACAAATTAAAAATCGTTTTACAACACGTACAAATACATTAACAAATAATATTTCATCATCATCTATTCCATTAATACCAGTTGGTATTCAATGGCATCATTATGGTCCATTAAAAATTCTTGATCCATTATGGTTTATACAAGCATCAATATTTGTTAATAAAGATACATTTACACAATTATCAGATATAACAATATCAAATCGTCATTTACTTTTTCATTGTATAACACGTATTGATTTATCGGATAATTCAATAGAAAATTTACCAATCTTTCTTTTTCAAATGTATTCATTAAGAATATTAAATGTATCAAATAATCGATTAGGTGAATTACCAAATGATAATAATGTTTGGTTATGTCATCAATTAATTGAATTAGATGTTTCACATAATGCTTTAATTAGTTTACCATCAGCAATGTTTCAACTTCGTTCTTTACAAAGAGCATATGCAGGTATATTAAAATTATATCTTATATAGAATAAGATCGAAAAGTAAGAATAAACTATAGCTTTCATTATCTTGCCTGATAAATACATAGATGGTACTACTCATCGAATACAAATAATCGAAAGAAAAATTGTATTAAGATTATTGGAAATATCTAGCAGATCGAAAAATGTGGTTACAATGGTTTTAGATAAGGCTGAAAACAGACGATCTAATAAAATATCGAATTGAAAACTTTACTAAATTTTCTAATTAAAATATATTGAAGATTTTGTCATGACTTGAGATAACTATATTTCATTTAAACATAGTAAAATTCTATGCATGTTATAATTATTAAAATCAATATCAAAACTAGTTTTTTTCTATTTTCTAAATTGTATGTAATATTGAATGCCTCAAGAGAAAAATTTGTTTTCACTATGATCTTAAAACTATCCTAATAAACATAAAATTTCAAAGACTGAATTGAAAATTTTATTAATAGATGAAAGAGATGTCTATCATTCTCACGATAATATTGAAAAAATCTCTTGAAAATGTATTGTTACAGTTAATTCATGAGATTTATTTAGTCTCTATGTTTTATATCAATGGATATTCAAAGACTTTGATTAACTTATATTTTAGCTCATAATCAACTTCAATATTTACCTGTTGAAATGTGGTCTGCACCAATGTTAACCGATTTAAATGTATCTAATAATTCATTAAAAGAATTACCAGCACCAACAGTACCTATTATGAAAAATATGGAAAAAACTGGACGTCATATGACATGTATATACTAATTTTCATCATATTTAATCAATAAAAGATAATTTATTTTTATTTCTTTAGCTCGACATTCAACTAATCAAAATCGAACAACTAGTGAATTTCGTACACAAATTCCTATAAATTCTTCAATTAAATTAAATATTGATGAAACAAAATCTTCAATAATATCATCATCAATAACTACAAATAATTTATCAACTTTTACTAATTCATCATTAATTCCACCACGTTCAACAACATTTGCACAAATAATACCAAATGATATTCCACCATCACCTGATGATGATGATGAAATTGAACGACGATCAAAATTAAAAATAACTTATCAAAATTCAATTTCAACACCATTATCATCAATACCAGTTAAACGTTTATGTCTTTGGCAAAATCATATAGCACAAACAACTGATGATGATATACAACAAGGAATAAATACAAAAACTTCATCATCTTCAACATCAATAATTAGTCGTTTAAATAATTTAAATTTATCATATAATCGTTTTGAAATTCTTCCACCAATGCTTTGTTGTCTTGTACCATATTTAACATCATTAAATCTTTCACATAATCTTCTTACTGATCCATCAAATATATCATCATATCCTCCACGTTTAAAAATGCTTGATTTATCATTTAATCGTCTTCAATCTAGTATTTTACCTGAATCATATATATCAATATCAAATCGAAAAGAAAAATCTTATAGAAAAAATCGTCATAATGATGTAACATTACCATCAGAAAATATTTGTTTTCGTCCTGAATTAAAAGATATAAATTCATCAATAGATAATACAAAACGACGTCGAAGTCGTTCAGTATCACGTCATAAAATTTTAGCATCAACAAATTTAACAATTGGAATAAATTCATCTTCAAAAACTAATCAAATAGATCAATGTTGTAATCATCGACGTCATACTAAACTTGAATATTTACATGATTTTAATTTAAGTGATAATATAATTAATGAATTAATTTTATTAGTAAGAATAAATTTTTTTTTCGTTTTTTTTTTAATTTAAATTTATTTTTAGTCAACATATCAATCATCTTCAGATATTGATATGACAGTATTACGTTCATCTTTATTATTTCCAGCTATTACTCGTCTTAATTTAAGTCAAAATAAACTTGTTTCAATTCCATCAAGTATTTCTTTATTAGATAATCTTGGTACATTAATATTACGTGATAATTCATTTTTAAAAGAGGTACATACTTGATGATTCTTTTTTATATTACAAAATATTGTTATTATTTATAGATTCCATTATCAATAGGTTCAATGCAAAAATTATGGAATCTTGATCTACATGGTTGTGGACAATCAATAGAAAAATAGGAGAGTTTATTAAAAATATATTTTAATATAATAACTAAAATTTAAACATTTGAAGTTTATATAGTAACAATATAAATTCAAACATAAACATTATTTTATATTCCGTTATGATTAGAAATTGATTTCAATGAGATTGAGGATGATTTATTGTTAAGATAAGTTTATATTAGATTAAATGATAATTTAATATATGAGATTGACTGTGCAAATTTTGTTTTTCTTTTATATCATGACATATTCATATTAATTATACAAGAAATTTTAGTTATTATGATAAATATATTTTGTATTTTTGAATCGATCGGGAAACAGTAGACTTCAGGATTCGATAAATCTTATGAATAAAAAATATAAATTAAAGATTTGTTGATGGTTAGTACATGAAACTAATCGTTTATTAATTAAAATTTTTTATAACATTCCACTATAAAATTTTTCTCTTACTATTTATGACATTTTTTAAGTTTTAATAGAAAATTAGAAGATTTCTAGACATTTAAGAATTGAAGTTTTTTTCTGTTTCTCATTCGATTTAAATAGAATCTACTTTTCCATGTCGACAATAAAATTAAATATACATAGTTAAATTGTTTGTTTGTTCTTTTTTATATTTTATTGTAAATAAAAAAGAAAAAATATACATATCTTAAAGAATTATTCTTTTAGATAAAATTTTCTATTTTAAATAATGCTTGGTACACAATCAACAGGAATGATTGATATAACTAAAGAGCCATTATCTTCATTTATTAAAAATAATTATCGAACAGCTGAAATTATAGCTTATATGAAAAGTTTATGTGATGAGTAAGAGGATTTTTTGTTTTTAATCAGAAATTTATTTTATTATTTAGTACAAAAATATATAATCGAATGAGATTAATGCTTCTTGGAAGTGAACAAACAGGCAAAACTTCACTTGTTCAAGCTTTTAAACGTGAAAGCCTTAATATGAATAATACACAACAAATTCAACGAAAAGTAAATTTTTTTTCGTAATTCTATGTAATAGATTATTTCAATCGAATACACAGATTTTTAGAGAGAATTTCAGAAATGTCCATTTGTCTTTTTTTTTTCGAACGATAGGTATTTTTAAAGTCTGGCTGAACAATTTTTATTTAAATTTTGAAAGTTTTTATCATTAATTTTTTATTTTATAGAAATCTATACCAACTCGTAATTTTCCAATTGTTGATATATCTGAATGGGTATATGATAAAACACCTCGTACATCATTAGGTTCAATTACATTTCGTATTTGGGATTTTGGCGGACAAGTAAATAACAAATAATATTAGAAAAGAAGAAAAAACAAACTTTTTTATTTAGCATGAATTTCAATCAATTTATCAATATTTTTTTACTCGACGTACACTTTATATAATCTGTTGGAAAATGACTGAATATGATATGAATGAAGAAATATTTGATAGAATACATAATATTCTTATAAATATTCAAGTATGTTTTTTTGTATTATTCCTGAGAAAATAATATATTTTTTTTATGATATAACACCATGTATAATAATAAAAAATTTTAATATATCAGTTTCAATTTCAAGATAAAGTACATCATCAGTTCTATAATTCCATAAACATTGACTCATAATTAATATATTTTCTTCATCTTTTTTTGGATAAGTTATAACTTGAATAATAACTTTATAATTATCTTTTATATGTTGATAAACAATTTGTTTTAATATTTCTGTTATTTCATATGTTAATGTTCGAATTTGTTGTTCATCTGTATATTTTAATTCTTTTATTTGAGGTAAATTTATTAATTGATTCATTTGATCTTTAACAACCTTTTTAAAAAAAAAACAACAAAAATTTTAAAATTTATTTATTTAAATTAAATACATACAGTACTAAATAAATCATCAGCAAATTTAACAGGTACACCATACATTTGTTCTTTAGTTTGATTAGAATCTAAATTCAATGAATAGGAAGAACAGATAAAAAGAAAAAAGGAACAATTTTACTCTCGAATGTATTTGAAGACGAAATCGATAAAGAATTCATAGCCGCAGTTGTCGCCATAAAAATAGTATTAAAACTTTTTTTTTTCGCTTTCGCTTATGTGTTGAGTGTAATGTATAGTAGATTTAAAATGCCACAAAAAATATGTCGATTACACCACAAATTATCGTTTTTTTTTATATGATCATTGCGTTATTCCTTCTCTTTTTTCTTTTTATATACAGAGTGCATATAGAGTTATATAGATGATGAAGAAAAAAAGAGATGTGTCGTCTTTTAATAATAACAACTATTAGGTAGATGCTATCGAATAAGAAAGGAATCCTATAATTATATTTATTTCAAAAGATTCTATAGAATGAAAAAAAAGTTCACTTGTAAATATATACATATATAACTTAATGAATAGAATATGCCCTCAATACCATCTGTTGCAATATGATAATGTCAATTTGCATGATTAAACAGAAAAAAAAAAAAAAAAAAATCTTATTAAAAATCTCATAAATCATATTTTTTTTGGTTCATTAGACTGTTGCACCTGGTTCATCAGTCATTCTAGTTGGTACACATCATGATCAAATAGTTAAATTAAAAAATTATCGTCAATTATCAGAAAATTTTCAATCAATTATCTATAAACGTTTTATAGATACATCACAAAGTGAAAAATTAGGTTATCCAAAAGTTCTTGATTCAATTGAAATAAGTAGTAAAACAGGTTATAATATAAAACAACTTTGTACATTAATTTATGATATTACTGGACAATTATTAGTACCAAATAATAAAGATCAAAATATATTTCAACAAAGAATACCAGCAAAATATATTTATTTAGAAGAAAAACTTGAAGATTATAGAATAAATAAAAAAATTTCAATATTAAATGATAAAGAATATCAGTAAAAATTTTATTTTTCAATACAAAAAAAAAATTCTTTTCTTCTTATTAGAGAATTAATTAAAGAAATATCTCAAACAACAAATAATAATAATATTCAATTTCGTGATTATATTGAACTTCAACAAGCAACTAAATGGTTACATGAAAATGGTATAAATATAGATAAAATATTATTTTAATTTTTTGTTTTCTCTTCAGGAATAATTGTACATTTTGAAGATACTTTATTATCAAATTATTATTTTCTTGATCCACAATATCTTGCAGAATTATTAGCACAATTAATTGCTACAGAACAAACAAATGGTCTTGCTAGACATGGTAATATATAATTTTTATTTGAAAAATATTTATTTTATTTTAATAATTATATAAATTTTAATACAAACTACACTTAATAGATTAGTAAAATATACAGAAAATGATTGATTTAATAGATACAATAGTCAATTAGAAATTGTTTACAGTATATTTGAAGTTAAGGATCAATCAATGAAAATTTTGTAATAAAATATTAAAAGATTGTTCTTAAATAGAAGCTTTAGCTCTCCAGTATCTAGATGAAACTCATACTAACTGTATTAATATAATAATATTATGCCAAATAAAACTACTTTACTAAAATTGTCTACCAGAAATGTTCATCATGGCTGAAAAATTACCACTGTTGCTATAGTATTGGAAAAATCTTTCGAAAATTTCTACTAGTATTGTCTCAAAATTAGTGCTGTTTTAATTTATTCATGAGATTTATTTAGTCTCTATGTCTTTCGTTCAATTCATACAATTTTGTAATGTTTCCAAAAATAAGCCTGTTGTCGTGACGTATATCTCTGTTGTTTGCGTTCAAAAAATAAATATTAACGACTTTTTCATTGTCAAAACAGATAACGTTACTAATACAATTACTGAAATCGCGATTTCCGTTAGCCACAACTTGAGATAGTCTTTTAGAAATGCATAAATGGTCTGTCTGACACGGTTTTTTATAGATCACTTGATCCACAGAACTGAGTCAGGATACTCACATTCATCTGAACTTTGCAGAAGTTCAGGTGAGTTGTTCTTCGATGGACTGTGCAGTAAACTTTTAAAATTTCATTTATAAATATCTAAAGGCACTTATCCGTGGGATCATTTCTAAACTATTATTCTATTTTTTATTTGTCTAAATTGTTTGCTTTAGACACTAATTTCGTTTTTATGTAATACTATTATATTAAAATAATTAGTGTAAGTTTTGCTTTGTATTAAAAACTTTAAGTTTCTGTTTAAGAAAAGTTTTGACTCTTCTCATTTGTCATTGATATATTGATGGCATTAAGAAATAATTTAATCTATATTTAGGACTTATGAAAATTAGTGAATTACCCACAACATTTGAAGATGAAAATGTATCAATGATTAATAGTATATCTATTCTTCTTCCTTTATTACAAAAATTTGATCTTGCAATAACATGGGATAATCAACATTTAATATTTCCATCACTTCTTCCATCTCAATTAGGTCTTAATACAATTGTAAATATAATAATTTCTATTATATTCTAATAAATATTTATTTTAAATTTTTTATATCTAGTCAAATCATTGTCGTGCATCAATTATATCTTCATCAACTGTTGTAAAATTTAAAGAAAATTCATATCAATTTATAAATCAATCATTATCAAAATCTTTACATTTAAAATATTTAGCATGTATAAAAAAAGATGATAATCAATCATTTTCATATATTCGTCGTTATTATCATTTAATTTTTATTCCAACTTGTTTTTGGTCACGTTTATTTACACGTTTAATTGGTGATAAACAATTACAAAAAACATTTACAAATTATTTTTTTATTGATTTAAAATTAAATCAATCAAATGAAAAAATTCAAAACATTCTTCTTTCAGAATGTTCATGGATTATATGTCAAACTGGTTTAGAATTACGATATTATGATTGTTGTCTTTTAAGAATACATCAAATTAATTTAACATCATCAAATACTGATGATCATATATCATATTCATATTTAAATATTATTTTTCAATTTGATACAGATGAAGAACAACAAAAACAAATTTTACCATTTAATAATCAAGGTTCATTAATTGAAATATTAATTTGTACAAGTGATTTACAAATGATTATTGATACAAATGATGAAGATAATCAAAATTCCAATCCATTTATAATTGAATTATTAGTTCAACAAGATACAATTGCACGTATATTAACAATATTAATGTTTCATTTTGATACTTTATTAGAAGATTGGTATCCAGAAATGGGTACACGATTTGTACAAAATTCCAAAGGTGATTATTTAGTTAATCGTTTTATTCCATGTCATCAATGTTTATATGAAAATAATCATATAGAAAAATTTATTTGTCATACATTTTGGTTTGAAGCATTAATGTTATTTATTGAAAAACAAATGGAAATAAAATGTGATAAACATGGAGAAATTAATTTAAAATCTATTGCACCTGATTTAGTTTGTTTTAATAAATTTTTAAAAACGAAAAAAAATATTTTAAAATTTTTGCTTTTTATTTTAGCTTTTTTGTGATTTATCATCAAATAATTTTCTTATACCATTTCAAACAATTAAATTAAAAAAATTTATTGGACAAGGTACTTTTGGTACTGTTTTTGCTGCAACATCATATAAGGTAAAAACATTGAAAGATTAAGAACTGCAACATTTTCTTCAAGTACATCAGAGAAATATATTTATATAATTTATTTTTCTAGTCCGGTGTAGATCTTGCTTGTAAATCTTTTGTACCAATTGATTCTTCAATTACAAGTGGTTTAATGGATCAAACATATAGTGGAAATAAAGATGATGAAACTGAAAAAAAATTATCCTTAGTAATTACTTTAATAAATATTAAATATAATAATAAAATATTTTTAGCGTGATATTGCAAAAGAATGGGCACGTAATCCAATGCGTGCTGCTAGTAAAGCTTATACAACATGTCGACAAGAACTTTCTGTTCTTTTAACAACTGATACACATCCAAATATAGTACCACTTGCTGGTTTATGTGTACGTCCGTTAAGTTTAATATTACATTATGCTCCAATGGGTTCACTTGAATCAATTTTAAAAGAATATAAACGAACAAATACTCAACTTGGATTAAATATTTATCAAAAATTAATTATTCAAGTATGTATATGTTTTATTTTTTTTTGTGTTATTATTGAAATGATCTATTTATTTAGATTGCTAGTGCAATGGCTCATTTACATAATAATCATATAATTTATCTTGATCTTAAATCAGAAAATGTTCTTGTTTGGAATATCCCACAACCACGTTTACCATCAAGTGGACAAGTTCTTGTTAAATTATCAGATTTTAGTATAAGTCGAGTTTTATCACCAATTGGTAGGTGTTTATTAATTATTAAATTAGATATATTCATTGTTTTTGTTATATTTTAGGTACAAAAGGTTTTGCTGGTACTGAAGGTAAGAAAAAGAAAATGTTTAACTAATTATTTGATTTTTATTTTTTAGGATATATTGCTCCAGAAATTATTCGATTTACTGGAGATGAATTATATACTGAAAAAGTCTGTTAAATTTTATCAATAAAATATAACCAAAAAGAAAATTTTTTTTTTTTTGTAGGCTGATATATTTTCTTTTTCTATGCTTATGTATGAATGTTTATCATTAAATCATCCATTTAGTCGAAATAAACGTGATCATGCACGAGAATTAATTTTACATGGTTGGCGACCATCATTAACTGAACAGGTAATGAAAATATTTATATTGTCAGTTAAAACGATTACATATAATCAAAGCAAGTCAAAACTTTCATTTTTAAACTAAAAATCGATTCTATCTCTGTACTGAAGTAGTTTATGTTGTTTTTTTTTATTAAGGAATTATCATCTCCTACATTAATTCTGGATTTAATGGTTGCTTGTTGGTCTGAACATCCAAATGATCGTCCATCAGCAGAACATATATATCAATTATCAAGTTCATTAGAATATCGACATTTAATGGATGTAATTGAAATTGGTAATCGAGATGAATTTAATGATTCAAATACATTAGTAGCTGTATCATATCGAGAAAGTAGATTAAGATTTTTATTTTGTCGTTATCATTTGAAAAAAATTATTTATATATAGATAATGAAAATGTTGAAAATGATTATAATGATGATGATGATATTAGTATTCCAACTGCTGATTGTTGGTTTATTCGACAATCAAAAGAAGAACAAGAATCATCAATTATTATTGTTGCTTATGATCAATTTAGTGCTGTTAATCAACGGGTTAGATAATTAATTAATTTTATTTAAAAACACAAAAAAAAGAACTTATTATATATTTAGATAATTAATCTTGGTATTTGTGAAATTCGTTCAATTTATTATCATCAACGTGATCATATTATGCTATTAGCTGATCGTCAAAATATAATTTATATTTATAGTACACGAACATTTGAAAAAATAAATCAATTTATGCTTGTACATCATCAACAAAATTGTTATCCAATGCATATGACAAGTTTATATGAAACATCATTTATTTTTTTACTTTTATCTGATAATTCACTTTATAGTATTGATTTATCAATACTATTATATCGTAATCGAAATATAATATCATCATCAGTAACTGATCTATGTTATCGTTATGTTGCAAATGTTTCATTACCAACATTTAAAATTCTTGCATTACCAACAGCTAGTGGACGAAAGTAAGAATTTATTATTAAATTAAATTCTTTAATTTATTTATAAAATATATTAGTATGGAAATATGGTGTGGTTGTTCATTAGGAAATATACGTATTATTGATGTTCGTACTGCTCAATTATCAGTTCAATTATCTCATCATATATTATCTGGATCAAGTGCTGTACATATACTTTGTGCATTTAGAACTTCACCTTATCAATATTCAATATGGACAGCAATGAAAACAGGTATAATAAATTAAATTGTTGTAGAAGGCTTCTTGATAAAGAAGCCATCGATCCATATTCTTTTTGCTTTTATCTAATCTTAACAAATTCTATTTATGAATAAAATATAAGTTTGATCGACGATTGACACTTAAGATCCTTCGCTTGTCAGACGAAACAATAAGTCTGTTATTATAAATTCATTATTAAATTAACGAAATTTAATATTGATCAAGCGTCTCTCAGTAATCTAATAGTTAAGATTGCTATTTATTCATGTAATTATCATAAAAAAAATTTCCTTCTTGTCTTGCTCGATGAATTAGTTAGAATTTAAAACAATTATTTGTTTTCAACATTGAAAAATTGATAATCAGTGATAATATCACCTTCATAATTAATTTTAGGAAGTCTTGTATGTATTTGGAATCATCTTTCTCGTCGTATGACAAATCAAATTGATTGTGAACAAATTATAAAACGATCAATAGGTTAATATAATATATTCTTATTATTTATTTATATATTTCATTTTTTAATTAGATGATCCTAATGATTTAAATATTGATTCAATATTACTTAGTCGAATGCTTGTATTTATTGGATTAAATACAGGACATATAATTATTGTTAAATTATCTTCTATTCAAGTTTTATATACAATTCATGCATATGATCAACATGTATTACATTTATTTGCTCTTTCTCCATCTGCTTTATCACCAATAAATATAAATGAACCAAATAATGGACGATTTGTAACACAATTTAAATATTTACAAGAAAAATTTGAACAACATCGATATAATCGATTAAATCCTTTTACACCACTTATAGCAAGATCTGATAATAATGATAATGATCTTGATAATATATCATATATGTTAACAATTGGTTATGGAGCAAAAGCATGTCAATCAATATTACAATTACAACAATATTCATTAAATTCAATTTTTTTACAAACATGGTCTTTAGATGATTTTATTCAATAATTATATTCCATATAAAAATTTAATAGTTAGATAAAAAGTAATAGAACGAGTATTAATATTTGTTAGTTTTTATTCATCTGTGATACTCGATACTGACTTAATTAGATAATAATATGTGAAAATGAGAAAATACCTCGTTTATGATTTCTAGTCAATATTATTGCTCGATTGTAAATAATTATTAACGAAATAAAAACTTATGTTTTTAGTTATTATAATTAACTATAATTTTATAAGATATTATTCAGCTTGAACGATTAAAAAAGATTATGTTTCGTTGAAATTTACCAAAAGATTGTTCGACTATAAAGCAATGAAACTCATTCATTTAAATATTTCTTTTTAAATAGAGTTTCTAATATACTCTATTAATGAACATAAATTTGTTTTGACTAATGAAAAGAATAAATGGTAATCGTCAGGTAAAATCAAACATTTTCGGTACGAAAATCATGGAAAAAAAGCGTTATTACGTTTTACGATATTTCAAAGACTGCTTTATTATTTAAAAAAAAAATGGAAGTGATAACAATTTCAATGAAGATTGAATTACAGTTTTAACATCAATGGATAATCTTCTGTGATTGTTAGAGTGATCCAAAAGTATGCATTTTTTTTAAAAACTGAAAAGCAACTAAGTACAGTACGACAATGTTTTCATAATAACAAATTTCAAGAAAAAAATTTCATCGCAGGAGGTCTTTACCCCCTCTTATTATCTCACTGTAGGATTTACTGTAATAAATACCTTTTTCGGAGAGTTTGCGCGCATGATTATTCCTCAATAATTTAAAAACGAAAGTATACAAAAACTTGCGCTCTTTACAATTGCACACAAAAAGGTTTGGGATGCTCAAAAAAAAAAATGGATGGAATGTATAAGATATAATATGAATAGTAACCATATGAATAGGAATATCCATTGAATAAGGGTGGCAATAAGTGATATAAAATTCGATTACCCATTACTCATAATATATTCCAGCAGAGAACACAATGAACAAGAGGAAACGAGTCAATTGACACGGTTGAGGATATCGACCAAGCAGTGTAGTATTCCACCGAATTTCTCAACACGTTGGCGTCTCTTGGAATGCCATCGCATAATCTGATACTCAAAGTTGATTCTTCCATTATGCTTCTGAGAAATATAGATGCACCAAGACTATCCAATAATACAAGACTAAATGTGAAAAATCTAATGCCTCATGTTATTGAAGCAAAAATCTTGACAGGCTGTGACAAAGAAGATGTATTCCTACCGTGGATACCTATCATTCATAGGAATATGCCTTTTGAATACAAACGTTTACACTTTCCAGTGCGTCTCACCCTTGCGATGTTCATCAACAAATCTCACGAACCATCTCTTAATATTGTTGGCGTTAATCTAGAGACTTCTTGCTTTTCCCACAGACAACCTTACGTGTCAAATTCAAGAATTGAAGCTGGAAAGAATTTGTATGTCTTTACCCCTGATACGAAAATTAAAAACATTGTACACCAATCCGCTTTACATTAAAAATTGTTTTTTTCTAATGCGGATAGGCTTTTTTTTAAAATCTTCTACTGTATTAAATTTCCTAGGCAATGCAGATACTTCCGCTAGTATTTAATATTAATGATAAGTTACATGATATTTTCTATTATAAGAATTGAATAGTTAATTTTCAAGTATATATGTATAATATAAGCTTGTTTTGAATACTAGCGACATCCAGTAAAAGATACTTTATAATTGGATAATTATTCATCATTCATTCGCTTGTTTTTTTTAATCGTTTTTTAAAACCATTCTTATTAATTCGTGTAATAAAATATTTTTTTCATTTATTAAAATTTTCATATCTATATTCTATAGAAATATTTTTTCGTATAATAATTAATTTATTTTTGTTCTTTTATTATATAGATGTATTATTCAATTTACATTCTCTTGTTGACAGTGATTAATTTTATTTTATCTAGTCATTCAAATCCTGGTCATTTGAAACCCTTTGGTACAGTTGGATCATTAATAAATATTGAAGAAATAAATAAAGAATATCCAAATATATTAAAACTTTTTCAATATTATATACCTAAATTAGAACCAATTATTTCTCGTCAAGTATTAACTAATGATAATTATTATAAAATATGGAAAACAGATGAACAACTTGAAAAGGAAGTTGATGGTTTAACAAAAACAAATATTTATGTTCAATCATTAGAAAAACACGAACAAATTCAAATGAAATTTGGAGATTTTATTGATAAATATGAAAAAGAACATTTAGCTTTTGCTGATAATGTACCTGAAATTCTTCGGTAAGATAAAAATTGAATAATTTTAATTTTTTTTAAAGATTTTTTAATAATAATAAAAGATTAATTTACAAATATTTATTTTTTGTTCTGTTTTCAGTATAATATAATTATCATCTTTCATTATACACATGTATTAACAAGAATATATGTAGGAAAACTTTGCCTAGAAAAAAAAAGTCTATAATAATAGAACATACACCTCTAAAGAATTCGAATGTAAAAGTTTTACTTCAATGAGTTGTGTCTTGGGAAAGATGAAATATTTTCATATGAATATTTAATTATTTTTTTTTCTAGTAAATATGTTGTTGTTCCACAACCTTTACAATGTGATAGCGTTTTACCTATATTACAATCAGCAGTTCGTATTAATTTTTAAACAAAGTACTTGTTTTTTTTGGAAAATCTAATCAATTTCTATATAGATTCTTGTTATAAATGGTATTTATAAATCACCATTAATGTTTAATGAAGAATATGATTCACTTCATTGTCTTTTTCGTGGTAATAAACGTATTGTTCTTGTTAATACAAATAAATATCCTAATGTTCGTCAAGTAAGAAAAAAAAAAGAAATTGTTCTATTGTTAAATAAATTTTAATATTTATTTACAAGATGTTTAATTCTAAAAATTTTCAATCACAATTTAATCCAGAAAAGTAATTTTTATATTTCATTGAAAAATATTCTTTTGTTTTGTTCTTTAAAGAGTTGATTTAAATCAATTTCCTGAATTACAAAGTATTAATTATCATATTGCAAATTTAACTGCCGGTGATTGTTTATTTATTCCAATTAATTGGATACTTTATGAAGATTCATTAGATAAAACATTATCAGTTATATATAATCTTCATCATAAACAAGCATTAAATATTGATTTAAATGAAATAGAAACTTGTTCAATAAGTAATACATTTGATTCATCATTTACACTTGATCAAATCGATTGGTCAATGATAGAAAATGAATCACAAAATTTAAAGTAAATTAAATAAAAGAACAAATTTTTGCTTATTTTCTACTTTTTTTATTTTTATGATAGAGATATAATGATGAATTTAATTAATTCAGATTCAAATAATTTTGAAGAATGGCAAAAAAAATTTTCAAAAGTAAATTTTAATTTATTATTATTATTATTATTATTTTATTTTTATTCTTAGTCTTTATCATTTGATTTAAATTCAGATCCTGAAACATCATCTATTTTTACTGAAGTATATTTAATATAAAATAAAAATAAAAAGTAAATCTTTCTCTATAGTTTTATGATATTATTGATGTAAATGGTAATGGTCAAATAACAACTGATGAAATTGAACAAATTAATGGAATGGTAAGAATATCTATATATTATTAGAATATTATTTCTGGTTTTTTTTAGCATCAACATCATATATCCGATATACTTTATGAAATGGTAAATTTAGTTACTGATAAACAAAAAAAGAATTTACCAAAACAAAGTTATACAAAAGATGAACATATAAATGAAGAATTAAAAGATATGGATGATGAAGATATGGATGAACATTTGCATTTACAAAATTATAAAACAGATTTATGATTAGTATTTTTATTTTAATTGATTGTTTTCCGCACAAAAAAAAGTGTACTCAGACCATCAAATCTCAACTGATTTTTCTGTTTAATTAAACACTATATGTTGTTATCTTTGCTTAATTTTTAACTAAAATCAAATCGATTTCTAATCTTTCAACATCTAGGTTTTGTTTTTTTCTTCAGATAATTTAATTATGAGTGATCGTTATTTTAAAAATAATTATCCTGATTATAATGGTGAACAATATTTCACTCATCATAATGAAGTTTGTTTTCATCATTATTATTTATACATATACATATATATTTTTGTATAGTTAATACCTGAATTAAATTCAAATATAATTAAATGGATTGAACATCATATACATAAACTTGAACAGAATCTCAATCGAACTGATCCATCTGATGGAACAGTTTATACTGGTAGTGCAGGTAAAACTTTATAGAAATTTCATTGTTTTTGTTCTTTTATATACTAATTTAAATTTCAAGGTATCGCATTACTTTACATGCGTCTTGCATTACTCTTTCCAAATCAAAGAAGTCATTATATGTCTAGAGCAAAAACATTAATCGATTCAGCATTAAATCAACTTGATGGTAAAAATTTTTCGATTAAAAAAATTAATTTTTACAAAGAAATTTAAAATAGGACGAGTAATAACATTTTTATGTGGTGCACCAGGACCATTAGCAATAGCAGCAGTAATTTATTATAATTTAGATGATCAACAAACAGCAAATAAATGTATTGAAAAGTAAAACAAAAAAAAATATCTAAATAATATCTTATATTCTTTTTTAGAATTATATCAATGAAAAAAGATGCATTAAGTCATTCAAAACCAGATGAACATTTATATGGTCGTGCTGGTTATCTTTATACATTAATGTTTCTTCGAAAAGAAATTGGACATAATATAATTGATACTCAACTTGTTACTGAAGTAAATGAAATCTATGGAAAAAAAATAAAAATATTTCTTTTTGTACTTATTTAGATATTTGAAGCAGTGATTAGATCAGGTGAAAAATATGCACGAGAAACAAATTCAAAATCACCATTAATGTATAGATGGCATGAATCGGAATATATGGGAGCAGCACATGGTGTTTCTGGAATACTTTATTTTCTTTTAAAAGTAAAATTTATATTAAAAAACTAATTATTTTGTTTAAAATATTAATTTTAATTTTTAGATAACACATCATGAATCATTTGCTCATCTTCGACCATATATTGATTCACATTTAATACCAACTGTTGAATTTCTTAAATCAAAACGATTACCAAGTGGAAATTATTTATCATCAAGTGATAGTAAATCAGATAAACTTGTACAATGGTGTCATGGTGCAACTGGTTTTATTTATCTATTTGTTCGAGCATATGAAGTGAGTTTAAACAAAAATAACTTTGATAGATATTGAATTCTCAAAAAAAAAACATGAGATCCGTCCATCGTTCATCATATATGAATTCATTTTGGAAATTCAACAATTCGTGAAAGAAACGTTCTTTCAAGCTGAAATTTTCCGAGTATTCTAATCACAAATATAGCTATATGTAAACTAAATTTCAGTTCAATATAATGTCATTCAATTTGTTAGTACATATTGAGCTATAAGCTAAAACTGTTATCACTCTGATGGGAACGTGTGTCTTTTAAGATTTTTCATACCTAATCAAGATCTACTTATCACTATAAGATAGAGTCTAAACGACTTAATTATCTCAATATATCAACTTTAATTTCATACTTTTATTAGTGTCATCTTACTTGTGGTAATGTACGGTAGTCGCTTAATAGTCGTAATTTTAATAGTGTAAGCTATTACTAGTAAGATAATAATAGGTGAGAGTATGTAATTGAATAAGATTAAAATTTGTAATTCTTTAACTGAAAAAAATGAAAATGTATTGTTCATGTATCAAAATAAGGATATACGTATGAAGTAATTTTTCAATGTTATAATATAAATCGTATTTCATTCTATACTTTGATCTATTCAATTTTGAATAAAACATATCCAAGAATTAGAGAGAAAGAGATTAAATACAAAATCTTGTCAAATATTATGCATGATAGAAAAATAAAGGATCTGTTATTTTCTCATAGGTTACTGGTAATAGTTCATATTTGGAACTAGCTTTATCAGCTGGTGATGTTGTTTGGGAACGTGGAATTTTAAAAAAAGGCTATGGTCTTTGTCATGGTACAGCAGGTAATGGTTATGCACTTCTTGATCTATATCGTGTGACGAATGATCCTAAATGGCTTCATCGAGCAATAAAAGTTAGTTTAAAATTTTGATTTATTATTATTTTTTAAATTCTTATCTTAGTTTGCTGAATTTTGTTTGGATTATGGAAAACATAATTTAGCAAAAACGCCAGATAGCCCATATTCACTTTTTGAAGGTAAATATTAATTTTACAAGATAATAAAATATATAATTTTCTTTTAGGTTTGGCTGGAACAATTTATTATATGTCGGATATACTTAATCCAGCACATGCTCGATTTCCAGCATTTGAATAATCAAAAAGAGAAACAGCAGATATTCTACTTAAGCAGAGGATACTTTTTTATTTCTCATATTAGCTTAGCATATTATTTACTTAATAAATTAAGCATTAAAATATTTATTTAAATGTTTAATTGTGTAAATTTTTATTTCAGATATGACTACTTCAATGGATACATCCTCATCATCATCATCAACAAAACAAAAACGTAATGAATTAACATCAACATTAACAACGGATTATATATCAGGTTTTGATCTTATATCAATCGAAGGTTATCGACAAGATGGACGTAAACCAGATGAATTACGTCATTTTCGTGTTTCATTTAATGTTGTACCTGATGCTGATGGTTCATGTTATATGGAACATGGAAATTGTAAATTACTTGCAACAATTTATGGACCATACGAAGGTGATTCTCGTTCAAATCAAGAACATGCTGTAATAACATGCGATTTTAGTATGACATCATATTGTGTTAGTGAACGTCGATTACGAACATTTGGTGATATGAAAAGTCAAAAATTACAAATGGCAATACAAAGAGTTTTTCAACAAGCTGTTATTACTGAAACATATCCGAAATCTCAAATAGATATACATTTAAAAATTTTACAATCTGATGGAAATGATTATTGTCCATGTGTTAATGCAACAACATTAGCATTTATTAATGCAGGTTAAAACAAAAAAAAATAAATTTTTCTTTTTTTTATTGAATTTCATTGATTTCTAATGAAGGAATCATTCCAATGGTAACCTATGGTTTGTGCTCATATTTAGTTTACAAGAAGATCTTAGTGATGAGAGTGATCGAAAAGTTGAAAAGAGTTTGTAGTCATGAATCTTTGGAGACGACCTACAGACATTTTACTGAGATAGTCAATGGAAAGTCAAATGATAGAATTTCGATTAAATTTCGCCTATATATAGACATAATGAATCTTAGTATAACCTAAAAGTTTCAACAAAACTAACGGTTCTTTTGTCACGATACTGTATATTTAAAAACAAATCGTGTTGCATTGAAAATTTAATATTTCCACAAGGAAACATTGTTTTTTATTAAAACGCTTAAAATATTCTAAGAGTCCTTATATTTGCTTACGAACAAAAAAAGGGAGATCGATAAAAAGCAAAATCACCGATTTTTCTTTATTATATAGTCATATGAAACCTCAAATTTCTTTTTCAGTACTAAAATAAAAAATCTTATCATAACGGTCATATTATGATTGTAGTAGGAGAGTATGATTCTACTGAGGTACAGTAGCCAATAATTTTATTCCCAACCTTTTAACATGATTTAATAGCTTTACTAACCAACTATCGATTAGTATAGCAGCTGGTATAGTAATCCATCTAAGTAAGCAATGATGAATAACCAACTCTAATGATGGTTAATAGCTTATCAATACATATGATCATGAGACACGAATAGAATCCTAGCGCATTTTATTGAATTTATTTTAGTCTTATTAACTTTCTCCGTTTGATTTTCCATTAGATACTTCAGAACAAATCAAAAACTCAATAGAACCATCATAAATCGACTGCTACCATTGGGATGATTCTGTTATATAAAACAACATATCTCTTTTAATCACCTATAAATTTAATCGAAAAAAATCTATTAACTGAAGAATCATATCATTCATTACTTTCTTTCTTTTACAGAATCCTTCATAAATTTTTGTAATAATAAAATTGATTATTTTATTTTCTAGGTATTCCAATGAAAGATTTTGTTTGTTCATCAACAGTTGGTTATATACAAAATAAATGTATTATTGATCTTAATCAACAAGAAGAACAACAAAAATCTCCACAATTAACTTTAACACTTATGCCACAACGTGATGATATTGTTGCATTAACATGTGAATCTCGTGTTCATCATGATATTTATAATGAAATGTTAGATGCAGCAACACGTGCTAATTTACAGTTATTTAATTTAATGAAACAAGCTGTTATTAAACAATTAAAAACTGCTTTACATGTTTTATAAATAAAATCAAAAAGAAAAAAAAGCAAGAAATATTTTCTTTTCCAATTGATCATATTTTTTCCTTATTATTGAATGATAATTTTGTTACTTTTCTTTACTTTTAGATATGTAATGTTTTTACTCGGAAATAAATTTTATATTATTTTAATATTAATTTGGATTTTTGGACTATATTTTATATTTACAACATTTCATACAACTTCAAATACTGACAAAATATTTGAAGATCGAATTGAATATTTACAAAATGAAGTTGCTTCACTTCGAGAAAAACTTTCTCAAATACAATTAGGAAGGTAAATTAAATTTTCAATAAATATAAATAAAAAAGCAATAAAATCATACTCTCATATGAATTTTAATCTTTTATACGATCGAAATCTACTTTATAGGAAAAAAAACTTCGTTATAATACTCGAATAATCAGCTTAATTGAAAATAAGATATTAATTCCATTGAAAGTACTACACCTGTTCTCATTATCAGTTCTTGATTATTTAGACAAAGAAAATACGTTTGATGAGTTCTTCTGTGATTAGAATGTTTTATCTCTAGATAACAATGTTAAAGAATTTCAACGTCTAAAAATGTTTTTCAAGTTCGATTTCTATATCTGCAGCTAGTCATCTTCACGATCTCATTGAAACTGTATTCAATTGAGCTGAAAATCTTTTTTGAATAAAGTTAAAGGGAAAATCGTAAGTAGACTAAATTGAGAAAACTCTTATTGTGCATTACACTAAGTAAAATAAAAGAAATATTCTATAGTTATCATCAAAAATACTGTAACACTAAAGGATTTATCACCGAATTACCCATGGCCACTGTACCTACCATTTCTTATGCTCAACTTGAAATTGAATGTTTAATCAATAAGTGAATACAGAGGAGACAAAAAAAATCATATAAAAACTTCAATAAAGCATACTTAATAGGCATACACCGAACATCCACGTTCGAATTTCGGTTCGAAAATGATCTAAAAAATTCAAACAACCCTCATAATCTAGATGATTCTCCTAACATCATTGTTTGACCTATGTAATCAATTATGGAAATTTTTGAATATCATTATTTTTTTCGGATTGTTGTAGTCATTTGGTTTTTGAATCATTTATTTTATTGTACGTAGACTTACTATGCCAACAGAATCCGATATGAATCAAATTTTTTTGATTTGACCCGATCTAAGTCAGACTCTTATATATGATAGACATGTGAAACATCCCAATTCAGACTATTGGTAATATCTCACATGGCCAATTCAATTTCCCTGATCAGTCGATTTTTTCTGAGAGTATCTCTCCAATCCACGGAGAGATTTTCCACTTCTGGTTCGGGTTCAATGCATACCAACTAATAAAGTAATAGAACAATTACATTTATTTTCTATTGCACAATATTTCCAATTTTATTGAGTTATAATTGGTATTGAACTAGGACTAACAAGCATTTATCTATAATTTGAAAATCTAAAAAAGAGAATCATTAAATAATAATATTATGTTTTTTTTGTGTTTAGTGGTAATACTAAATGTGATGGATTACAAAATGAAATAAAACGTCTTAAACGTGAATTAAGATCAAAAAAGTCTGGTACTTTTACACCACAACGTAAACATATTATTGAAAAGATTTTTCTAAATTAAAATTTTCTTAAATATTTCTAGATGGTCCTTCATTAGAATATGAACAATTACGACGAAAAATTGAAAGTCATACACGTGAATTAGGTTATTTTACCACTGATCAATTAAATAAAATTTCCGAAAAATTATCTGATGATGATAAACAAAAATGGCAAAATGTTATTTCACGATTTACAGATCAAAATAGGTTTGTATATAAAACAAATTAAAAATTTTCATATTTCTATTATATAATTATTTAATTTTCTTTTTTTTTTATAGAATTCTTTTAGCTTCAATTAGAAATTTAACTAAAGTTGATGGTTATCAATCATGGCGTGAAACTGAACATGAAAATCTTTCAAAATTAATGCAATCACGTTTAAATGCATTACAAAATCCAACTAAACCATGTCAAAATGTTAAACGTGTTACATGTAATATAAATAAAGGTTGTGGTTATGGTTGTGAAATTCATCATGCTATGCATTGTTTTCATATTGCATATGCACTTGGAAGACCAATGATATTATCTTCTTGTATTTTACATATTTTTTTTAATTTAAAAAGAATTTATTTAATTAATTATTTTAGCTGGATGGAGATATAATCCTGGTGGATTTGATCAAATATTTCAAATACCAAGTAGAACTTGTGCAAATATATCAATGAATAGTGGATCATCTTGGAGTAAAATTTTTAATTAATTTCTTTTTATGAATATAATAATTTGAAAATGTTTTATGTTAGGTAATTATGAAACAGCTAATGTAGTTGAAATTCCATTAATTGATAATATTTATCCAAGAAAAGATTTTATGCCAATGGCTATTCCAGAAGATTTAGCTGAAAGACTTATTCATTTACATGGAAATCCATTTGTTTGGTTTACAGGACAATTAATGAAATATTTATTAAGGCCACAACCATGGTTAAATGAATTTTTAGAATCAAAATATGATGCTATTAAGTTTGAAACACCAATTGTTGGGTAAAATAAATTGAATTCTTTTGTATTATTGTTTTAATAGAAAATTTTTTTTTTCTTTAAAATTAATAGAGTTCATGTACGACGAACAGATAAAGTTGGAAGTGAAGCAGCATTTCATGATATATCTGAATATATGAAACATGTAGAAGATTATTATATTATTTTTCAATATCAAAATCCAGATTTAATATTTAAAAAACGTGTTTATTTAGCAACTGATGAGCCATCCGTCTTTAATGATGCTCGTTCTAAGTATAATCAATAATTTAATTTTAATTTCATAAGATATGAACGATTTTTTTTTGTTTTTTTTAATAGATATCCAGATTATATATTCTATGGTGATTCATCAGTAGCACAATCTGCTCAATTAAACACAAGATATGGAACAGAATCATTAAAAGGTGTATTATTAGATATTCATTTTCTTTCATTATGTGATTATTTGGTTTGCACATTTTCTTCACAGGTATAAAACTCTTTTCGTATAACTAATATATGTGATACTCTAAGTTTGTTCTCCTCGCGCCTGGCAGAACAGAAACTTAGTGAAGTTGTAGGTAGGATTTTACTAGCTTACAAGCATAGAAATCCTTATAAAATTGATAAAGTGAAATTTTCAAACTAAACAACACATTTCAGAACAGCTATGATCGTGTCTCAGGTATCAGAAATTGATTATCAATTCTTTCGCGAATCCATATTAGCAAATAGATAAAGCAATCAATTTGTGTCACTATTTTTCACATCCGTATGCTCATCTGTCTCCAATAACCAGTCGATCTTGACATAAAAACAAAAAACAAAATATGATTATTACAAAACTTTATTTGAAAAATTGGTGAGCTTTCGAGAAGATTAGATAAAACTATTAGATATGTAGCAAGATGATTCCACTCAGCTACTTCATCATAGAAATCTAAATACAATTCAGAAATGAAATACGATATACTTTAATGATTTTGGCAAAAATATAAAGGTTTTGTACTATTCCACACTAGTTTCTATTTTTAAACTCGGTAAACTGACCGTCATTCAGTTTTGTGGGTTGTCGCATCTTCCAGGCAAAAATTTGCACTTATTTCTCTCCAGTTAATAAAGACTAATATCATTTTGTTTCTGCACTGAAGGTAATGATATAACAGGAAGAAACCTGATAGAATGATCCTATTGCACGAATATTTTCTATTCTGTAGTTCTCAAATAACGTATAAATGAGAAATTTTTATGCTTTTGTTTAGCAATGAACGTTAAAATAGGAAAAATCTTTTAAAGTTTAAATATGCATAAATTTGAAAAAATCAATAAAATAATGAAATTTAGATTTGTCGTGTTGCATATGAAGTAATGCAACAAAGAGTAGTTGATGGTGCATGGCGTGTACAACCTCTTGATGATATTTATTATTTTGGTGGACAAAATGCTCATAATCAACGAGCAGCTGTATCTCATAAAGCCGTTTGGCCAAATGAATTTAGTTTTGAACGTGGTGATATTATTGGTACAGAAGGAAATCATTGGGATGGTTTTTCTAAAGGATCCGATAAGACAAGTGGTCAAACAGGTCTTTATCCAACATATAAAACAGAAGAAATTGTTAATATTGCAAAAATGTATACCTATCCGAATGTACAAGTTAGAAATGATGATTCATAATTTTTATGAAAAAAAAATTATTCCGTTTATTGAGATTATTTTTCATAATGTGCATATATGTATATGCATATATATATATATATTTAAAACGCTACATCGACTATCAGTCAAATTTTGTTTTGCTTTTCTTTTTGTTGTCACTAAGTCACTTAGTTACTTTATTTTCTAGAAATCTTTTTTTCTTGTTATATCTCGCGTTTTCCTTGTCGTTTTGTTACTAATTATAATAATAGAAATAATTGATAAAAATAAATGGTGCATTGAAAAAATCAATTATGGTCTTTTCTTGCTAATTTAATATACATCGAGACTATTTTTTTATTAGTATTCATTTAATATATACAGTATCCCAGGAGTTGGTCATGAAAGTAAATTCGTACATTTCCGCTCTTTATCAAACTTAAGCAACTGATTTTTTTTCCAGATGATAGATATGAATATGAAGGTTTTGTTTATACGGACAAATTTTATGAATACTGCTCAAAGTTATAACCTTCGACAAAAGCATTGAAATCAGTCGTTTGTCGACTCATTTTGTAGTGTTTCTCTTTCAATACCTCAATTTCTTGTGTTTTTTTTGCGATTTTTA
>JAJEKB010021328.1:0-29191 GCA_022393335.1 Macrotrachela quadricornifera
AAAAAAACACATTTTAGATGTTTTGACAAACTTGAAAACAAATATTAAGTGTTTTTGAAACTTATTTAAATTTGTATTTGTCTTGCCTTCGTGCTATAGAAAACGCTAGTGCATCGTTAAACGGATTATTTATTATACTTATCGAGTATTCCTTCCTATTTAATATTGATAAATCCGATTTTCGATATACTTCAATTCTGTATAGCATTTATTATTGTTTGTTTTTGTAATCATAACGTTACTTTCTCAAGTGAAAAATATTCTTGTTAATTCTGAATCTATGTAATGTATTACATTGCTTATCATATGAAATCGTTTAAAATTCTATAGATCATTTTGCAAAGAAATAGTAGATACTTGTAGTTATAATATATAAATTGAATTTTATTCTTTTTTATTATAATCAGGAATTTTCGATCTTTATGCGATCATTTTCAACATACCACGAACTTTTAAACTAAATATTACAAAATACAGAAAATTTATTATAAAATCTCAAGATTTATCAATTATTTCATATATTATTATACAAATGTAGTAAATTTGTCTTGAGTAATTTCATTATAGGTATATGTTACTGGATTTGATTAATATCATTCAAATATTGAGAAAACACCAGATATTGAAGTCAATGATTATGATGTTAAATGTTAATGTTGTTACTTCATAATTTTTTCATATTTATGTTGTCTACTTAATTTTCTTTGATTTTTGTGTTTTGTAATATCTAGTTTACAAGGTCGTGGTATGTTGAAAATGATCGTATAAAGATCGAAAATTCCTGATTATAATAAAAAAGAATAAAATTCAATTTATACATTATAACTACAAGTATATACTATTTCTTTGCAATTTATTATAAAATCTCAAGATTCATCAATTATTTCATCTATAGATTATTCTTTTCTATGTTATGTATTTATTAGTTATTATAATGAATAACAATTGTATTTTAAGTTAGTCATGTCATAGATATAAATAAAATAATATTATTATTATTAAATCATACACTTGTCTACTTTTCTGTTGACATATTTACAAAACACGTGTAGTTTTTAACGTAATTGTTTATATATGTTCGTTTTACGTAGGTCGATAATGTATAACTTTTTAAGTAGAAGAGTATAATCATTCATTTTCTTAACTGTTTATATAGTGTAGACGTGTCATCCTTTAGATTTTTACTAATGATTATATAGTTATGCCTTGAAAAAAAAACTAACGATGACAAAATGTCATAAATCATTTGAGATTTATTTTCCATATGCACAAAACATCATATATATTTATCTAACGTCCTATATATTTTTTTTTTGCTTTTTCTTTCACGCCTATGCGTTATTTATTTCTATCACGTCGCAGTCATTTACTAAGATATAAACGTTAAATATTTTCTCTGAGATACTTAATATATTTCATTTACTTGTAACTATTCGTTAAATATACGTGAAAAACAACAATAAAAATGGCAAATAATACAAATTCTAATCATATTCATATTCCAACTGAACCTGTTGGATCATTACCTCGTCCTAATGAATTGATTGATGCACAAGAAGAATATCGTCAGGGTAAAATTGATATAAATACATTGAATAAATTACGTGTTCAAGCTGTTGAAGATTCTATTAAAAATTTTGAAGCTACAGAATCACCAATTATTACTGATGGTGAACAGACAAAATCTTCATTTTTAAGTTATCCAATTGAATCATTAGTTAATGAATGTTATACTTATTCAAATGATTGTTTTGCACTTTCATTTAATGATGGACATAAAAGAGCAGTACCACATTTAATAAAAGCACCATTTAAATATGGTACATATGCTCATATATATGTTGATGAAGCAAAAAAATATACAAAATTACCAATAAAGTAAATATTGTTCGAGAAAAAAATAATTTTTAGTCTTAAATATGTGTGTTTCTTTTTTAATGTAGAGAAGCTGTAATTGCTCCATCAGCTTTATCTATGGTTTATCCAAAAGAAACAATTGAAGGTTATACTCGTGAACAATTTTTATCTGATTTAATAAATGAATCTGAAAAAGATATTCGTAAATGTTTTGAAAGTGGTGCACATTCTGTTCAATTAGATTTTACTGAAGCTCGTTTCTCACTTAAATTTGATCCAACTGGACAATTATTACGTGATTTTATTGATATTAATAATAAAGTATTAGATCGTTTTGATGAAAATTTACGTAAACGATTAGGTGTTCATATATGTCCAGGTAGAATATTTATTTTTTTTTTGAAATATTTCAATTGTTATTTAAAGGTGGTGATCAAGATTGTTATCATTCATTTGAAGTTGATTATTTATTAATTTTACCATCTGTATTTGATCTTCATGTTACAAATTTTTTTTTACAATTAACATCTGAACCTGATCATCATCGAGTATTATCATGTATACGAGAATTAATTAAACCAGATCAACGAGTTTTTATTGGTGTTATTGATCCAATTAAACCCAAAGTTGAAACACCTGAAGAAGTATGTGAAAGAGTATTAGAAGCAGCTAAATATATTCCTATTGAACAATTGGGTACAACAGATGATTGTGGTTTTTCGCCATTTAATGATGATAAATCAACATCAAGACAAATTGCATTTGATAAAATACGTGCACGTATTCAAGGAACAAAATTAGCTGAAGAAAAATTATCAACAAAAAAATAAAAATTAATTAGTTTTTTTCTTTTCTTTAGAAGCTTTATCCATTTTAATTGCTTTATTATCATTGAGTTTTTCTTTTCACAATATAATTTTTTTCTCAATAAAGTAGATATTTAGCATGTATAAATTTAAAACTGTCAAATTGAGCAAAACTTTCTTTTATTGTGAAAAAAATTGTAATACAAAAAAAAAATACAACTGTTAATTAAAGCGTTTTTAACAAGGGAAACACAACGGTGTGATGTGATTAAAGGTCAAAAGTGAAAAGATCAAAAATGGGAATGTCAAAAAGCAAAATGTCGAAAATCTAAATCCATTTTAGTCATAGATTCCATCTTCACCCTCATTACTGTACTATATATATATGTTGTATTATTACCAGTTAATCAAAATTTTAGAAAAATTTTTCTATATCGAATTTACTAGGATTTACTAATTTTCAACATTTTACTTTTAACCTTTAGCAACTTTATCAAACATAACTAATGAGTCATATAATAGTAATAGTTGTTTTCTTTTTAAATATATTCTACTACTTATAAATTATTAATGGATCATGTTTTCTACTATCATCACGTTGTAATCTTTGTTTCTTAGCTGCTCTTCTAGCTAGAACTTCTATAATAATAATAATGATAAGAGCTAATAGAACAGCTAATCCAATAATAATCCAACGTCCATAACGAAGTGCAAGATGAACCATTCTTAATGTTCGAATAGTTGCATCATCAACATTAACTTCTTGATCAATCCATACAAGTGGTAATAAACGTTTAACACCTTTACGTTTTGTTGGTTCAAGTTCTGATCCATATTCTGATTCTTTCATTGGATCAATAAGTGTTTCAATATTAAGTTGAACACGATGATGAGCACGAAGTGGTGTACCAGAATATGGTTCAAAATAAATTAATGCTTCATGTTTATCACGTGTTGGTGTAAAACCTTCAATTTTCATATCATTTATTGCTTCATTTGATGTTCCAAAAAAATGTGGTTTAGATAAAAAAACTGTATTTTCTGGAAGTGATGCTGATACACATTTTGAAATATCAAGTTTATCAAGTTCAGGACATGTATCAATATTTTTTGGATCTGTACATTTATCAAAATCGACTAATCTTATTATATATTCATGTACATTAATACCACCAAACATTGATATAACTTTATTAAATTTAACATTTATTGGACGACAAAAATCTGCTTGAAATATATTAAGTGATGGTTTATCAAAAAGCATAGGTACAAATGTAAGACCATCATAAATTGTAAATGGATAATGATTTTCTGAATATGAAAATGGAACATTTTCACTTGCAAAACCAAGTACTTGACCTTTTTCCATTAAACCTTAAAGGAAAAATTTCTATATTCAAGAATTTTGTTTAATTTTTTATGCATGATAAAGTACATTTTGTTAGTTCTACATCGTGAGAATGTAATTAAAAAGAAAAAAAAAAACTTAAGTTAGAACTAATATAAATACCTGCTTTAATTGTATAATTATATGATCGACTACCATTATATCGATAAATAAAACCAGATTTTTTTATATTTGGTCCAGTCATTTTATCTTGCATTGAATCAAATAAATCTGATGTAAAACCTTCTAATTGTTCAATAGCATTTCGTTCATAAAATGCATTTTTTCCACCAACAGCATAAAATGCATCTGATGGTTTTGAACCAAATTGTGTTCGAAATGTTGCTCGTAATAAATCAACAAATGTACCTGTATCATTTACTGATGATGGATTAAATTTTGTTTCATGACGTGTAAATAGTCGATAAATTGAATAACTAAGTGCTTTATTATCATCTGACCATTGTACATCTTTTTTAGTAGCTGATAATAAATATGAATAAGGTGGAGTTTCTTTAACATGTACAATATTTGAAGAAGGTTCAGTTACAACTTCAATTGGATTTGTTATATTAAATAAATAATAATCTCGTGTAATAGTTGTTGGTGGATTGAGCCATGTTTTATAACCTTCTGTATCAGGTTTAAGTTCGACTGCTTTATAAATACGATTGAAAACTATTGTTTTCAAATAGAAAGATAAGACAATAGCTGGTACAATTAATATAACAGCAATTATAATTTCTAATATAATTCTTTTTGTTGCTTTCTTCTTTTGTTGAGTATTCGACGCACGTGATGATTGCATTTTTTAAAAGTGTGCACTATACACAATTGAGTTCCTCTTCTTTCTTTTAGATGTATGTTGGTGGTTATTTGCTTTGCTTTAGCCTCAAATGAAAGAACGCAAAAAAAAAAGAAAAATAAGGACATATAAAACGGTGGTATTTCATATATTGCAGCTGTTGACTATTTCTTTTGTTGTATATTTAAAGCGGTTATATCTAAAGATATTATATCGCTTATCGAATACATGATGGACTCTACTTTATATGGAGTGTGTTTTAATAGATTCTACAAAAAAAAATACATTCTATTTCTTACACCAACTTCTTTTTTTAGAAAATTGAAAATAGAAAAACAATTGGTTTTATTGTCAATAGTTGCCTTTGATTATAAAGGATCGTATAACAAGTTAATAGAAAAAAATAAAAAAAAAATACAATTGTATTTTTAATGAAAAAATTTTTTCGTTCTATTAAAACATATATTCAATGACATTTTTAAATTTAATTTGCATCGTATATCTAATACTTTGATTTGTTGATTATTAATCATAACTATATATTCATAAGTATTGCTCATATTTAAGCAAAAAAAAGGAACAAGGGCAATAAATTGTTATAAGGATTGATAAAAGAAAAAGGTTTTAATAATGATAATATTAGATAAAGTATCACTTAGATAAACGGACAAATAATATCATCGGTAATAAAGATAAATGTTTATAAAAGAAATAATGGTATATTGACTTTTAATTTTATATTTTAAAATAATAAGTACCTTAGAAAGAATGAAATACTTAATTGATTTTTTGAAGTATTATACTCCATATTCAAATATTCTATTTTAACTTGATTTTATAGAGAATTTTTTTTTCTTATATAAGAAAAACTTAATATTTAATTCTACATTTTTCTATTCATGTTCTACAATTTCAAAAGAATTATTTAGAAGAAACAGTTTCCTAAATCATGTAGGATTATTTAAAAAAATCCTTTCCTGATAGACTTATACGATTCTTCTTTTTTGTTTGAAACAAGATAATTATTTTCATTGATTAGTTTAATAATTCATCAGTCGTCTTCTTCTTAATGAAAGATTATGAAAATATAGAATACAAAATTTTCTTTCAAGTTACATTGCACGAAATGATTGAAACATGCTAGGCAAAGAAATCTATTTCATTTCATATAGAAAAATTGGACCAATTAAATTAAAGTTCATAATTTACAATATTCTATTCATATTTTTGCTTTCGTTTAACTACAAGTAAAACTATATGCACCATTACCGAATGTAGCTCTACTTCTTATTTAAAGTACAGGAAATGCAAAATTGAAGTAGATTTTTATTTTCGATTTTTTTCAAAAAAAACTTCCAAACAAAAGCTATTTGAAAAACGAGCAAATATTATAGTAATCGATTAAATACTCACCTTTTTAATAATTTTTTAAGTCCGGAACTGCTTTTTTCCGATTCTTCATATAAAATTGAGTACGAATAAATAAATTGTCTTTTTTTCTAGGATATAACAAGTTTAAAATTCATAGAATACAAGTGTATCTATGAAAATGTATCTTGCGAAACTATCAGGTTATTTTGTTTAAATGACAAAAGAGTTATTTCTAGTGGATTACGATCAACATACGTATGAGAAAAAAAGTTATGCATCGGTTTTGAGAAATGTTGATCTGTTATTGAGAAAATCAAATATTTCGATATCTATGATAAAATACAATAAAATGTGTTCATATTCAATGATTTTGAATACAAAAACTCCATCACTTATCAAATTACATTTTATATTCTAAATCAGTGTAAAAGACTACATCGAATGCCCCAGGTTTTATCGAAAAACAATTTTATTTAAATTTCGATCCGTACCCCTCCCTAACGTTTTTGTAACAAATTTCGACTGTGGTCCCCTCCAGGTTCAAATTTTGAATAAAATTGTTTTTCGATAAAACCTGGGGTATTCGATGTAGTTTTTTACGCTGATTTAGAATATAAAATGTAATTTGATAAGTGATGGAGTTTTTTATTCAAAATCATTGAATATGAACACATTTTATTGTATTTTATCATAGATATCGAAATATTTGATTTTCTCAATAACAGATCAACATTTCTCAAAACCGATGCATAACTTTTTTTCTCATACGTATGTTGATCGTAATCCACTAGAAATAACTCTTTTGTCATTTAAACAAAATAACCTGATAGTTTCGCAAGATACATTTTCATAGATACACTTGTATTCTATGAATTTTAAACTTGTTATATCCTAGAAAAAAAGACAATTTATTTATTCGTACTCAATTTTATATGAAGAATTGGAAAAAAACAGGTCCGGACTTAAAAAATTATTAAAAAGGTGAGTATTTAATCGATTACTATAATATTTGCTCGTTTTTCAAATAGCTTCTGTTTGGAAATTTTTTATGACAAAATAACTTCTAGAACTTTTGTATCGTTTTTTTTCTATGTTATTTGACTAGCTCTATCCAATCATAATAAAAAAATCTACTTAAATTTTGGATTTCCTACACCTTATCTCTCTAGAGATCTTATTTATGACTATCTTAAACGTATCGGAGCGCCTCAAATTATTTTTTGGAATACTATTGCTGGGCAGCATAAATAGTTTTTTGAATAATATTTTGCGGTACCAAGAATAGTTCTTTTGAACATCAGAGGCACATTTTTCATTTATACCTGGTTGTATCCATAATATATTTTATAACTTCTTTTATCAAAGTCTGCTTTAACAAGCTCATATTATCTGTAGAAATGCACTCTTAAAAATGAATATATTATTGTGCCGTACCTTTTCAGTGCAAAAAAAATATCGTTTGGTACACATAATGCAAAAGTTTCTTGCGTTTAGCAGATTTAGCAGAGTTTCGAATTTTCGATGTGTAGCGTTCTAGTAACTCTATAGTCTTGACATCGTTTGTTGGGTCTTAATGCAAAATATTTTTGGCTTAAAAAATTTGACGAATTTTACATTTTTAATGTTCAATGTTTTCAAGATTTAGAAAAGTCGCGAGAGTCATGCACTTGGGGTGCGTATCTGTTGTGCTCTTACGGAATATTTGATAATTTCGTAGAAAGGTAAAGCAATCGATGTCGTTTCTAATAAGCTCTGAACACACTGTCAGCAAGGAACGAGCTTATGCTTATGTTCAACAAAGCCTTCTGTACGAATGATTAGTAATTCAAATTTTTTTCTGAATCTTTTATTATATGGCTGGTAAAAGAATGGTTTCATATGAAACTACTTATATAAAGAGAATATCAAAAGTATTTTATTGGAATCAACTTGGCTAGAAAACAAATAAGAAGAATTTCTGACTCGCAAAAATCATTCAATATTGCATCGGTAAACTAATATTTTAGTATATCAATTATTATTATGAATCGTTCAGTTCGTTAAAGATTAATAAGATCACAGATCTCCAGTGTAAGCGGTGAAACGTATAGTCTAGATTAAGCTTAAGTCTCATACAAATCAACATCGTTAGGCTCAGCTTGATGCATTTTTGCTTCGCTATGCAAAAGCTTATGAGTTTTTGAAATATGAAGATGATTCTTTTCGAACATTTGCTTTTCTTTTTAAAAAAAGACAAAAGTAAATAAGAGCAGTATTGCGCTATTCAGCTCTGTAAGACATATAAAAGAGAGGAAGGAGAAAAATGGGCTTTGTGAAGATCAAACCCACATCTTCTGCTATCTGAATAATTGTACTAGACCAATTAGACTAGAACAACCATCTTAATATCAGTTTATAATTATCACTGAATGCTAACAACGATCAAAATGGTTAACCAGTTCCGTCTCGTGTATGTAACAGACACTCAAATAAATAAAAACATGACGATTTGGATTCGAGTAGATCCTTTTAAAAGAAATCATCAATCAATTCTATTCGATTCGGAAGTCTCTCAATTTAAAATAGATTTGGTTTTGTCTCTAATATGTAATTACACTTTCTCAAAATAATAGAAAAAATAACAACTAATCTCATTCTTTCATGTGCAATATAAACCATCTATTTCACTATTCATTAGTTTTGAAAAAAACTATTTACATAACAATCTCTTAATCGTAAGAAGAAGTATGAAAAGATCAAAACAGAGCATCGCAGAACGATCAATAACATCTATCTTGTTCCGCGTCCCGTAAGGTTCTGCAATATACGCTCCAAATAAAGTGACCTGATCAAAAGTATAAATAAGAGAGTTTTTGTTAAAAGTCAGAATACGGTCGGAAATTTCATGTTAATCAGCTGGTATCAAGTGTTATCTGAAATTCGACTTATAAACTATACTTTAAGGAAAAACGATTGTTTATAATGAAAGTATCAAAAAAAATTGCGCATGTACGCATATACTATGCAGATTAAGAGATTCTATATTACATTATCATTTTACATAAAACGTACATTTATTTTTAGTTTTCAAAATAAAAAATTATGGTATAATAGTAATTCTATTTTTTTTTCTCGATGCTGAACTAAAATAAGTCAGGATGACTCGAAATATTCATCGAACAATTAGTTTTCAATAATAAAGTTCAATTGCTCGTTATATCTTATTCAATTTATTAGACTTGCTTTAACAATGATATTTAGCTTAAAATATGTTCCTAACATTTTTTATCGGAGTCATTATTTTATCTATTAATGACACTTAATTATCGAAAGATTTTAAAGTCGATCCTATGTAAAAGATATATCGGAGTCTGCGAACGGCACATTGTAAACAAATCGGTATGATCTGGAACCTGTGCTTAGGAAAAAACCTTGAGAATTCCCTACGATGTTTCTGAACTTAAAATTTTGCAAATTTTGGTACAGAACCAAAAAGCGCACAGCACTTTTGGACACATCTCTAAATATTCTTACCATGCGCAAAGGTTCTATAAAGTATCTAATTCTGTACAGTAGTTTTTATGACTGAGCAACTATATTGGCCATATCTCTTTTATCCCGGTGGTGGATACGATTTAAAATTAAAACTATGTAAACAACATACCTTACTATATGGACGCTTTTGAATGATTAAAACATTGTTTTAGCATTTTCTTTCCCTTTCGCTGGTGGATATGGTTGAATGACGACACTATGTAAATGACATATCTAGTTAAATTGATGCCTTTACATGACTAAGCAACCACGTTCGTTGTTTCTTTTTTCTCTCGGTGATTGATATTTTTATTCAAATGATCAAATTAAGAATGTGGGCGAGTTGCGTCCATATTGTGTAGTTTGAAGAAAAACATAAAAATGATTAAAAAGAATATTTAAGCCGTGCATTCGATAGAGCTCTCTTGATTATGTATATAACAAATATTTTCCTAAGTATCAAATTTTTTCGTTAAGAAAAAATCGAGATTTCCAAATATGCGAAGATTTGAAACTAGAGATGAGGAAAGTGATCTCAGGATCGGCACCAAACGCTTTTTTTATTGGGAATGATAATTTTTTATGAATATACATGATTTTTGTTGAATGTCATGTTGTCACAGCTGATGTGTTACAAATATTCTTTTATAACATTCTGAAAAATTATTCAGAGATGAAGCAGCATATCTAAGTATTTGAAGTAATACTTATGGTTAATTTATTTGCAGAAGAAAAAAACGAAAATCAAATGAATCTCATTAGACAAAAATATACTAATTAATGAAAAAAAAAACAAGACATTGATCTCAAAATAAATCGTCATCCTCATTAGAGATGGGCAAAGTGATTCCGAGCCGAGACAAGGATTAAAAGTTTTTTTGACTGAGACCGCGACCGAAAAACACTGGTCCCGCTCATATCTATCAAACACACTTCTGCAACTCATTTACTAACAAACAGAAAGATGATACTATCATTTCACTGTTCATTCTTTCTTAAAGTACTTGTGACTAAAAAACGTAATCAAAAATTTAACGATTTTCAACGTTTTTGTTCATAATTAGCGTGATTTCTTGAAATTTTGCCTGTGCATGTTCGCTAATTTGAGATTTAACTTGAATTCTTGTGTTTATTTCAAAACTTTTTTCGTCAAATGCCTTTTTATTTATACACGAATTAGTAAATTTTCGTAATGCATGTGAGCAGTTTTCTCAGCTACTTGAATTTTGAATTATTTCCATCTTACTATAGAAAAATTGATAAAATGTGAATATGGACTCCAGTTTTGGTTCACGTCATGTGACCGTATTTCATTCTTTAGTTTCAAATTAATTATTTGTCACAATATAAACTGATATATCAGTTGATAAGATGAACTTTATTCATGACAATATATAGTCAAATGAAGTAAATGATATTTATATAATCATTTTAACAGTTTATTTATTATTTTAACTGAAAACAAGCATTGTATAAAAGAAAAAAAAAGCTATACTACCAAATAACGAACAAAGCAACATAATAAGATGTTTTTTTAAAAATCTGTTTTGATTATATTGGTATTTGACTGATACTTATGTTCTCATATAAATACCGCGTGTATATTGATTATTTCGTTTTGCATAAATTTCCATAAAAATAATAAAACCTATCGATATTGCAATTACTAATGGCATAAAAATATATATTGGATAAGTAAGAATAATATTAGGTATTCGAAGTTTACTAATAACTTCTGGAGCAACATCTATCTCTTGATCAATCCAAAAGACAGGTAATAAACGTTTAACACCTTTTTTACCTTTTATACCTTCAAGTTCTGATCCATATTCTGCTTGTTTCATTGGATCAACAATAGCATCAATATTAAGTTGAACGCGAAAAACAGCTTTTATAGGTGTACCAGAATATGGTTCAAAATATACAAATGAATCATGTTTATCACTTTCTGGTGTAAATCCTTGAATTTTCATATCTTCAAATATTTTTGGTTTACTTCCATAAAAATGTGCTTTTGATAAATACAGTGTTTCTTCTGGAAGGGTTTCTGATATACATTTTGATACATCAATTTTATCAACTTCAACACATGTATCTGGATCATTTGAATTTGTACAATTATTAATATCGATTAATTTTATTTTATATTCATGAACATTTATTCCTCCAAACATGGTTAATGCTCGATTAAATTTAATAAACATTGGACGACAAAAATCAGAATTAAATATAGGAAGTAATGGTTTATCAAAAAGCATTGGTGGATATGTAAGACCATCATAAATAGGATATGGATAATGAGATGGACACGTTATAGTAAAGTTAACAACTTCATTAGCAAAATTAAGTACTTGACCTTTTTTCATTAAATCTAAAGAAATATAATTGTATATTCATTTTTTTATACTTTTATAAAAAAAAAAAAACAAGAAAATATAATTAGGACGCTGTTGGCTGAATAATTAGTCAATATTTACTATTTTTCCTTTTATAATGTGTATATATATATAGATCATGAAAGAATATTTTACTGTTTTAATAATATTCGACAAAATATCTTTAAAGATTTAGCGAATCAGATACTTATTAAACAAAATAATGAAATACTATTTAATCTTTCTTAATTTTGTTATAGACAAAATAAAATCCAAAGAAAAACATTCAACGATTTGAAACTATTCATAAAAAAAAAATAATCTTACCAGTTTGAATTGAAATATTATATAATCGACTACCATTATATCGATAAATAAAACCATATTTATCTCTATTTGGTCCAGTCATTTTATCTTGCATTGAATAAAATAAATCTGATGTAAAACCTTCTAATTGTTCAATAGCATTTCGATTATAGAACGTATTTTTTCCACCAACAGCATAAAATGCATCTGATGGTTTTGGGCCAAATTGTGTTCGAAATATTGCTCGTAATAAATCAACAAATGTACCTGTATCATCTACTGATGATGGACTAAATCGTGTTGGATGACGAGTAAATAATCGTTCAACTGAATAACTAATATCTTTATTATCATTTAACCATTGAACATCATTTTTATTAGTTTTTAAATAATAAGAATAAGGTGGTGTATCTTTAATATGTAGAATAGTCTTGCTAGGTTCAGTAACAACTTCAATTGGATTAGTTATATTAAAAAGATAATAATTTCGTACAGTAGTTATTGGTGGATTAAGCCAATTCTGAAAACCTTCTGAACCAGGTTTGAGTTTAACTTTTTCAAGAATTCTTGATTTAATAAATGGTTTTGAATAAATGCATAATAAAATCCCTAATGTAATAAGACAAGCAGTAACCAATAATTCTATAATAAATCGTTTCATTCTTCACTTTTGTTGTTTACTTGATAAATAATTTTTGATAAATTGTTTGATGGTTACAGTCAAGATAATAATATGCAAGATGCTTCTTATTCTTTTCTTTTTATAGATGATAAATTTATTTTTTTTAACGTAAAAGAAAGAAAAAAAAAACAGATGAAAAATTGGACAATACGAATGCATTTTTTCTGGTAACTGATGTATGTGCTAATCTATTTCGACTAACATTCCTTTTCATTAAATAACAAAAGAATGTGCTGATGATCATCATGATAATATTATATATTTTTATATTAAAATGTATTAAATCGATACAAATATTTAAAAAATGAAATGAGGTGTGGCAAAAAAACAAGCCAGACTTATTTTCTTTTATCAAATTTTAATAAATACGTATTTAATTCTATAGAAAAACAAGAAAAATATTTATCATTGGAAAACAAATTTTATACATTCTTTTGTTATCTTATTATAAAACGAAAACAATCGAAATAAAATCCAGATTCTTCGTTATTGAAAATCCTATTTTGAATATACCAAAAGAATTTGATCTCTGGTTTATTTGAAATATTTCTGTTTTCGGTCATACGATGATCAAAATATTTTCTTTGCTTTTCTTTTTGTTCTTTTTAGACAAATTTTTTTTTGCTATTCATAGAATATAAGTAAAGAAATATTTTGTTTTATAAGATTTACAGAGTAATCATCAAAATTTTTCATTATAAAAATTAAATCTTTTCTTTTTGTGTACTCAAAAAGTGAGTACACTCTAGAATCAATCAATGTATCCATCCGTTTACACGATAACTCTTCACAACTATATCTGATTGTGCTGAAATTTTGTACACAGAATTGTCTCATCAATATCTCGGTCGAATTTGAAGATGAGAAGAATTCGTCAAGAAATCTCCCGGAATGTAAGATTTCTTGGAATTTACGCAGTTTTTGACTTCTAACACTTTTATATCATAATTTCCTCACTTGAGTAGAATGAATTTGTAAAATAATCTATTTTCCGTCCAATTGAGAAACATCAGAGCTCAAATAGCTAAACCGTTCACGAGATAAGGTCAAAATAGGTAGTTTCTAGAATGTCGATCAAAATCAATTTATCGTGAATTCTTTTTACTTTTTGAAGTACACATAACTTTCGGATTTAAATTCGAACTTTTCACATTTATTTACTGTTAGTTTGCGATCAGTATCAAAATGCAAACTATGATAATCAATGCTCTCTTCTTTTATAACAACATGAATAAGACTAATTAAATAAATCGCTACTGGTAAATAATAGCTGCTATGTGTAAATATACAATAGATCAGTAAAACTATCGTAAATATTTGACAATGCAAACAATCAAGATAAAATAAGAGACAGTTATACAATACATCCGCTGTCACTATTTCGAAGTGTTTTTTATAGCAAAATGAAACCTCTATATGATCACAGGCATAGTTAATAAGAAATAACTTGATATCAAATGTTGTTTTCTTTATTTTTAATGACAAAAAAAAACAAACAATTTTAATACAAAAAAATGTTCTATAGAAAAATCTTGTTGATTTTTAACGTTTTCGACTAAAATAAAATATAATAAATTAAATTAAAATAATAAATATAATTCAACATACAATTTATATTTTCGTCGTGCATTTCTCTTTCCTGGTTGTTTACGTTCTTTACGTCGAGCATCATCAGTCAAAAGTCCAGCTAGAATAATAATACAAAAAAAAAAAATATTTTTATTAACAAAATTTCAATAAAAAGATAAAAACCTAATCGAAGATATTCAACTTCTTTTGATGAAATAAATGAACAAAGTGCTTTTGATATAGCTAAACGACTTGCAATAGATTGTGCAGTAAAACCAATTCCATCATAAATAATATCAATATCAAATAAATTAACACGATCTAATACTTTAAATGGATATAAAAGTTGATCACTATATAAAAATAAAAAACAATTAAATTAATTAAAATACAGAAAAAAACAAATAAACCGATGAAGAATTCGTGTAAAATAAAGTATATCATGAACAGATGTTTTAACAGATGGAGATTTAATTGTAACTTTTCCAGTACCTTCACGTAATGTAACAGTTGCTGTACACCATTTATGTTTAGCTAAATAGAGAAACAAAAATGAAAGGTTATATAGAATAGAATGAATTTATTCTCCTTCAACTTGAATTGTTGTTGAACAAGAGATTAACTAGAAGATTGTAACATATATTCAAACATGAATCAATCATTTATTTAAACAATAACAACAAACGAACAGTTTTATTTGTAGACATAAATGTCATGTTCAACGTTCATTTATTATTTTATCAATGTGGTTGTCTTTTATCTATCTTTTTTTACTAATACAATTTAATTTTTCAAGTAAAAATATATATATATATATTCTATATTACAAAAGAATAATTTCTGTTTTTTATTTTTATTCAAGTTAAATATAATCGTATATGTTATTTTACAAATTGGGGTGCACATAGATCAATAAAAGAATCTCGAGTTTATCCTGAAGATATTCCAGCTGATTTATGTACTCATATATTATATGCATTTGCTAATCTTAATGGTTTATCATTACAACCACAATTAACAAATGATATTAATGTTTATCAAGGAGAACAAGTTTGAAAAGAATAAAATAAATATTTATATTTATTTAGTATTTTATTTTAGCCACTTTATCCTCGTATTATGAAATTAAAAAAAAAGAATCCTGATTTAAAAATTTTAATTTCATGTGGTGGATGGGGAAAAGCAGGAGATTTTGATTCATTAGCTCGATCAGAATCATCACGGTATAATTTATGTTTTTTTTAATGTTAAATTTATTATTTGTTTCTAAGAGAAACATTTAGTAAAAATGTAATTACATTTTGTCGTCAACATGGTTTTGATGGAGTTGATTTAGATTGGGAATTTCCAACAGCTGAACATCGACAAGGTTTTGGATTATTAACTAAAGTATTATTTTATTCTTATTAAATACACTACGCGTCAAAAGTATTCTTCCCTCCTCCTCGGATCTCAGCCTTTACAAGTACTATTGCTTTGAAAATTTAATTGTATATAGATCTTGATTAATGTAGGTCAGCAGCGAAGTTCGAGCCTCAATTCTTTTGTAGAACTTTTTTTTCAACACGATTGAACAAAAAAAAAATATTTCTTTGACAGAACTATGCCTTCTTCCATACTAGTTATGTGCCTAAAAGATGAGGTCAATTGCCTGAGTATTCGAGCATCCAAACCATAGTGCCACTTCTCTCCAGTACGAGATAGAGGTCTGAAATGTTAGAGAACAGTAAGGACCTCTGAGGGCTATCTTTCCTGTAAGTTTGAACTCAATCTATCGCACCCACACTGAATTATGGATCACACAATGAAATTTGACGTTTTCTACGCATATCCATTATTATGATAAAATGCACCTATCCTCACCCTAACTCAATGAATTTTGATAAAATTTTTACCACAAATGGCCAATATACAAGAATACAAAACGATGCGTCTCGCAGCTCATAAGACTTTGTTGTTCTAGAGTTATGACGTTCACAGTGGAAATGAATCCCATACATCATAACTCTCCTTTAACTCTAACTATGGAGGCACGGATATCGCTACTGACCTACATTAATCGAAATATATATATATACAGTTAAATTTCCAGAACAACAGCATTTGTAATGGCTGAGATCCGAGGGAGGAAATGCTTTTAATGAATAGTGTATATTAATTAAGATTTTATTTAGACAATGCATAAACTATTTAAAAAAGAAGCAAAAAAATCTAACAAAGATCGTTTATTAATTAGTTTAGCTGTAGCAGCTGGAAAATATTTAATTACTCAAGGTTATGATGTACCTGTTATATGCGAGTAAATAAAAAAAATATGAAATTAATAAATTATTATCAATTTTTTCATTATTTCTTAGTAATGTTGATATGATTAATGTTATGACTTATGATTTATATGGTTCATGGCATAATAAAATTGGTCATCATAGTGCTTTATTTCATCGATCAGGTGAAACAGGCATGGAAAGAGAATTGAATACAGTTTGTATTTCAAAATTGAAAAAGAAAAAGAAAATTATATTTTATATAAATCTTTTAGAATAGTTCAATGTATAATTGGATTGAAGCAGGTTGTTCACGTACTCGTCTCAATATAGGTATTCCAGGTTATGGTCGAGCATTTACAGCTGATGGAAAAGATCCATTAAAAGCATTTGGACAAAGTGGTGGTGGTTCTGGTTCGATTTCATCACCTTATTTAGGTGAAAGTGGTTTACTTGCTTATTTTGAAGTATATATTTTAATAGAATTTAAATTAAATAAATAGAAAAAACTTTTATATTTAAAGGTATGCAAAAAAGAATTAAAAGAAGGTTTTAAACGTTATTGGCATAAACAACATGAAATTCCAATTAGTTTTAAAGATGGAACATGGATTGGATATGATGATCCTGATAGTGTTAAAAATAAAGTAAAAGACAAAAAAAAACGATTTTTTTTTCGTTTTAAAAGCAAATTTTGTTTTTATTTTTAAGTGTAAATATGTTAAACGTGAAGGTTTTGGTGGTGCAATGGTTTGGACATTAGATATGGATGATTTTAATGGAGCATTTTGTCGAAAAAATAAAAAAGATTCATTAAAAAAATTTCCATTAGTAAATGCAATAAAAGAAGAATTTGAAATAGATGAAATAACAACAACAACAATTATATCAACATTATCAAATCAAACAGCAACAATATTAACAAATGAAACAATTCTTTTAGATGAACAATTTCAAAATCTTTTAGATCAAATGTTTATAAAAGCATCATCATCTATAAAACTTTCTCAATCATATTTTATTTTTACCTGTAGCTATTTGATATGGTCGACCATTAATATCATATCGTAACTTAAATAAATAATTTAAAATTTAACAAAACAAAAAACATTTTCTTTTTTTTTTACCGGTTCAATTTGTTGTTTACTTATTGTATCGGATAATTTTGTTCGAAATGAATTAATATAATCTTTTATTGTATATGCCATTGGATTTTTAACAAGACGATTTAAACATATTATTAATGTTTTATACTATAATAAAAAATAAGATTTTTTTTCCTCAAATAAAAGTGAAAATTATTTTACTTCTTCATCATCAAGTTTTTCTATAAAACGTTGTTCAAATATTTCTTTACTTTCCCATTGTGTATAATTAAATTCACTTTAATTAAAAAAAATAAATAAATAAAAAATTTCTTATAGAAAAATTAAATACATACTCATTTTGACTATAATCTGGTTCAGAACCTGATGCATAAATCATAACTTCAGCTTTTTTTAATTCTTCCATTTTATTAGCAACTGTCTAAATTTATAAAAATAAGAATTTTTATTTAGTGCTTTCTTTCTTTTTTTGTTTACATGTAAAACATCAAAATAATTTTGTTTAGCTGTATAATATAGAAAATGATATGGTCGACCAGCTTTATCAAATTGTACAGCTTAGAAAATAAAACAAAAATATTTTTAAATAGAAAAGTTTTTTTTTCTAATAATACCTTTTTCTTTTGGATATAATTCTTCAGGTGGCTAAAAAAATAATAAAGATTAGAATAAAATAAAAAAAAAGAAATTATTTTTACCCTCATTTTAGGTCGAGCACGTTCATCAAGTAAACCTGATGGAAGTAAATATTTCAATGCATCCTAAAAAAAATTATTTAAAAATCTCAAATTTATAAGAAGAAACTAAAAAAATTACATCAATTTTTTCTTGACTAAAACTTTCAGGATCTTCACCCATTATTTTTGCTAAATGTCTTCGTCCAATTTCAAATTCATGAATTTTTTCATCAAGAACTTTTTCTAGAAAATATAAAATAATTTTATATGATCGAAATATTTGTTCTTTTTTTGTTTTGTTTTACTAACGTTTTTCTCTTGATTTCATTAAATAATTTTTCATAGCTTGACTAATCATTTCAGCACGATTACTTGTAGCTTGTTCAACACTATCAATTATTTCTTCATCAGCTATCGCTTGTGCTGTATTACGACGATTAAGAAAACTTTCATTATCATCGATTTCTTGAATTTCAGATGTTGAAGATATTTTCGAATTATTTGAACTAGAATTTTGTAATTGACGAGATATAGACTAACGAAAAAAAAAATTTAAAAAGATATTAATGATAAATAAATAGATATTAATTAATTATTTTACAAATATAGTTGATCGACCAAAACCAATTTGAAATGCAGTTCGAGAAATATATCTCGAAAGCATTATTATATTCAAAATCTGATCGTTTTTTTTCTAAGAATTGATTCTCATTTCATTTTCAATACTGCTGGAATTTACCACTCGATTATCTATTTGTTATTTAATACACAAATGAAAATCATACAATCGTCTATTAGTGACATCTTCATTATTAAATACTGAGAATTAAATTAGACGAAAATAATTTTAGTACAGAAAAGTCAAATAAAACTGTAAGAAATAATCTATATCATAGCAACATAGATGGCAGAATCAGAAAGTCTCTTTACCCAGGTGCAGCTATATTATACTACTATACCATTCTAAAGATAGATTAGATATCGACCTTTCGATCTCCCGTAAATTTGTGATAATTGCTAGTATATAATAGAAGATTATCATAATCGACTATCCATAAAATTGTTGAAAAACAAACTTTCTACCTACCGTTGTAATCTCTCTTTCACTTCGTTCTATTGAGCTGAAATTTTTACCAGATAGTTTGAAGCATTTTCTAGAAGTAGAATCACCTGTTTTCGTTTCTAACTTACCTTTCCGAGTCATAGGATTCGGGAGTTCAGAAAAAACGATTTTCCACGAAGCTTTTCGATATTTTTTATAAAAAGAAAGAATGAACTGAATCCAGATATTACCTCGAGAACTTTTATCTATCGATTCTAGTTAAGAGCAAATGTCAATTATAACTTGTTTATAATAAGAACATCATCAGGATTGCTCGAGAAATATGTAGACTGTATTAGTTGTCGAAATAATTAGATGAAAGAAAAGAGATTATATCTTGAGAGTGATTAACACGTGTAGATTAGAAAATTTTGAATACAATAGATTCTATTCAAAGATCGAATTCAATGAAGACAAAAATAGCGTGCTTCTTCGATGTAATTGTGACTTAATCTTTGATTGGCATTGACATAATACATGAGAGGATATGAGTTCATCCTAGATTCACTATATTCCATCGGCTATGCATTTCAATCATGTATAATATTAACATTCAAATCAAAATACAAAATTGCAATATATTTTACATAATAGAATGAAGATTAAAAAAAACAATTAGCAATGTACATCGCGTATATCACATTCAGAAAACTAAATATTTCATTTTCCTGTTTACTCATATAAAGTAACATAGAAAAATATACAAAATTTTATGAAAACTTATTAAGGCTTCACCCCACTCAAAAATCTATTTCTGTTCTAGAACAAGATATTCGGTTACTTTAAAAATTTCTCTTCTAAATCTATTGATACGGATTTCGGGTTCATCTCAGAATGTAGGTAACATCTACCGCTACAACTTAATAAGGTCCGATTTTTCAAATTTTTTTTCTTTACATCTAGTGAAAACTAGGAGTGTCTCACCGAAAAAAATCGGCTTTTTCAAGAGGTAAGCTAAAAATGAAAAATCGGGCTTTGTTAAATTGTAGAAAACAAATTTCTCTTCAATTTGACACCTTGAGATTTCCAGCACGTAAAATGACCGAGAAATCTTTCAAATACAAATAGTAAAAAGTAAAAAAAACGATTTCGCGAAAAACAAAAAACAAAGTTTTGCATTGAAAAAAGTTTCTTTCTTATTAAGATTATATAGAAGACGAATTGATAGCTGTTCGCCAGATATTTATCGATTATGACGAATCGATATAACATGGGCACGTACTTGTGCAGCGCCTATTCTTCATAGGTTAAACCTTTGTCTAGCAAGAAATCAAAAAAAATTCGTAAGCGCTTCAATTTGATGTTTCAGCCTCAATTTTAAACAGAACATCTCAATCTAAGCTTTATTCTGAACAATTTAAAGCTAGAAAAACATAGGATACTAAGTATTCCAAGTGTAATATAAAGTATTCACACAAATTGGACATTTCTCGAATGAATTATATAAATGCTACTAGGAAAAGAAATACAAGGTGCGACTTCATTCTCCGATAAACCATAGTTTTTCTGAAAGTGGACACTAAGAACTGGCTAACTATGATAAGATCTCAAAATCGAATTTCTTGACAAAAACCGCGATTTTTGAGTAGGTAGAAAGCCTTAATTCAAATCATCATTTTGTTTTATATAGTCTATATTGTCCAAATAAATTTACCATATTAATAGAAGCTTCCAGGACCACCGTAATCTGTGTTACCAAAATCGCTTCCACCATGATAGTCAAATCCTCCTCCTCCAGACGAATAATCATAATTGCTGCCACTATTATCAACGTTACTCCAATCTGCATGATGTCCATGATCGTCATGTGAATGATGTCCTCCAAAATGATCATCGGTATGATGATGATGATATTCATCGTGATGATGGTGATGATGATCATCATGATGGTGGTGATGGTCATCATGATGGTGATCATGTTCATCAGGTGGTATGCAGGTGTCTGGGTGATGATGATGATGGTGTTCATGTTCCGATGGATTCCAGCAATGTTGATCATCCGTATGATGTGGTGAACATGGACAATCATGATTATCATGATGATGATGATGTCCAGGACAAGTGCAGTGATCCAAATAGGGATCGTGATCATCAACATGTATACCAGCGGGACCAGAAGACCATATAATAGGTCCTCTATTACCACTCCATTTGTTTGGTGGAAATGCTGTAGTTCTAATGGCACCGGGACCACGATGAGTTTGAATTTTAGGTGCTATATGAGGTTTTGTCATGACAGGAGGTTTTGTCCTGACAGGAGGTTGTTGTGGTGGAACAGTTGTTACAGTACTATCTTCATTGCGTGATTTAAAATAAGCAACAATATCACGTTCGAGTTGTTCAATACGTGTGATCATTTCAGGATATTTTAAATTATTTTTATTAATTAGACGAAGAAGACCAGTATCATTATTTTTCTCCAGATCATTTAATGGTGAAAACTGATGATTTTCAAGAATCATCCTAAAAACAAAAATAAACGAATCATATAAATTCATTAAGATTTGTTTTCTTATAAATACCATCTATTAACATAATTCCTATTATTTCTTTCACCATGCCAATGATGCCACAAATTAACAGGTGCATAACCCACATTTGTACCATTTTGAGCTATCTGTGCTACTCGTTGTCCCCATGTAATAACTAAATTTTTATAATCTTGATGCATATTAGGTCGAATTGTTTCTTGAGTACGATTTAAAAGTGCAAAAGCAAAATGTAAATCTCCTGATCCAATAATGCAAAAATCTATAAGACCACCAATTGAATTAAATGCTGAACGACGCATTGCCCATGCATAACCAGGATGAGCATACCATTCATCATAACGTTGTGGATTAATTGGTTTATTATGTCTAATTGAATAACCAAAAGAATGATCACGACGTAAGATCTCATTTTTTCCTCCAGGTCCAAGAAAAAAAGATACTTCAAATAGTTGCACAATAGAATAACGTTGTAATTCAGCAATTGCTAAATGTGGCCAATCGAGACGCTAAAAAAATTTCAAATAATAAATTCAAAATGTATTCATGTTGAGTGCTTTTTTTTTCATTCTTTATCATAAAACTAAAAATATTTCAATTGAAAGGTATTATATACATTATGCAAATAGAAGATCAATAAAAAATTGTTTGAAAAGAAAGAAAAAAAAGAGTTTGTATAGATTTTTAAAACATACTTCAAATTCAATGTCAGCATCAATCCATGCAATATATTCAATATTTTGAGGTAAACGTTGAACAGCTATATTGATTAAATTTTCTTTCATCCATATAATAGATGGAGCAACAAGTTGTATATGATGACGATCATTAGCATCAGTAATATGAAAATATTGTCGAGGTAAACCAAAATCAGGTGTTGATTCAAATATACATTCAACTGTAATCAATTGTACACCTGAATTAGCCATATGTGTTGCAAATTTTTTATAATGATCATAACGAGTTTGATATTTAATTGGATTAAAAATAACTGTAATCACAGCAAATTTTGACAAATCATATTTTTGTCCGATATTTACTGATCCAATGTTTGTTGTTGATATTCTTGGCGTTTGAAATTGTGACGATGTAGATTGACGACGAGTGTGATGTTTAGATGGATTATGTCCCATTTTCTTTAAAAATGAATAAACTTACAAGCATATATATTTATACAATGTAAAAAAAAAAGAAAAAAAAGAAAAGAAAAGAAAAGAAATAACTTTTTTTCTTTTTTCTATATGACTCATGCTCGACAGATTTGCAGCCGTCATTACTTAGTTGTTATTGACATTATGTGCGCACTAAAGATTTAAAACAGAAACTCATAAAAAAAAGGGAAAGTTGTGTGCATGTTCACATGAATCATAATGATTGACGTAATTTATACACATAATATTGTCTCAAGGTAAGGATACTATGATTAATATAATTAAAGTGACCTTCTTCTACCACAAATAATCTTGAGGAAGGTGAGAGTGAGAGTATATTAAAAGTAAACAAGTACCGGAGAAAATTAATTATAGAATCTTCTTTTTTATAGTAACTATAAATAGCAATTAGTTTTAATTAATGTATCAAAACAACTATTTCTTTCATAATGATGATGATATAGTTTAAAAGTTTTTTATTTATGAATAGTATAAACAGAAACTTTTTATTTTATTAGACCAACAACGAAGATTATTATGAAAATAATGGTTGGAAATATTTTCTAGCAATAAAAATAAAATTGAATTATGTAAAAAATATAGATGTAAGCCATCTACAGGGAATTATTGTTTATTCATACATCGACCAATACTTTCTAGATTATATATATATGAATGATAATGCCATCTGAATTAATCTGTTTTGTAATAGTAAGAAATGACAATATGATTGACTATTTTTTATTTGTGACAATCTACCTTAGATTGCTTCACAGCCTATATGTTTCATGTTTACATGTGCATTTCAAACTCTATGATTATTCGTTCTATATATTGAATTTCCATGTATTTTGAGAGAGAATGTAAAGTTATAGAACTTCTAAGGAAAAATTCTTTGAAACATAAAGATAGAAACTTGTTCATAAAACAGCTGTTTCCATGGGCATTTTTTAAACCAGTTAAGTGAAACCGTTAAATCTGATGTTTAAAAACTTTTAATACCGGAATTTTACTCGAAACTTTTTATGTGATCTAATTATCTACTCATTCATCTCCCTATATAACAACATAATTAAGTATCTAACTTCTCATTCTTAATATAAATATTGTAATTTAGCTATTTGACTAAGCAAGAGATTGTATTAATGGCTTTTTGCTCTGTATAAAAAAAAAAGGAATTTTGAAAAAATGAAGAATAAAAACGTTCACTGTTAATTTTAAGTTTATCAAATCAGGTACAAAAACAATCAAATAATATGTCTTCAACGTTGTACGCCAAGTATTTTAGACTAATTTTACTTATACAGATTATGAATGTGGGAAATCCAATGGAAAGAGTATTGGCATAAAGAGGACCAGAAATCATGATTATCTGTTTACCTTTATGATCAATTCTTATCCGAACTTATTGGTGTGTCATCAGATACTATGGACAAAAACTTTTGCTAATAATACGATTTCTGCGCCTCAGCGCTAGTCGCAGTCTCGGTACTGCAAGTTAACTATACAATACATATATAGCACAGATAGTGCTCCAATCATAACACTTGCCTATCAATATATAGAGATTTCTTTTTCAGAAGTCTCGATTATAATGAACTCTATAGCATCACCTTGATTATTGAAGCAAGTTTCGAAGCAATCCGTTCTTACACTCAAAAGCTAGTACTCGAAACAGTGTATGCATACATGCAACAGTAATTATTTTCACATTCTATTGTATACCCTACACAACTCCTTCTCAGCAAAATCCTCGGGCATTCCTGAGGAGTTAAGAGAGGGATGAAGGGACTCCCCAGAGATTTATATATTCTAAAGAAGAATTCGATTTTAAATTATTGAAAAATCTATAGACTAAATCTGTGAAAATTAATTTCCTATTCGATCTATTTATAAATCCTTAAAAATACTAAATTTCAAATACATACACGAAATCAACTATGTATAAGTATATGGTGACATCTATTCGTTTACACTAGATACTAGCGACATATACTAATTAGTTAAATTCAATTGAAAATAACAAATTCTTTCTTTTGTAATAATTATTTTTCAACATAATTTTGAAATAATAAAATAAAATATTTCATTTATTCTTTATATTGGTTAAATAACATTAACCAATGATATAAAAGTTTCTCAACAATGTTTTATATCAGAAAAAACACAAAAATAATAGTCATAATTCCTATTAAATATATAATTGGTTTGATTTTATTCAGATATATCTTTTTTTTCCTGTATAAAAATAAGTCGAAAAATATTTAGAAAAAAATGACATCATCAATTGATGTAACACCAGAAAATTTCGTTCGTGCTGTTCAAATGCTTTATCATGATCAAGATGCAACAAGAAAAAAACTTGCTTCAGAATGGTTACTTAGTGTTCAATCATCCGTAATATATTTATATTTATTTATTTTTAAATAAAAATTTGTTTTCCTTTAGCTTTATGCTTGGACACTTGCTGATCAATTAATAAGAATGAATCAAAATTCTGAAGTAACTTGTCTCTCAGCTCAAATTCTTCGACATAAAGTAAAAATAATTTGTTTTTTTTTGTTTTTAATTTATTTATATATTTCTCTATTAGATTCAACATAATTTTGATGAATTACCAATTGAACATTGTAAAGTATGTAAAAGATTTTTTTTAATAGTGAAAAAATAAATATTATTTAAGGCTTTATGTGATTCTTTACTTGATCATTTATCACGTCCAGAATTAACTCGTCATACAACAGTTCGTATTCAAGTAAGAATTTATTTTAAAAAAAAAACAAACAAAATTTATATTTTTATTTTTCTAGTTAGCAGTTGCAACAGCTGATTTAGCACTTCAATATGTTGGTTGGGAAAAACCAGTTGAAGATGTTGTTGACAAGTCTGAAATAAAATATAAAATTAAAATATTTCTTATTTTATATTTATAGATTAAAAATATCAAGTGAACATATGTTAACATTACTTGAATTTTTAACTGCATTACCTGAAGAAGTATTTAAATAAAAAAATTAATCTTGAAAGATTTTTAATTCAGTAAAATTTTAGGTACATACATCAACAATTAGAATTGGAGAAAATCGTCGACAATATTGTCGAGAAAAATATTCAAATTCTGGAAAACAAATTCATGAAATTTTAGTAAGTAAAAAAAAAAGAAAAACAATCAAATTTTATTTTTTTATTTTAAAAGATATATCTTTTACAAGCTAATCAAATACATAATGAATTATTATTTATTGGAATTCTTAAATGTTTTGCATCATGGATTATTATTCAAGCATTTGATGAAAATACTTTATTACACTCACCATTACTTAATAGTACTTTAGATATACTTGTAAGTTTTATTTTATTTTTCAAGAAAAAAAAAGAATTTTGTTTTATAGAAATCAAGACAATGTTCAAATGAACTTCATAAAAGTGCATGTGATTGTTTATGTAATATACTTGAATTATGTGAGGTATGAATAATCAAAAAAGAATGTTTATTTACTAATAAATTTCATCTTAAATACTTAAGACAATCCAAAAGTAGTATAGTCGAGAATCTTAATTCTTAATACGCTGTTAAACTAATATTTCGATAAGATCTATTTCTTTCGTATATGTACTGCGGGTATGAAGATGAATGCTTGTGAATAATATTCGATAGTAACAAGATAGAGAACTATTGAAAAGAGGAGATGAAGACATATCGAACTGTATATTAATGATTTCTGAAGTTTTTTTTTTTTGATGAAAAAAAAGAAAAAGAAACAAAGTTGATAGAATCTTATCTGAAAGACATATTATTCCTAAATAATTATATTTAAACATATGAGTCTTTCGTAGTTTGTAGATCTTCAATAAGTGGTTTGAATGTGAATATTTACTATAAACAACTCACGGGATAGATTTGTTAATGAAAAGATCAATTGAAAATTTTACAAAAAAAAGAAACAGATTGAAGAAATCAATAGTATGTGGTATCAATACGTCTTTATCTCTACTCTCTATCTTATTGCTATGGAACGTTATTCAAAAAAAAAACTTTCGAGCATTCATCTTCATGTTATCAATACATATGTGAAAGAAACAGATCTTATCGAAATATGAATTGAGTGGCAATTAGATTAATTATAAGAAATTAAGATTTTTGGATTATCTTAAGTAGAGATAAAATTAAGTTGAATATCTCTTATTAAATTAAATCAATATAATAGGAATATCAAAAATATTGGTCATTAGCAGTTTATTTAAAACAACAAATTACTCAACATTTATGTCAACCTTATTTTGATGCTGTACAAGATGAAAATCTTGATAAGTAAATAAAAACAGTTTATTTTTTTTTATATAAATATGTATTATTTTAATTAAAGAGTACAAAATTATACGAGAATTTATACAAATTTAATTGAATCAATTCTTGATTGTCTTATTGATGGACGTCAATCTGATTTAAGTGATATATCATGTCTTCATTTATTACTTTATCCATTAGAACATAGTGATTATGAAGTAAAAATAAATAAATATAATTTTGTTTTTTTTTTAAATTAAAAATTACTTTTGAATAGGTTGTTCAATCAACATTTTATACATGGTATCGTCTTGCAGATTTAATTCAAACAAATAATGATAGTATGATTGATAAAGTTAAACCATATATGGATAAATTAGTTGATATATTATGTACACAATGTAAACTTGATCCTGATCATGTAAGATAAATTTAAAAAATAACGATTTGTTTTTTAAAATAAATAAATTTTAGTTGGATGTTCCACCAGAAATTGATGAAAAAAGTTCAAAAAATAATGGAGCATTAAATAATGATTTAGCTGAATTTCGTTATCGTGTTGAATGTCTTATTAAAGATACTATTTTTATAACAGGTGCTTTAAATTGTTTTCAACGTGTAAGCGTTTTCTTTTTTTTTCATATTAAATTATTATTTAATAAAAATAAAAAATTTTAATTTAGATGTTTGAAAAATTACAATCATCAATTAATTTATCATGGGAAGAACGTGAAGCTCCATTATATATAATGAGTTGTGTTGCTTCATATTTATTAACAACTGAAAATCAAATTGTTCCAAATGTAATTCAAGCTATTATATCAACACCAACACAAACAGATCGTATACATCCAGCACTTAGATATACAGGTGTTAGATTAATTTCACAACTTGATGAATGGTTTGCAAATAATGATCAACAAATTTTAAGTAAAAAAACAAAAAAATTTATTTAAAAACTTAAATATTTCTTTTAGGATCAACTCTTCAATATTTACTTTCATTACTTATTGAGAAAGAATTACGTCGTGTATCAGCTGATGCTATATTAATTATTTGTCAACAATGTCGAAAACATCTTCTTAATGATATTGATCAAATTATTCAAGCTACTCTTTGGTTAGATCAAAATGAAAGTGGAAGTGAAGCAGCACAATGTCTTATTAAAGGTTATTATACAATTATATTAAAATAATTATTAGTTTTGTATCTGACGAATTTTTCGAGATTTTTTTCATAAAAATGTTTGCTTTCTCTCTATTACCAGTCGAATAATATCAAAATCTTTCTCTAACGAGGGAACCGTTCCAATTGATCCACGCCGATTTTGCTCATATTTTATCCATATGTAGGGGTCATCATGCTAAGAAAAAGCCTAAGAGGATTTGGGCCCATGCGGCTTCTTTCAATAGTTAGAGTCTTTTAATATGTCCATTTTCAAGA
>JAJEKB010021331.1:0-40447 GCA_022393335.1 Macrotrachela quadricornifera
AAGTACTTTAAGGTACTTTGAAGTACTTTGAAGTACTTTAAGGTACTTTAATGTACTTTAAAGTACTTTGACGTACTTTGACGTACTTTGACGTACTTTGAAGTACTTTAAGGTACTTTAATCTACAGGGTGTTGCAAAATCTTTATGCCCCCCTGGCTCGACCTTAAGGTCAAATGATTTCACTAAATATTTTATACCAAATTGAAGCCCATAAAAAGATGCATCGATGAGTGCAATAAGACCAAACATTGTCCATTACATTATTAAAAAATCTTCCACTGTACATCAAGATCTCATAGATTCTATAATGTCAAATATATGACATCTTGATGTACAATACAAGATTTTTTAATAATGTAATAGGCAATGTTTTGTCTAATTGCACTCACCGATGCAGTTTTTTACGGGCTTTAATTTGGTATAAAATACTTAGTGGAATCATCTGGCCTTAAGATTGAAACGGGGAAGATGTAAAGGATTTGTAACATCTAGTAGAATCTATGACATCTTGATATACAGTACAAGATTTTTTAATAATGTAGTAGACAATGTTCGGTCTAATTGTACTCATCGATGCAGCTTTTTGCGGGCTTCAATCTGGTATAAAATACCTAGTAAAATCATTTGATCTTAAGGTCGAACCTGGGTATGGGGCCAAAAGGTTTTGCAACACCTTGTACTTTAATATATTTCAGCTTAGGATGATAGTTTATTGTTTTACATAACAATATCTTTTTTCTTCTTATCATAATGTAACATTTTTTGCTAATCGTTATCAATCATAGAAACATAACAAATAAATTTTTTTGTTAATTATAAATAACCAACATATAACAAATCTTTTTTTACAACCAAATTCTAAACTCGAATCACCATCAGATCTTCAAGACGTACCATATACAGGGTGTTTCAAAAGTCTCCGATAAAAGTTTTTGCGCATATCTTCACTAATACATTTGACTTTGTTCATAAATTTCTTTTTGAATTGTAGCTGAGAATATCAAGTTTCAGTTGACCAAGATAACCTCCCATACTATTCCTTGTAAAACAGTGCCTATGAGTCAAGCACAAAAACTATGCGTGCTGCATAAGACGCTAGCAGCTTGAAGTCTCGCTAAGCAATTTTTCGCTCATCTTTTCAGCTAACTTGATAGAGTTCGTCAAGCTCTACACGAACGGATATGATGATAGGAGTTTCAGCACACTTTTTCGACGAAACGCATGAAGAGTCACAGCAGAAAGATGAAATTTTTGAGAAAAAACGAAAAATTTTCATATTTTTTCGCCAGAAAAAAGTGAAAATATTTTCGTATTCACCTCATAGGTACTGTTTTACAAAGGATAGTATGGGAGGTTGTCTTGGTCAACTAAAACTTGATATTCTCAGCTACAATTCAAAAAAAAATTTGTGGAGAAAGTCAAATGTATTAGTGAAGATATGCGCAGAAACTTTTCTCGGGGACTTTTGGAACACCCTGTAGAAATAATGTTGGAACTTCATTTGCTATACTTTTGGGATACTCTTAAGTTCCCGAAGTCTACTATTTAGAGGTACCCCGGGGTCCACATATACTGTACTATACAGATACTCTGGGTGTTAGGTCTTTTCGTATATGTGCATACAAAGTGAACTATAATAGCTTAATCTTACCTGAAGATGGTCTATGTAGGTAATAACGAGATGAAGATGGGGAATAATGAAGAAAGAGAGGTGAGGATGAGGGATTGGTAGTTTATTTATGAAGATAAATAACCACAAAAATAATGAAGGACCAGCAGATAGGAAAGAGATACAAAATAGCTAGAGGAAGAACAGACGAGTGACTTGGAGATGTGAAAAAAAAGAAGTGTCGTGTGTTTGTGAACTGGGGACAACAAAAGTGGGGAAAAATATAAAGAGAGAAAAGAAGGAGCAGAACGAAAAGGACCTAGAATGTCAGAAATTGCGAAGACACCAGGAAGGGGGTAGGTATGAGGAAGCTTGACCACGATCAGTGGACAAGTAGGTTTGCGGTAACCTAGTGTCATCTGTTACCGCTAACACTGGGTTCTTATATGCTGTATTATGTAAGTTGCCTTCGGTTTTCAAAGTGTATTCCTCACAGATAGCCTTGAGTCTTCAAATACCATACTGTAGAGATATACTTAAATTCTCAAGGTCCGCTATTTAAAGATACCCTTAGGTCCTCATATGCTATATTATGGGGGTATCCTTGTGTCCTCGAGGTTTATTATTTGGAGATGCACTCAGGTCTTCATATGCAATTCTATGAATGTACTCTTTAATCTTTATATGCCATACTGTGAGGGCACGCCTGGATCCTCTAGGTGTATTATTTAAGGTACTCTTAGGTCCTCAATGTTCATCATACAGAGATACTCTTAGGTTCGCATGATTTATCATACAGAGCTACACATAGGTCCTCAAATGCTGCAATATCAGGATATTCGTTGGTCGTCCTGATCTTTTCTGTACAAGTACTTGTAGATTCTCATACGTTGTAATATGAGAGTATCCTTATGCCCTCATTTGCTTCACCACAAATGTGCTGACAAGTCCATATGTGGCACACTACAGGGATACTCTTCAGTCTTGAAGTTAAATACTATGGAAACATACATAGATCTTCAACGCCTAGGGATGTGGACGTAAAAGTGCCATTATTGTAGTGGTGTTTTGATATTGTGAGGGTATTGGTGATATTTCTAAACTCTGGGCAAGTTGTCAGCTACTGGCTTCGCACGTCAGACTTCATATTCTCAAAACCGGTTCTGCATTCTAAATCCTCGACCGCAAAGATCTTCGGAAGAGCTTCATCAAAAAAGTCGTTATTTTGTTTAAGCTAGCTTATTCCGAATGAAAAAACGAAAAATTGATAATTTGTTTTGCAAAACTTTCGAACTTTGTTTTCTCTATCAGAAGTAATTTATTCTGCGAAACTTTCTACTTTCTGTGAAATCTCTGTAAGAGTTTGGCAGGTTGTTGGAACCAAATCTATGATTTGTGTCTCAAAACGTTCAGGTTGAGGACAGTGAATAACAATCCCCTCATACACTTACAAATTTCATGAATATCATAAATAATAATACCTAAATACCATTGTACTATTATTACATTTCAATCCATAGACATTGGAGTCCTCTGAGTACTTCCATAGTATGATATATGAGGACCCAATGGTACCTCTTTATCATAGGCCTTGACGATCTAAGGGTATTCCTATAGTGTAGCATATGAGCACCTATGGATACGTCTGTGTAACAGACTATGAGAATCTGGGACATCTCTGAAAAATAGACCTTGGAGACTCAAAAGTGCCTCCATAGTATAGCATATAAGAACCTAAAGGTAGCTCTAAATAATGGGCCTTGGGGTCCAAATAGTATTCCCATAGCACAATATATGAGGACCCAAGGGTAGTTTTAAATAGTAGACCTTGGGGATCCAAAGGTACTCCGGTCGTATAACATATAAGGTCCTAAGGGTGCCTCTAAATAAAAGACCTTGGAGATCCAAAAATACTCTCATAATATACTCTATAAGGATCCGAAGATAGCTCTAAGTAATAGACGTTGACGACCTAGCAGTACCCCCGTAGAATATCGTATCAGGACCTATGAGTACTTCTATATAATAGACTCCACCACTTTAATATACTTTAACGTACTTTGATGTACTTTACAGTACTTCGAAGTACTTTAAGGTACTTTATGGTACTTCAAGGTACTTTACGGTACTTCAAGGTACTTTACGGTACTTCAAGGTACTTTGAAGTACTTTAATGTACTTTAAAGTACTTTAAAGGACTTTACGGTACTTTAAAGTACTTTACGGTACTTTAACGTACTTTAGGGTACTTTAAGTACTTTGACGTACTTTGAAATACTTTACAGCACCAAAGTACGGTGTTTCCCCCTTGGTTTATTTGCGGATAGGAACTTTTCGCAAGGAATCAACGGTTTTGAAATTCGTCAACTATCTTGTTAGACTGTTGATACTTTTTCAAATGATGCTTTTTTCCTTAGTCATGCAGTGCTGCACTTGCCAATCTGTATATAGAATACGTTTAATTCAAGAAAGGACCAATATAATAAAACAAAATATCTAATAATCTTCAATTACAAACAATCCGCTAATCTGAAAAACCAACTTATTACTGATTATATAGACAATTAATAATACCACTTACCACCTACCTAGTAAGTACCACTTACCACTTACCAGGTAAGTGGTAGATGATACCACTTACCACTTACCTGACAGGTAAGTGGAATATGACACCCCTACTTGAAATATATCAATCGGTTGAATATCAATGGACTGTATCTGATAAAAATAATCCAACTTTTCTATTAACAACTCTTAGGATTATGTGGAGGTTTAACTTTTTTTTTACGTTTAATTGTTGGACAATTATTACTTGCCTATCAATGGTGAATTAAAAGAAAAAAATAATTGTTTTCATTTCATATAAACAATTTAAATACTCATTAAAACGGTTTTATTTTTAAAAAAAACAACAATTGGAATGAAGAATATTTTTGACAGAAATAGTATTTAATAAGAATAATCGCTTTTCAGAAAATTGACAAATGCGGCACAGTTTTTGTATTTTTATCTGTTTATGTAAAATTTAATATTTAAATATAAGAATCGCATATTACTTTTTCTGTTCGAAATAATAGTTCTTATCTTTTATAATTTATGTGGGAGGTGGGAGATGAGTATAAGGCAGGTGAGAACAATAGAATGTTTTGTTTAGGTTGACGTTTTTTAAGAACAAAATATGTGTTACAAAGTAATTTGCAGTAAGTATGCCACTAAAGTTAACAGATCAAACTTGAAATGTTGTGTTGGCGATATGTTAGTAGAGATATGAATACATAGATTAACTCTGATGAAGATGATAAAACTTGAATAGCATTATTCTGATAAATAATATTGAAATGAAATATACACGCTTATTATCTTCATCTTTAGTCTATGCATATCTATCTAGGTCAGTAGGTGATCATCATGCCTTTTTATCATTCTAAAATATGTTATAGGTATTTTCTCTCCGGTTTTAACATTGGTTATTATATTCACAAGTCCAGAAACTGCTATTTGTGCCGTGAATACAATTTAACAATCAGATGAGTCTTAGAGACGTATCTTTTAATCTTACTCAGTAAGCATGGTTAGCAACGTAATGAGTTTGGTTCATGACGACTTTTTAGATAATAGTTCAAACTTTTCTTTTATTTCCCTTTTTTTTCGTCGTATTCTTTTGATCTATAATGGTCGAAAATTAATAGTATGCATCGAGCACGATTCTACCATAGTGCATCCTTGTTAACAAATGGAACAGTATTAATTACTGAGGGAGCACTTGACTCTGTTGGTCTAAATAATAGTGAATTATATGATCCATCAACAGGCAATTGGACAACTGTTAATAAAATGAATTATGCAGCATTTGCACATACAGCATCTGTATTACTAAATGGTAAAGTACTAATTTTCGATGGAACAATGACTGATTTTCTAGGTATGCATAGAGCTGAATTATATGATCCATTGACAGAAGATTGGATAGAGACTACTAGTATGTCACATAAACGAGTGATACACACGGCGTCTGTATTACCAAATGGAAAAGTGCTGGTTACTGGTGGGCTAGATCATGACGGATTTATTTTAAAAACTGTGGAGTTATATGATCCGTCGACAGAAAACTGAACAATCACTAGTGACATGCATACGACACGAAGTCAGCACACAGCGACTGTATTATTGAATGGAAGAGTGCTCGTTACTGATGGAATGGATACTACATGGAACACTAAAAAAGTTTCTTCGCCCGGCTCTTCTAAAAGTCTTAGTTTCCATTCAAGTATTCCGTTATAATGCTTAGACATATTTAGCAATATGTGCAAAATTTCAGACTTCTAAGTCTTGTACTTCGCTGTGAACTGTCATTTATTTTATATTCTGTGCACGCAGTCTGTTAAGGAAGTACCTATCATAAATAGAAGAACTTTGCTTTTCAGTTTTTGATTCCTAAATATGTTTTAATAAAATATCGAAATATATTATAAGATACAGCGTGAAAAGCTCTATAGTTTACATAGGATAACTAATACTACAGTTGCATTTTGTGTGTTACAAAATCGATAAACTTCTGAACCATCAAATTTCGAAGCTGCAAAAACAATGTTTTTTGCTAAAAGACGAATTCATTTTTTTCTTATTTTATCTTTGATTTGCCTGATATCTTCTATTAGACAAAAAACAAAACATACCATAAGATGCAGCATGAAAAGCTCCACAAATAACAAAAGGCAACTTATTTTACAGTCCCATTTATTTACGGTGAAAACTGACAAAATTCTAAACAATCAAAACTCGACGTTGCAAAAAACACATTTTTTTCATGTGCGATGAACATGATTTTTTTCTTATTTATCACATGATACGTTCTATTTAAAAAGAAACAAAATACACCACAAGATACAGCGTGAATAACTGTACAATTTACACAGAACACATTATATTATATATGAGATCTTTTATATTAAGAAACAGCAAAATTGTGAGAGAGAAATCTTCTAGGATGCAAAAATTCTACACGACCGAAGACGTCCGTTTTTCATATTTTATGCTTTTATCACCCAATACATTTTCTTTTCAAAAAACAGAATATAGCGAAAGATGCAGCGTGAAAAGCTCTATAATTTACAACCAACAGTTTTGTTTTAATTATGCCCTTTTTACGTCGAAAGTAAAATCAAACTTCTCCGAAGTATCTATTGTAACGTCGAGAATTGGTCACTCAGAATACTGTTTGTTTTGAAAGAAAAAGTACGTAATTCACATAAGGTTTATATTGTAGATTGTAGAGTTTTTCGCGCTACATCTTCTGGCATATATTATTTTTATTTTCATAAAATTTTTTTAAGGATCAAAATATGAAATTCAAAGTTCTATCATTTATTATAAAACATCCGTTATATAGCGTACAGAGAATGGTATGTGACTCACTTAAGAGAATTGGTTGATTACGGCAAAGTACAAGACTTAGAAATCTGAAATTTTGCACATATTTCTAAATATATCTAATCATTATAACGGAATACTTGAATGGAAACTAAAACTTTTAGAAGAGTCGGGCAAAAAAACTTCTTTTGTGCCCCATGTATAGAAACATGGAAATAAAACTGAAATATACTCAATTTCATTTCCTTGGAATTGAAATTTTTCAAATTCTACTGAAAATATTGTTGTTAGACAATGACAAATGCTAATCCAAAAGCTCTACTTCAATTTGCATTGGAAATATTTCTTTGCTAATAGAAAAGATTTACTAAAACATATTCTTCGAGTTATATATAGATTTCGATAGAATTCCTCGTGAGAAAGATTTCTCAATAGTGTCTATTAATATTTAAACAATAAATTTTACTATAATATAAAGAACATTATAACAATAATCAGTCATCATGAATGTTTTTTAACCCTTTGATTACCGACGATGCATATATGCGTCATGAGCTTAGTCGTTACATAAAAGTAATATAATGATTTGTAATACGTATTTTCATAGATACACTTACATAAAATCATGTGCTCGATAGAAGAAACCTTCCGCGTCAAATTTTTATTGTATAAAAATGACAACATGAAGACGTCGATTTTGCTAAAAGTTAAAATGACTTTTCTGAAAAATTGTTCTTCCTCTCTTATGTCGGTAACTAAAGGGTTAATGTGATCTCAATTGGTTTGTGTATTTCGTTTAGAATTCAATATAAATAATTATTCTGAGCTTTAATCTCATTCTTACCCTCATCCTTTGCATTTTTTATGTGTTGCTCTTTCTTTTGGCAAAGGTCATTATTATGTTCACACTCAAAATAATGAATTCCTTTTGTATTATATTAAAAAGTACAAAAAACGATCATTTTGTCTTTAGCTTTTTCAAGCCTATTGTTAGGTTGCACATCATAATTCAGTATGGGATTCTAAAATAAAGCTAATAAAGGTACTTAAATAAACAATCAAAATTTTTTCTTCAGTTATATTGTTTAATATTCTGGCGGACTCTTTCCTAAATTGAAAGAAAAGATAATGATAATATGTCCTATGTTTCTCGTCGCTGATATTTCTTTACTTTCTGTTTGGTAAATATTATTTAATATTATCATTATTATTGTTTTCTCTTAAACGATCGATTTATTCTTCTCATTTATTCTTTACTTGCATATACATTATTCACTCAGTAAGCTTTGAAAATGGAACGACAACAATATTCTTTGATGTTTTCTCAACATATTCTATTACTCGTGTTCTTCATCTTGATTCTCTATTCTGTATCAAAGAGTAGAGCTATCAATGATCATCCCTATATCCGACTAATGAATGCTGCTCGTGGAGAGGTTCTTATGTTTGTCGTAGGACTTGACACAGGAGGATGTGGACTATCCAATGGTACAAGTAGAGAATATTGAGGACCTGAATAAGGCCATAATACAACAGTTGCCTGTTGAAATCGGGCGATCGATGCATTGACACTGCTGCCATTTACGCTTAACAAGATGGAGTTGGTACGGAATGGTTGGCTAGTGTCATACCTCCATCCGAGATATTTATCACATTCAAAGTGACTTCATCTGACTACGGCAAAACTCAGGAAAAGTTTTCTGATATCCTCAAATCCCTGAAAAGTGACTATATCGATTTACTTCTCAACCAAATGAGTCTGAAGAATTTCCTTCTTGCAAGTAAGAAAAAACCAAGCTGAGCTGAGTATCATATCCAACTATGGAAAGAAAAAAAAGAATGATACTCGGCAATAAAATTGAATATTGACAAAGAAGAAAAAGATCAATTTAGTTTTCATTTCAACTTTGTTTCTTATGAAAAATCCTTTTTTTTTTATTAATTTAGATTTGATTGAAATTGGAAAAAATGATCAAAGAATATTTTTATCTTCAATTTTTTAAAATAAAAAAAAAAGAGACGAAAGGTTTTTTCCTTTGAATAAATTTGAAAATATATTTTATTTGCTTGATTGAATTGAAATGAAATCAGTTAAAAGAAAAGCAAGAATTTTTCTAATAAATGAAATGAAGATGATTAATTTTATTTTGTTAAGAATTAGAAAATATTTGAACAAATGAAATGAAAATTTGATCAATTTTATCGAGAATAAGAAAAAAAATCTTCTTATTCAATATAGTTTATAATTCTCATTTGAAAGTTCTGAAAATGGTTTTATTCATAACGATTTTATTTGTTGAACAAAATCATCAAAATTAAAATATTGATCTGATCTTGTGTTTGTTAAGAAGAATTTACTTTAACTTTTCATTATTTTTTCTCATAGAGATTGTTAAAAATGATTTTCTATTACAGAAAAGCAAATCTCATTTAAATATTTGATCGATTGTTATTTGTCAATAAGATATTTCATTAATAATGAAATTGATTAAATAATTGTTGATGTTGTTCTATTCTTATGAATATTTTTCATTGTTTTTAGAAAATATTTTCAAAAGAGAAAAAAATCTTCTTACATGATGAATAACTGTTGAAGAAAAAAATCTTTTATGTCGACTGATAATGAACAATTTGTATCGTCTATGAATAATATCACAGATTATTGATATACTCATTTCATTCATATTTTTATATTTAGTTTTTGTTTTATAAAAAAAATTTTTTAGTTTGACATGAAGAAATTTTGTTTACTAAAAATGCACATCAAAAGATAAAAAATAAATAGAACTTTGTTTTAGATCAATTCAATAAATTTTTGTCATTTATTCAACAAAACATTGACTCTCAATCCAAAATTTAAAATATTTCGTTTTTTTTTATTCAATATGAAATTGTGAAAATGAAGAGATAAAATTTATCTTCCTCAACATTCGATAGTTTGAAAAGAATGAAAATCTATATTTCTGAGATATGATTACTTGAATAGTTTAAAACAAACGATATCAATCAACTAAACATTTATTTTTATTTATTCTCTCAACGAATTCTCAAATAACACAATTCAAATAAACATGATTTTCATATAATGAACATTTAATGTAAAGACTTTTCAAAAACAGAGAATCGATCTTCACAAAAATAAAATAAACTTCTCTCAAAGTAAGGTTGGGCTAATGCAAAACTCAAGCAAATTTTTTTTCTCAATTTTTTTATGGAATCCGATGCAGTTTGATGCGCTGAATCCGAATATGTAGGATTTATTTAGATAAAAAGTTTTCTTCCCGTTGAAATTTTTTCTCCTCATTCACCATTGAAAATTGATCCTAGGACATTAGTTTTTGATCGGTCAGTGCATATCTTTATCAATAAAAAAATTTATTTCTGTTCACATACCGACTAGTCGAGTGAGTCTCATTGAAAATGCATCAACTCATTTTCTAATTAAGATAGATACTTTTTTCTTTCACCATTCGACTCCTTAGATGTCCTAGATATAATCTACGTATTATCTTTTCTTAACTCACTTTATTTTTCAAAATTTCATGGGTATTTCGCGACGTTTCCTATCATACATGTGTTTTTTTAGGCTTGCATTTAAATGATCAGTATTTTTTGTGAACGGTCAGTTTGATTTATTGATCAGTATCAATTGATTTCTGAACAGTATAAAAATTTCGTGCTAGACAATTATTATATCTGCTTGTTAAATTAATAATTTAAATATGTATCTATCTAGGTACCACTGCAAAGAAGGTTAGGTTTGGTGTCCTGAAAATCCCAATCTCACAATTGAATTTATCAAGTCTTTTACAACTGTAGCGACTGAGCCACTAAATTACAAGATAAGTTTGGAATTTTAAAAAAAATTTCAGATATTTTTTACTGGTAAGTTATTAAGATTAAAAACGGTGTACATTTTGCGGATGACATAGCCCGTTTGCATACCTATTCGAAGGTCTTTAGTCTACGTTATAAACAAAATCATGGTTTATTTATATAGATCTAAGAATTTTTGTGTCTATCTCCTAATCTAACAATTCTACTGCATCTGAGAGTTGCAAAAGACTTGATAAATTCAATTCTGAGATTGAGATTATCAGGACACCAAACATAACCTTCTTTGCAGTGGCACCTAGATAGATACACATTTAAATTATTAATTTAACAAGCAGATATAATAATTGTCTAGCACGAAATTTTATACTGATCAGAAATCAATTGATACTGATCAATAAATCAAACTGACCGTTCACAAAAATACTGATCATTTAATTTGTTGCCAAATTTATTTCGAGAAAATGTCAATTTTCATGACAAATGTTTACAAAATCAAAGTCTTTAACTATAAAAGATCAAACAAAAAATCAGATAATTAGTTAATTCATATTGTGGTTCAGTCTATGATGTGAGATACACAAAAAACATTTAGTTAGGCAAACTATCTTATTATTTATTATAATAATTCCTATCACCGCTCAGTCTATTCTTTGCGATAGACGTAAAGAATTATTTGGATAAAATATCCAAATATCTAATGGATGAATTTATCCTCTGTTTCAGTCTATTTTTTGAGATAATCGTAACGATTTATCTTGAGAAAATATTCATATATACCATGTAAAAATCTATCTTGTGCTTCCATCTACCTCGTGAGATGCACCTAATAAATCATTTCGATAAAATATCGAAAATTTTAATGAAATTAAAAATCCAGTGCTGTAGCCTATCTTCTGAGATGCATTTAATGATTAATCTAGATAAACTATTGATATTTTTAATATGAAAATTTTGTATTGTGTTTCTGTCTATTTTATTATCTGCACATAATACTTTCTCTTAATAAAATATTCAAAAGTTTATTGAAAAAAATTATTTTACGTTTCTGTCTATCGTGTGAGATGAACCTAATAATTTATCCTAATAAAATATTGATATTTTTAATCAGGAAAATTTATCTTGTGCTCCTATCTATCTTCTGAGATGCACCTTATGATTCATCTCGATAAAATATTCAAAATTTTACTCGACAAAAATTCTACTGTACTGCAGTCTATTTTCTAAGATAGATTAAATGATTTATCTGAATAAAATAACGATATTTTCGATAGAAAAAAAAAACTTATCTTCCGCTACAGTTCATCTTTTCAAATCAACATAATAATTTCTTTCAACAAAATAATAAAAATTTTATTTCAAAAAAATTCTCTTGTGCATCTATTTACCTTCAGAGATGGACGAAATGATTTATCTGAATAAATTGTTGAATTTTTTATTCAAAAAACAAAATATCGTTTTATTTCGTCTATCTTACGACATCGATCTAACGATTCATCTTCATAAAATATTCAAAATTTTCTTTGAAAAAAAATTCTATCGCAATGGAGTCTATCTTCTGAGATGGGACCTAAGAATTTTTCTCGATATAATATGGATATTTTCTTATAAAAAACTTTATATTATGCTGCCTTCTATCTTGTGAGATGGATCTAATGATGTATACTGATAAAGCATGGATATTTTTTATAGAAAAAATTCATTTTGTGATTGTGTCTATCTTTTGAGATGAACCTAATCACATATCGGAATAAAATATTGAAAATTTTATTCGAAAAAAATTATCTTGTGATTTTGTTTATCTTGTCAGATGGACAAAAAGTTTTATCACAATAAAATCTTGACATTGTTAATAGCCACAATTTATATTGTGCTTCAGTCTATCATCTTAAAATGAACCTAATCAATTATGTTTATAATATGTTCAATATTTTATTTGAAAAAATCTATCTTCTCACGAGGAATCTAATGATGTATTGCGATAAAATATCGACATTTGTAATAGAAATTGTTTCTGTTGTGGTTCAGAGGCGGGCGAAAAAATCTGGATGACGGTCGAAAGGTCTAGTACCAAACGTTAGCATAGCTATCGTGTCTTATAGAAACATATTCTGTAAACATTAGGACTCGCCTACTTCACATGAAGGAGGATACTTACATATCTGGACAAGTGAAACATTTGCGGAATTCATGTGCTGACTAAACATCTTTGACAGAAGTCCAGTCAGATTGAATCTACAGTAACGAACATGATTCCACCTGTGTAATAGTCGAAATATTCATGATTAAAATCAGCATAGCACTGTAGTCCAGTCTGAAAGGAGTTGTGGACGGTCAAGACTGATGGTTTGCACGATGAGTGTCTTGTAATTAGTCACAAATCAGTTCAGAACATGATCAAAACCTGCCAGAAGTAGTCTTTTTCGTCTATTTGTACTGTCTGGACTCGTGAACATAATCGAGAAGGGAGAAGAAAAAAAGGATTTAGATGGATTTTAACATTGATTTCGACAATATTGAATGCCTGAAAATTCACGAGTACTTTTAGTAGTAATGGAGACTAGAGTAGAAACCTATTTATACCGATCATGTCTGACTATGGACAACTAGTTTAGATTGGTTCGTATGAGAACTGTAGCAATGTATAATTCAATGTAAAAATTTCTTCAACATTTTCATTTAATGCTTGCAGTAATTGATTGTGAATTGGATAGTTTTAGAAAATAAATCACATTATAAAATAATGATGATTTTGTTATTATTTTCAAGAAGAAGAAGAGTCATTAACACTAATAATAGCATCAGTAGTCTAATTAAAATCGGTCAAATATAATGTAGGAATTATAATTCCTCTATAGAGAAAATTTTCTATCAAACACATTGACAATAATATAAGTTTCGTATCTCCACATTAAAACTCCAAAAATATGTTGAAGTAGAGATAAGTACATAAAACAAGTAGATGACGCTTTGATCTTGACCATTTGTCTATTTGTCTTATTGCAATTTATAGAATGTTGAAAAAAATTCAGTGTAATTTTATTCATTTGAACTATGGAGTCTAATGATTGGATTTCAAAAATGAATTCAAACTATACAATATCTGGTTATTTTTATGTTTAAATTCTAAAAGGCTTTTTTTAATATAATCATAGAATGTCCAGGAAGTTTTTAGTTAAAGAAAAACTTGAATATCTTCATTACGAGTCGACCAAACGGGGACTTATTTTTTAATCAAGAATAGAGACATGTTCACATTTCAAATCCATACGAACAAAGTTGAGAAAAATCTTTGATAAATATCATTGATGAGTTTAACGATAAAAGTTTACTTTTTTACAGATAGGAAAAAACCCAATGTTGTTAACAAAGCTTCCCATTAAGCTTATCTGGATGAATTTAGGGTATGAGCATGCCTCTATTTTTGGTAAAAAAAAATGATCTCGTTTGGTCGATCCGTAATGGAGATATTCAAGTTTTTATTTGGCTAAGGAGATACTAGACGTCATATACAGGGTGGGCCGTAAGTAACCCGGCGATAAGAAATTTCAATATCTCCGCCAGATGTCGGCCAAATGGGCTGAAAGTTTTACCAGTGATAGAGGCATGTACCAAGTTTATATCCATAAAGACATGTCTAGGCAGATCCTTTGTTAAGTATCCCTATCGACCTCAACAAGAAAAATTTACTTTTTGCACAGTTTGAAAAAAAGTCACTTTGTCTAAAAAAATTGAATATCTCCACTACGGCTCGAGCTAACGAGCTGATTCTTTTATCAATGACAGAGGCATGTTCAAGCTTTATATTCATAAAGATATGCCTAGAGAGATCCTTTGTTAAGTATATTATTTTCTATCCTATCTGTGAAAAAGTAAAATTATTTTGTTGAGGTCATTAGTGGTGCTTTATAAAGACTCTCTCTAATCTTGTCCATATAGATTTAAAGTGTGAACATGCTTCTATTATTGGTAAAAAAAATTTGCCCGTTTGCTCGAGCCGTAGCGGAGGTATTTAATTTTTTCTTGGTATCGTGACTTTTGGGCCATATACAGGGTGGCGCAAAAGTCAGTTTACCGAAATAAAAATTGAATATCTACATTACGACTCGAGCAAAGAAGCTGATTTTTTTACCAATAATACAGGCATGTTAAAGCTTCATATCTATAAAGACATGCTTAGAGAGACCCTCTGTTAGGTATACTTTTTTTTGTTTTATCTGTAAAAAAATAAAACTTTTCTTGTTGAGGTCGATAATGATACTTAACAAAGGATCTGCCTAGACATGTCTTTATGGATATAAACTTGGTACATGCCTCTATCACTGGTAAAAATTTCAGCCCATTTGGACGACATCTGGCGGAGATATTGAAATTTCTTATCGCCGGGTCACTTATGGCCCACCCTGTATATGTCGTCTTTTCTTTTCGTTCGCTCGTTAGTTCACATTGTTTTTCTCTTCTCTCTTCTCTTTTCTCTTTTACGTATTCTCTCTTTCTATCTATGCAAGTGTTGTTTTCGTCATTGAAATAAACGGAACTCACCAACATCCAAACTTACAATCAGTAAAATATATTTTAAGTTTTTCTACTAAACATTGAAACTACAGAATTTTTAGTGAAGTTTTAGAAAAAGTCTAGATAGAAAAATTGTTGTAGAAACGTAAGATCAATATGTCAAATTATGAATCTTAAATGACCTAATAAATTGTCTCATGAGAAATTCTTATTAAGTTCAACGTATGAAAATGCTATTCTCTTAATTTAAGTATATAATAATGTGAGTTATTTAGAAATCACTTATATGATAAAGGGTGCTCATAGAGTTTCGACTCTTCTTAGTAAATACAGCATATCTATACTAAACTCATATGAAGATATTAATCAAAATGTGTCATTTTGTAGAAGAAGAGAAGAGCTTGAATATGAAAAAAGACAGTTTGAAATATATATATTTATTATAAAGTTATCATTATTTTATTAATGTTTAGTGAAAAATTTTTGCTTACCGTTTCTATACATAGGGATATCCAAAAGTAGTGGTAACGATATTTTAGTACCACATACTAAGCTTGATAAAAATTCCTCTTTACATAGGATGATAGAGAAAAAAATGCTCGTTCTTTCTATGCTATTTGATCACTATTGAACTAATTGAATAATCATAGAGTTTGGATAAGAACTGTTTTTGTTGAATGCTAGATCGTTACAGTAGATCACAACAAGTGTCATATGAAAAGTGAAGTACTGTTGCACTTCATTTTACCATTATTGAATTCGTTGTATTAATAAAAAAAGAAATATCCAAGCATAAGATGCAGCGTGAAAAGTTGTACAACTCTCAGTGAGTTGTTTATTTTCTAAGTGCACTTTTTGCTTTGAAAAAGGAATAAAAGTGTGACTGACCAATTTTTGATGTTACGAAAACGAGATTTTATTTTTAGAGAAAGACGTATCCATTTTATGCTATTGAATTTTTGTATCGTTTTCTTTGTAAAATGTCGAGTTTTTTACGCTGCATCATTGTAGTGTATTCTGTTTTTTAAATGAAATATATCTAGTAATAAGAAGATAAGATAGGATGAAATGTATGCATCTTTTATCAAAACGAAAATCTTGTTTTCGTCATACCGAAATTTAATTGCTGAGAATTTCGACTATTTTGAAGACAAAAAGTGCGCTTAGAAAATAAGCGGCCTCGTGGAAATTGTAGAGCTTTTCACACTGCGTCTTGTGTTTGTATATTTCTTTTTTTGACACAACGCATCAAATAATAATAAAGCGAAATACAAAAGTGGCATCTCCATTATGGTCTACTGTAATGATCTATCATTCAACGAAAATAGTTCTTATCCAAAATTTATCATAACGATATTAGTTCAATAGTGATCAAATAGCATAGAAACAATAGACCAGTTTTTTTCTCTATCATCCTATGTAAAAAAGGAACTTTTATCATGCTTAGTATGTAGTACTAAAATGTTGTTGCCACTACTTTTGGATACCCGATCTGTCCACGTAACGGTCCACCTTTGTGGGTAAAATTGGCTAACAGAGTTAGAAAAAAATCAATATGGCCATCTTGTAGAGTAATGTTGACAGTATACGAAAACATACTTTTTGTCCACGTAAATACACCTATCTTCCAGAAATAGTTATTGTTAAAGATATTCTTCGCTTACTCAGTCAGTACCAAATATGGATAGTGATTTTTATGGTATGATTCTTAGTATAAGCAAATATGTTTTTTCTAAAGTTGATCATATAATGTAAAAGTAATTTAAATGAGCTCTATCCTCATCTCAAAAGACCTAGGTTTCGTTCTATCTAGAAAAATATTTTTATATTTGTAAATTAGTATCATTTGCGACGTGATTCCATACCGAAAATACCTTGTTATTGATTTCTGGCTCTAAGAAAGATATTTCCAATTTCACCAATAAGTGCTCTGACGTCAATTTTTAATGCTCTATTCGATACATTAATTCGTTATCTTATAAGCATTTAAGTATACTTGAATAAGTGTGATGGAATCACTATTATACAGTCAAATTCGTTGTTTTAACAAACTAAAAATATAGTCTTTCTTTCATAATATCATTTTTTTACAGGTATTTGGAATTGCTTAAGACATGAAAGTGCCTCATTAATTCGTGTCGAACATGAATGGCATTTCATCTTTAGTATATTAAATAAAATAATGTGCTTAGAGTCTATTCTTTCCTTTGAAATGAAGCCTATATACTCTACTTAGAAAGTAAAAAGCAAAAGGAGAATAAAGTACAATCCTGTAGTTTACTTTTGTGCAAATTTCTTAGTTGAGCATCCCTCACTACTAACGCTACAGTCTGTCAAAATGTTTTCAAGATCATTTTGTTATAAAAATAAATATAAAATAAAATAACATAAATTTCAATAATATTGATTTTTTGTTAATAAATGAAAAATATTGTTTTTTTTTATCAACTTTAATTAAGTTAATGTTTCACATTTGAACTAAAAATCTTAATTAATTCGACTTCTTCCAGCGAAAATAAAAATAAAAATAAAAATGTTATTTCTCCATGAAGATATAATTAAATATGCTTAATATGCAACAATAAAAGAAAAAATATCTATTCAAATTTTTAAATTTTTCATGCAGATTTTACTGTCAACGACAAAAATAGTAATTTTCTGTTATTAGAGTCGTTTGAAATAGTTTTACTGTTTGCCTTACCCTAGACGATATTTATGAGTTTACTTCGATGGTTAATATCTACCTGTCGACGAATTAAATTTTTGCTAAACATTAACCTTTTTCAAAACGTGATTCTGTCGCAAAACACATGATTTCGTAACGACAGTTTTTCCTATCTGTGATAGTTAGCTTTCATATAATATAAATTATTTTTTTTTCTATATACAGCTCGCCACCTAAGCTATAACTTTCATAGAGAAAGGTTATGCATCACACTTATAGCTGAGCTAAAATTTTTAGCTCTTTATACAACGGTCAAATTCGAGGTCCATTTTGAATGATTTCGTAACGGGTCTATATTTCAGTTATAAAAGTGTGAAAGAAGGACGAAATTTAATCAAAATTTTATCATGCGTAGGGCACTCTGACTTACATATCTTTCTGAGAATATCAACTTTATCTGATTTGAAAGAGATGAGATATTTAAGATAGGAAGTGAAATAGACATGATTCCGCCACATTCGGACAGGTCGTACCCCTATGTAGTACTATTTCATCCTTGTTCGTCAGTCAACTATATGAATTGTATACAATAGCGATCTCTATTTTATCACTTACCACTTTTTAACAGAAAATCGAAAAAACAGTGCGAGAGAAATAATTTTTCTCTACCTACTGTTACATAATGTATATTTAACCCATCTGGAAAATTTCTCAATCAATCGTAGAATATCCAATAATGTTTTTTTGTTTTATTTAACATTGTTCCATCTGCTCAGAGACTCTATCATGTCATAATTCGTATACATGATGAAGAGCTAGTACGCTTGGTACATATAATGTCACGCATACTAATAACGTTTGTATGGCGATTGACAGATGCGCAGAAGACAAGATAATGTAATCATAAAACAGCCGACTAATTATCAGACGATACAAATTTTGATTTCTCTTCTAATTTTGTGCTTTTTCTAAACAATCCTTTTCTACTTATTTGAACATATTTAGGTGATTGAAGTGTGTTTCGATTTATCTGTATTTATTGGACAAGTGACATGATTTCTTATTTTTGCAAATTTTTTTTTCATATATTTTCATGCTCACATCCTCATCCTCAAGAACTACATGGTGCACATGAAATTCTGCATAATATGTATGTAACATTTTCTTTATGAATTTAAATTTTTCTCTTGATTTAACTATCATATTTATTCCGAACGAAAGCAAGTATAGATAAAATTCTCTCACCATCTCTCAGTGCATCCTAATTTAACACAGTTTGTTCCATTTTTGTTAAAAAACTAAGATAGTAGAAAGCATTTATCATTCAGTTTGAAATACATCATCATTTCTATTCATCGACCCTTGTATATTGAATAACTACTAAATCGATTATTTATTCAAGGTACTAAAACAAAACAGGCAAATATAACTTGAAGAAAAATATTTTTTGTTTATTCGTTTTTTTCTTTTCGATGCCATATCGAAAAAATCTATATCTATCGTCTTCTAATTTCACCTTCTCGTCCTTTTTCCATTCGTTGTGCTCATTTTGTTGTTATTCTCTTCAATTCTTGAAGAATGGACAGTCTGACTTTCATTCCATCCGAGATTCTGCTGGCAGTAGTAGTTTAGAAATCGTTCTTCCTCGAAGGATGAAGGTGTTAACGATAACAAATATTATATTGTCATCGCTAACCCTTCCTTTTGTTCATTGCTTCTCTATGTGAGCTATGTTAGGTTCGATGTTCTAATATATATATCTTCTCTTCTTTCTCTCTCTATTCTGCCGTCTGACCTGTTGAACTTGTCTTGTCTTTGAAGTATTATCGACATCAATCGTGTTTATTTTTCTTTTCAAAAATAAATCATTATTATATAAATCACAATTTTCGATTGAATCTGTTCGGCCTATTGACGTCTGGTAGACAGAAGTATTTTGAAGGAAAAAGAAATCTAACACTATAGTAAAGAAAAACAACTAATTATTATTCATATAAAGAATTGTAATAAAATATATATTCACAAAAAATCCAGTATTAGTTACAATATTGTCGATAATCATTTAATATTAACACATTTTGTATTTGTGTTATTTCAATTAAAAATCGAATAAATTTGGTACTTGGATTTTTTAAAACTACGTTCAGAATAACTCCAGCTGTGAGTAGCAGATAAGAAGATACAATTATCCACAAACACAAACTTGTATATTTATCATTTTGATTAGAAAGTGTTAATGCTTTCTAAAAAAAATCGATGTTATGTTTCATATTTGTCTATCGTGCCTATGAAAGACATGTTTAATTCTTGTCGAGAAATAATCAATAATAATTTCTTACTATATTAATCATCTTTTATGTTTGCTTTCATATTCACAGAAAAAAACCGGCGAAAAATATATATGATTATAAGCTTTTATTATTACTTTCCACGAAATATCAAGAAGAATAAATGCTTCTGAGGGTGTAGATGTTCTGTATATGTTATTCATACTTTCATCTACATCCGAGTTATTAATCATCATTTCCTAAAAGACTTATGCAGTCTATTGGATCACTATTCTCTCGATATTCTACATTAGATTTCTGAATGAAACATAAACTTTCAAAGATTTTATTAGAGATTCCAAAGAAATAGGTATTTGCAATTGAAATTTGAATTAATAAAAAAAACAAAACAAAAAGAATTGTCTTTGTAAGTAGAAGCTGTAGGAATATCATAAGTCTCCACATTCGGTACAGACAAGACCAACAGCACCATAGCTCGAAGCATAGTAGCTATAATCAGCCCAAAATGGCCTGTTGATACATTCTTTCAAACTCATAGCATCATTTGGATTCGAAGGACATGTCAAATACGATTGCATATATCGACACAATTGCAGTCCACTTGTACCATCTGGACAGGTAAATCGACATGTTTGTGTTTGAGTCCAAGATACTTGAGTATTTGCACTTACTTTACTACAACCCATTGAACGACAGGCAACCAAAGCATGATCATTACTAAAGCCCGATGGGTACATAATACCTTCGAATGTTATAACTTGACTGCTGTTCTGAAGACGTGTCGTTGCACGTAGAGTAAGAGGATTTGTTAGCACAACATCCAATCTTGTAAGAATTGACGGATATGAATCTGATTGCATTGTATAAGGATCACAAACTGGATCGCCGTCAGTTTTCACTACAGTATTAGAAGTTGCCGTTACTGTAGCATCATATGCATATTGAACAAACATTAACACGAAAATTACATTGAAGAACATTTTAAGTTACAGTGTTGAGAAGTTATTTCTTGATAATAAGTGAGGAGAATTGATGACAGTAACAGAAACAAGTCTTTTTATATACAGAAAAGATTATTTTATATTTTATTTCTTCTTTTTATAAACGTATTTGTGAAGTGTTTTACGCAGTTAAATTTGAAGAATTTTGCACAGATGAAAGAATATTTATTACTTTTGAAAAGATTGATTCAAAGAATAACTGAGTTGAAAGTGTTCTATATTTATACAATTTTGTTTCGGGCTTTTTCTTCTTCTCGTCATTCACTTTCTTTTTTCTTCCGTTTTTCTCTCGCTTCCAATTTGATCTTTCTACCTTCTTTTCTTTATATTTCGAAGTTATTTTTATTAATCGGAAGAGAAGAAATTATATATAAGATTATTTTTCAAGCTCATTAAACGTTAAAGAAGTTTCATTCGTGAAAAAAACTCAAATGGCTCTCATCGTTTTTTTTCTTTTTGCCATGGTGGTTCCTATTATATCTCAGTCCTTATCCTGTACTCCTGGTTTCTTCCTTAATGGAACTATCTGCCGCAAATGTACCATAGGATCGTACTGTCCCGATGGCAGGACCCAAATTCCATGTCCTCCAGGTAGTTATACTGATCTTTATGAGCAATCTGTCTGTCGTCGATGTCGTAGCGGTTGGTATCAAAGTCAATCAGGTCAGACGACATGTCACCGCTGTGGTTTAGGACAGTTTTGCGCAAATCCTACCGAATTACCAAAATATTGTCCTGCAGGAACTTATGCTGATCTCTATGAACAAGTTAAATGCCGTCCCTGTCCAAAAGGTTATTATAATATTCGACCAGGTGCGACCTTTTGTACCAAATGTTTATTGGATGTTTATTGTTCCAATTCGTCCGCGTCGCCAAAACCATGTGCTAATGGTTATTATAATCCCCTTTATGCACAAACGAAGTGTCGCCGTTTTCCAGATGGAAACATGACAATTCACATACCAGGATGTTTCAATGTGAATAGTTAATCAACTCTCCAATGTATAAATCTTAACTGTATCGTTTTTATTCATAAGAAAAATCTTTTAGTTATGGATATGCTGCAACTTGTGCGAATGTTTTTATATAATTATTTTATTTTTTTCCTTTAATACATATATATTTCTGACTGCGACACTGTAAATGAATGAAAATATTTACAATTCTTTTTACAATCTAATCTTATTTTAATTTAATATTTGGTGTCGATGTGTGTTTAACATGATCAAAAGTAGTTTTGAAAAAAAAAGATATGTCCGAAGATTATCTAAACGTATTTGTTATGTTTCTTATTACATTAAAATTCACATTTCTTATCAAGTTCTAGTTTTTCTGTGAACTTAAATTCAGTTGTATTTTTTTTTGTCTCTTTTTATGATATTTTCGGATTTCAGAATGGAACTCGATAATGACGAAAGTTTCTTGGTGCAAGAAAAGGCTGGATACCAAAATCTCGACAAGAAACATGTTCATTTGAGAAGATGTGAAAAAACCACAAAAAAGAAAAATATTATTTCGCATCGATAATTCCTTTCATTTTCCGACAGTTTATTATTCTATTATTTTTGCATCAGATAGGCTAGTCTTTCATTTTTCATGTGTTTATTTACCGCCAGCATTCTAGAAACAAAAATAGAATCGTTTTGATATGAGTGTGAAAGTTTTTTTAAATTGAAGTAAATAATTATTCAACCACTGAGGAGGCGAATTGATTTCTCCCTGTCGTCTTTTTTTGTTACTATATTTCTTTTATTTATTAATCTACTATATGTAGTGAGAAAGTTCGAAACGCGCTGCATCTTTTGGTATATTTAACCAGATAAGATGTATTAAAAGAAAAAATGACATTTTTTTTAGAACATGAAATCATATCGTCCACCATATCATGTTAACACGCACATAATAATATGAATTTGATGTTCTTTTCGTTCTTTTTTTTTCACTTCCATATGCTTCTTATATATGTACATATATACACTACGATTGACTGAAATTAATTCTGTTTATTGTGGCTCGTAAATATAACACACATACATCTCGATTCAAGCATAATGTGATTGAAGAATATCGTTCTGGAATTTTCAGTTATGGGTTTAAATCATTGGCTGAATGTTTTAAAATTAAAGTTAGTATTGATAATGGAATGGTACTATCGAGTCATTAAATTGAAAGCAAAAAGATGGTCAGTCTCGTACAATTGCTCAACAAGTTAAAAATTACATTTTAGAATTTGTCGAATTAATGAATAATAAACTTATATATATTATTTATAAAGTAATCCAGGTACATATTAAATCTGTACTAAAACGATAAGTACCAATACGTATGACTATTATGATCCCTAGTGAATGTATTCATCAAGAGAAAACTCAGAACGTACTCACTCTAGAAAATGCCGCGAGAATTCATGAGTATCAGTATTCATCGATCGTACTGACGATAAATTTTCGAGTATATGAATATTATATTTCTCTAGTCTCATAACAGTATACCCTAGTTGAGTACTCTGATCTTTCCTTTTTTTATATTCAGTAGCATTTAGACCATTCAAAGCTTGGATTTGCAGCCTTTCCAGACTCTAGATGAGTCTACTCCTCTGCAATGTTACAGTCGCACTGTGAAATTACTTTGTTAAAATTTCCAACTTGTCTTTCATAGGAAATCAGCGCACGATATCCTTTTCGTCCTGATACATTTTATTCTATATGTTGAGTATTATCGAAGAAAAAGATAAGTATTTGGAATCTTGCCTATGAATAGATTTATAGTTAAAGTTTTTCTCGAACACTGATGCTTATAAGTCGTACTCTCTTGATGAGTACATTCAATATGGATGGATCTTAACGTTTCTTTTTTATAAATTCTTTCATTATAATCTGAATGTCGATATATATTGTAGTAAAAAAAGATGTCATTTTTTCTTCAAATGCATTTTTTAATACTTAAAATTATATTTATGTTTAAGTTAAATATACCATAAGATGCAACGCGTTTCGGACTTTTTCACTATATCTAGTAGATTAATAAATAAAAGAAGTATAGGAACAAAGAAAAAGAATGATAGAGAGGAGGGACTAATTCGCTCTTATAGTGCATTCGAATTTAGCATGCAGTTTGTTCCATCTTTAGTAAAAAAGCTGAGCTAGTAGAAAATATTTTTCATTCAATATGAAATGCATGATTATTTCTATTCACTTATCTTTGTGTATTGAATAACGACTAAATCAATTATTTATTCAAGATAAAAAAAATAAATAAATATAATTTGGAGAAAAATATTTTTTTGTTTATTCATTTAGTTTTCTTTTCTAAGCCTCTATCAAAAAACAAACCTATATATTTGATCGAATCTATTCGTGAGTGAAAGACAAAACGTATGATATTATAAATATGAAAATAAATAAACAAGTTTAAACAATTCAAATGTTCACATATATCTAATTATTTTAAACTTGAATTTTCAAGTATTCAAAGTGGGAGAGAGAACGGGTAGAGACACAGAATCTCACAGAATCAGTTGAAGAAGAGGGAACACGATCCAATAGAACCCTTGAGGATGCCAAAACTACATAGGATCAACTGAGGGTAACGATGAAACGGTGGAAACGAGGGAATATTTGAATTAAACTTTCAAGTTTGACATTACAGCTTTATATATAAACATTTTCATTCACTCAACCAACTAAACTATTCTGAATATATACAATAGAAAATGATTTACATATAAGCAAAGTAAGTAAACACTAGTCGATCTATTTTCGTCAATAGTGCTTTTCTTTTTGTTTAGCTGAATATGTAGACAACAATTGAGTGATATTATTCCAAATTTGTATGAAATAGATTATGCATCTTTTTACAAATATTTGTTTTGACTTCTATTGTTTTATATCATTTTATGTTTTAGTTTGTTTCCAACTATCACATATCTTTGTCAGATAAACTTGAATTTTAATTCAAGTTCGACAGGATTTTCAATCAGAATTATGATCAGTTTAGGAAGATGTCGACCTTGATAATACTCTTTATTGAAATAAAATACATTTTTCCTGTCCAAAAAACTGAATTATTTAATTTTTGTTAACTTGAATATTGCTTTTGGTAGATTAATATTTCCCTCGAAATTTAATATTATTCATAGACGATATGTGATGAATTAGAGCTAACACTATGTTTAACGAAAGACATTCATTCCATGGAAAAATAAAGAAATTTCACAATTTCGAACAAATAATCGAAAAGGTGATGAAAAATATTTCGATTAATCTATTCATTTTATTTTAATTTATTGAAATCTTTTCAATGGAAATGATATAGATCTCATTGAATAATCTTATTAATGAAAATGAATTTCTTAACTTGTTTGTTCAGAAAAATATTTTCGAATTTTGTTTTATGATATCGATGCAGAAGAAATCATTATTTTATAAATTAGTCTAACGAGCGAAAGTGGCCAAGTATAAGTCTTCGTTTTGAATCGAGTATTTATCATTTTTTAGAGCTCATTGAGTACAATAAAGACGTATAAAGGATTTCTCCTCATGGTAAATTTTTCAGGGATAATAAGGTTTTATACCTTCTGAAAAATTCTCATAAGACTCTTAACTGAAGGCTTGAATTTTAATATTAGAAGGACAAAACATGATGTTGTTCGAGACATTTTAGGATAATTAATGATGATCTTTTATATGACCCGAATAACAATTTGTTCCATTTTTACATTAGTAGAGTTTATTTTTTCTATAGCTCATAGAACATAATGTTTTCCATCAAATCACAAAAAAGTTCATCTTACTATTATAATGACAAAACAACGTGTTATTCGGACTATATGAAAGAGCATCACCATGTTTTGTCCTTATAATATTAAAATTCAAACCTTCAGTTAAGAGTCTTATGAGGATTTTTCAGAAGGTATAAAATCTTATTATCCCTGAAAAATTCACTATTGGGAGAAATCCTTTATACGCCTTTATTGTACTCACTGAGCTCTTCAAAATGATAAATATCCGATTCAAACCGGAGACTTACACTAGGGAACTTTTCTTCGTCAGTTCCTGATAAAATCTTGGTAGAATCCTCTCTTCTAATCTTAAGAAGATCCTTTCAAGGTTTCTCAAGGAATGAACAGTATTGAGACTAGGAGTATTCATAGATATGAATAATCTTTCGTATGCATTTTATTGTTTAATTGAGATGTTACCTGAAGTATTATTATGTATATCAGGGGTTGTTGAAAATAGTGCAATTATGAGAATATGGGCTAGAATTGGTATTGCCGTATTGGACTATCATTATATCGAAACGACAACATATGACTGAGCAAATAAAAAACTACCCAGATGGTAACGTAGGTGAAAGATACATTTATAGACTCACATAATTTTTTTCGGATCGCACGATTTGTTTCCAGTTGCAACAATCACGCGATTCGTGATAAAATAACAAAATACTGAGTACATCCTCAAAAGAACCACTTTTAATGGTCAAAATAGGCTTTGAAACTTGTTTTTCCTCCTATTTTTATAAATAAAACTAAATGACTTAATATTATGATTTGACTAGGTCTTTCGTTTAAGATAATAAAATTGAAAAAAAAAATTTTTTCTTCGATCATCTTCCTATACAGCAGGATCCTCTTTGCAGAGAACTCTCTTTAAAGTATCTTTTTTAAAAAATTTATTATATAAACATTCATCAAATATCGTTTTTATCATTATATCATATTTTATATTCCTGCATCCGTGATTAGTCTTACGTTATTATGTAAATATGTAGCATTTTTTTGATAATATTCTACGCATCAATGAAAAATAATAATACAACAATATAAACGTGAATAAATGCAAGGATAGAGAAGAGAAAGAATAACAAAAGTATGGTATAATAACATCGATACACGTTGACGCGTGGTTAAATACATCATTTTATCCTCTTTATATAACAAATACATACAATCTGATAGATATACTCGGATATCATCATGAAAACTGCTTTAGTATTTTTTATAAATTTAATAGTGATAATCGCTGCGTCGAATCCAAAAAGTCGACTAGATCTTCTAATGAGTCAAAGGCCACCAATATGTTTTAATGAATTATACAAAATACCCATAATGTCGACTCGTTCATTTCACATTACATTGAATCGAACGCTACTAATACAACAAAATGTATCATCAGTACATTTGCTCGCAACAGTGGACAATCGAAAAGTTCTAAAATTTGAGAACGACACAAGCATTATGATGATTAAAATTGATCCAAGACATATTAAATTATGTAAGTTATAGCAAATAATGACATATTCTATTTCCAATTTTTGCAGAACTCTCAAATAAAATATTATTTTCAGCCTAGTGTATAGTTAGTAAAACGAGCACCCTTTTTCAAAAATAAACTAGTATGTCATACGTCAAAACCTCAAACAAACCGTTCAAATTTAGCTAAAATACGATAGATTTATTATATGAATCTTTCTGAGTTATTAATTTTAATTAGCTTTCAATTAGTGACTTGTTTTTAAAAAATGAACGCATTTGATCGGACATTGTTGAGAATTTTCTACAGCCTATTGCTTGTTCAAACAGGGTTACCGCTCTTCGACAATAAGACTTTTGCCACTGAATACAAGACGGGATTAAAATATTCCATACGAAAGTTTTGTCCTTCATGTCCTTCGAATGAAACTTCATGCTCAGTCTTATGAAGGTGACTAATCCATCGAAGATAATATTGATCAGATCCCAGGAATAACATATATTAGTACTCAATATGCCACTAACATGGTTAAACTTGAGTAATGTTCTCTCACTGTGAAGATACACAATGAATCAAATATGGTCTGTTCGTATTGAAGGATTCTCACCTTCAAGCTAGTTTCTTGTCTTTTTCCTTGGAAAACGTCCAGAAGTTAGCGAAAAAGTTGAAGACATCTAGGCTCCAAGTACTACGCTTCGAATTTACATGAATTTCTAAAGCTTTCCTGCCAATACTTGTTTTCGTGTAAGACTATATAATAGTCGTATTAATGTACATTGGTGTAATGCAAGGGATAACCGTCATGTACATACATTATGATGTCCAATATAAATACTATGAAATCAGAAAAAGATGAGAAAGATACAGCGAGAATAGATTTTGATAACCTTTTTCAAGAATGAAAGTCATTAGAAAAACTATAGGCTTTTATTTTTTATCAATAGAAGGTTATTTAAAAATCATCATGAATTGTTTTTGAATTAGCTGCTAATTATAAGAAACATTTTCTGTATAAAGATATTATGAGTAATGAATTTATCTTACAAATTCAAATGCTTTCCAAAAAATGATATTTCCACGCTTGGAATCAATAATTTTCTCCGAACACTTGTGTAAATATATAAGTCCCTAGTAATATATATCAGTCATTCAAATACAAAAATTCAACTTTTCATTACGTTAAATATACATTTACTATGAATGGGACAAAAATGATCTATTAGGATGTAAAGAGTCAAACTGAACTAGAATTCTGTACAATTCGTTTTCGGTCTCGAGTAACTTGCGATTGTTCGACTGTTGAGATATCACTATGTTTAAAATGATCTGGCTATGTGAATACAGTCGCACATCTATTTGAATGTTAATGTAACTTTAAATGTAATTGAAACGGATAATGTTTTTTATGTCGTAGTAACTTGATTCTATTTCCTTATTTTGTAAAATTTACATTAGTTTGAATTATCGTAATCAGAATGAGATATCTAATTTAAATAATATTTTGTTTCTAAATGAATAGCAAATAATACTAATCAATCGATAATTGTTATAAATTTGAATATAAAAGCTGATTATTTTAATCGAACATTTATTTATTATTCCATTAAAATGATTTATTTAAATGATGAAACGGATTATATAAATTGTACTGTTCCTGTACTTGTTTTGCCGCCAGCACGTCTAAATATTAAAATTTATCTAAAATCCATTCCATTTATTATCATATTTGTTTATATTCAAATTGGCATTTTATTGGATGTTAAAGTTCTCAAAGAAATTGTCCATAAGCCCATTGCAGTTGCAATAGGCTTCGTTTGTCAATATGGTCTCATGCCAATGATTGCTTTTACCATAACAAAAATTTGTCATTATCCCCCACTTTATGGATTCGGTTTATTTGTTGTCGGTTGTTGTCCAGGAGGATCCGCATCGAATCAGTTAACTGTTCTATTTGATGGTGATTTAAATTTATCTATAGTCATGTCGTTTGCTTCGTTAGTAGCTTCGTTTTTCATGATGCCAATATGGCTCTATACACTCGGAACGTATGCTTACTTACAGCATCTAGAACTGTCTATTCCATTTGGAGATCTTATGAAATCTTTAGCTACTATTATCGTTCCACTATCTATCGGTATGCTTATTGCTTATTTCATTCCAAAAATGATACCAATCGTTAGACGTGTTGTTAAGCCTATTTTTATAGTGTTATTAATTTACTTTTTTGGCTTTGGTACATATGTTAGCTTTTATCTATTTAAGCATATTGATTTACGAATGGCTTTTACAGCGCCATTACTGCCATGGCTTGGCTATATATTAGGTGGTACAGTTGCATGGATTTTACGACAAGATTGGATACGTATTAAAACAATTGGCATAGAAACAGGTACAGATTTTCTCTATGATAATAGTTTTCGCTTGATAGACAGATATACTCTGTGTTCTTTACGAAATTGATTTGGAATGAGAAAGAGTAGAGAAATAAATAGAATACTTGAATTCTATTTAGCAGTTGATATTATCGTTCTTCTTCACCTAGGTATTCAAAATTCTGCCATTGCTGTCATGACTCTTCTTACTTCACTTCCTGTGCCTGAAAACAATCAAGCCACTGCGATCGCAATGGTCGTTTTCTATGTAGCATCGCTACCATTCTATATCATATTACTCATTAAATTTATTAGAAAAAAATGTTGCGAGAAGAAAATAGCTAAAGCTCAATATGCCACAGATACTGATGCTAATTTGAAAGGTTCAATAGAAAATGCCTCTCAACATTTGACCGAATCCAATACAGAACATCATTCATCCGATAAAATCACAATGCCTACAATTTCTATAATGCGCAATGCGAGCGAACTCTAGTATTTTTCTTAGATGGCGTTATAACTATTTTATTCATTCTGTTCCTGTTTATACTATTCTGACATCATCATATTTATGTATTTGTTTTTCTTCTTGTTCTGCTGTCACATATCAGTGGTAATTAACTTCTTTCTGGTATCTTTAGCAATATTAATTCTTTCTTTTCCTGGTTTCAAGATTGTTCATGTAGAATCTCTCTCCTATGTTCTAATATGTTCCTTCTACTTCCATGTTCATGCCTATATGAATCAATGCATTAATCAATAAAGTTATGATGTCAGTGTGAGAACAAATCAATAATACTAAACGATCGATCTAATGTTCATTCCAAAAGAAGGACGGTTAGATATTTTTTGATTAACTTTTGATAAGAATAAACTAGAGAGTTGGAATTTTTACCATTGGGAAGAGGCCTATCCAGCGTATCGATTCATATAAAAATGTTGCAATTTATTACATAAATAACTATAGTGATCCATAGTCATCTTGAAAGAGTGCATTTTTGTGCTATGAAAATCGGACATGTCTTTAACTTTGAGGAGTGAACTAGAATCGCCAGTTGACAGACTACAAATTGAGGAAAGGTCGAAACTTTCATCTCAATCCATTTGAAAGTTATCAATCAAACTGGAATGACAATTGAACAAGGCTTTTTCTATCCATTTTAACTTGCGCACAATCGTTTTCAATTATTATTAATGATGTTTTTGATCATGGCAAGTCAATTGATAATATGTATTTTGCTATGGAATAAGTCATTTTTTATCGAAATATTATCATATATTTAAGTATTGTCCTCAATGACTGTATTATAAGGTCATTTTATCGGTGAATAGGTTTTCTACTGACAACTTCCAATATAAATATACTTACAGGTCATCAATTCTCTCAGGATGAGAAGCAAATATTTTTCAATATCATCAATTTTGTTGAAAAATAGAAGTTTGGGTCAGTAATTCCTATCTCTAATGTTAATGAATGGTTGTCATCTGTGCTTTATATCTCTATGAGATCAGTTGAAAGACTGAAGAGCGAGATGAGAAAAATCAAGAACTTCAAGTGCTTGCTCGTCTTTGAAATTTATGATCAACGTCAACGTTTTTATCATCATCTTTATCCACAATCGGTGATCCTATTCCTAGGTTACCGTGCAAACTATTAAATTCTAATCGTCCATCAATTATTTTCATCAAACAGCAGCAGACGACTATTCGGTGAGTTTAATTTAATCAAAGATAAAATCAGCATGAGTATTTTTTTTAAAGATTTCATGTTCATTCTCTTTTGTCAGAGCGAATTTATCCTACCATCAGCAAAATCCTTGTGCGGATCCTGACCGAAGATGCCAATTTTCCCATTCGGTCAACGGCACCACTTTGACAGTGGATGACAAAGCTTAGATTTGCATATAAACGAACATCGGAAGTCGTCGTACCACTCGATACTTTCGCTTTTATCGCTGCACGTGTACGTTACTTTACTGCTATTGATGAATTGCGCACCAGTGGCACCAAGATTTTTGTGGCATGGTAAGACGTGGGCTAGTAAAACTGAAGAGAGGCGTTTTGCTTGGACTGATGAAACAACAAGTACAGATCGAATGTGTAATAGTCAGAGTAAAGGTAATCATCGTTATGTTTTTAATTCAAACGATTAATTGTTTGTGATTATAAAAAAAAACGACTAGCTATTTCTGCTCTTCTTAGTGAATCAGATTTTCATAAACAAACAATCGATATATTTGAATGTGACGAGAATCGTAGTATAGGTTCGAGACATTTTCTCACCCGAATTGATCGAATAGTTTCTCTTTTGAGAGAAGAACTTGATAATATAATTTCTAAGCTTTTATCATGAATTTTATCGGTGATATGTCTAGATCGACATGTCAAATTCGTCTTGATTATTGATAATGCGACTTGGCATAATCTACTTATTGAAAAAAAACCGCTTCTCCGAAGAGGACATGACGTAAAGAGCGTATCGTCTAATGGTCTTGTTAAAGCGACTAAAGCCGAATTATTGATGCTCGTTTTCGATAATCTGCCACCAAAACGTTATGCAGGCAATGAAGTGGCCAAAAAGTATGCTGTTAATATATTACAATCAGTTGAACTGTTTCAAAAGTATTTTTTACTTTGATAAATCAATTTTTGTAGCTTGCCGATCAAGCATTTTATGCTGAATGCGATCGAGTTAGCATGGATTCGTTTAAAGAACTATGTGAGTGATAACAATGTTAACTTGAGTCTCACGAGGGAACATTTTCAGGTGCCCCACTCCGATTTCGTTCGTTCTTATATCATTTGATATGGGATCCCGAGTAGGTATAAGCCTTAAAAGGATTCCTGCAGATGGCTCCTCCTTCCCGAGAAATCGCCATTTTTCATTCCCATCGAGTACACTAATGAAAAAAAAAGGTTTCATAAATCTATGCAAAAGATATTCGTAGAAAGCTGTATTTTTCTATTTTATTGCTATTGTTGATGAGTTTTTATGTAAACTGATGGTTTGTGTTGCTATTGGTCTGATTTCGAAAGTCATAAGTATTTTCTATTTAACAGCAGAATCGGTTGTACAACGTATTTTCTGCTTTTTTCAATATTCGCTTTCGTAAATGAACATAATTGTGACGATTAATATATATCTTTTCTTCTTTTCCTTCAGATGTCGTACAGACGATAAGTACGACATGTATAGTTATACTATTTTCCATTTCTTTTTTTATTGGATATTTTTCATACACTCTGTTTAACATCATCCAAAGATGACTAATCTCAATTCTTTCAAGTTTTGTTTTTCGTTTGTTCTTGTTGTACAAGCAGAGCAAACGTTCACAAAACATAACAAATTTTTTTAGATTAATAAAAAATATAGATAGATACATCAACGGATACATTCCTATCACGAATTTACCAATTTTAGTTACTTTATTTTCGAAAAAGCAAACCAAATCATGATAAACCAGCGCAATGTTGTAAAATTACTTACAAATTATGTCGCTGAACTTTTACCACCAGCAGCATTTTTATATAATGATGCCAGAGATGAGTCTGTGACTACTCAACTTTTTGAAAACTTGCTTTTAATAAAACAAAGTAGCGAATACCGATCTGAAAATGAACATACATTAGATTTTATTCGTGATCAATAATCTGAACTTTACTCCGATGAGGCGATCGCCTATTACGACTAAACCGATCCAAACATTGGAAAAAAGAAACACAGTTGAAACAGCTTTCAACACTTGTTTAGAAATGTTCCTGATCGAAAATGTCTTTCACGTTTTCGTACGTATATCGCTGCTCATGGAACAAATAAGATGAAATTGAACGAAATCGATGAATTTACCTATGCTCAATTTGAGAAAGCTCGAGAACACTTATTATCGATTCACGATATCGACTTAAAACGTCTTGCTTTGAAAAAAGCAAGAGAAATTCACGATAATACGTTCGTTTGCTAGTGACTATTGGTTGTACAATTTCAAACGACGTCATGGTATATGTAGCAGGAAAATAACGAAGTTAGTCACAAAAAGTGAAGTTAAAGATGAAGAAGCAATCACCCAAAGTGCTAATAATTTTATCCTGAAAGTGCAGCGAATGTTGCCCAATTATAAAGCTGAATATACTTTAAATACTGATCAAAGTGGTTTAGCTTTAGAAATGTTTTCTAATCGAACTTTGTCTTTCCATGGTGAGCATCTAACTATGGCTGAGGTACGATCTGTGCATAACACGACGCACAATTATACTATACAATCGATTATTTCTTTATCTGAGCATCATATAGGGCCATTGTTTCTCTGTCTTAAGGAAAAAAATGGTCACATGAGCGAAAGTATCAAACGAAATCTTTTCAAAGCTGATAATGTGATTATTATGTTCAGTCAATCGGGTAAATTAACTACTTCGTTGATAGAGTATTGAGTTCAGAACGTTCTAATCCTTGCAATTGGTGATAGAAAGACTCTGCTTCTATCAAATTGTTGGAGTGATCAGCGGGATAATAAACTTCATCAATCGTTAAAAAATTTAACTCGATTAGAAATTTCAAAGAAAACAACTTCAATAATACAGACTTGCGATATTTATTATAATCGTCAGTACAAATACATAATTCGTCAAATTTATGGATTTGCAAGACTGCATGATTTAGACGTTAATTTAGTACGACGACACAAAATAATTAAAATGAATTCATTAGCATATAATCAACTTTCCACACCAGAATTCAATTTAATGATTAGATATTCTTGGTACGAATCAGGATATTTAAAACCGAATCCTGGCACTTTTAAAAATGCTAAAGAAGTTTGCTTTTCTTTTCAAGATAGTCATTGACAGATACAACAGTGTGATGATTCTTTACCATTCATTAAGTGTTCTCAATGCAGTAAAGTACTCTGTTTCGAACATTTTTTTTATACTCTACCATTTTCATTGATATTTCAAAGATCATTACTTGCGTTACTGTATGTTTGTGTGTGTATTTCTAGTATATTCATGGTAAATATCTTTTGAATAAAAAAACAAAAAAATTTCCTTGAAGCTTCAAATCTGTATAAATAAAAAAAATGCAATGCTTTCTAGCGATATTGATATTCAAATGGTCAGTCGATCATCTCTCGATCCTACTCACTGTTATTTTCCGAGAAATTAAAAGCAAAACCTAGTTCACTTTTTTTAATGAAACTTGATCGCATTTCTTCACTCATACGAAAGTTTCATAGCTTCGAAAAACAGATAAATAGTAACACTAATCATCAGTTTGCATAAAAACTCATCATCAATAGCAATAAAAAAGAAAATTACAGCTTTCTACGAATATCTTTTGCATTGATTTCTGAAATTTTTTTTTCATCAATGTACTCCATGGAAATGAAAAATGGCGATTTCTCAGGAAGGAGGAGTCGTCGGCAGGAATCCTTTTAGGGTTTATACTTACTCGGGGTCCCATATTAAATGATATAAGAACGAACGAAATCGGAGTGGGACACCTGAAAATGTTCCCTCGTTAGTGAGTTTTTGACGAGCTTCCAGTCGGTGTCATTTCGTTCATCCGTTTGTTTTTCCTGTAAAAACCACTATTCCGAACATCTGACCATTTTCATTACAGTCTCCCGGTACTATATCAAATATACAAGAAAAACTTAATTTCGACCATCAGATAAAAACATCCCGATTTCCCGTTTTTCTTTTACGATCTCCCAACAACAACTATTTACGAACTCCAGTCACATTTTCGGATTTTCGGCAGAGGTGAGACGAAATTTCGTTCACCCGCCACAGTGTCTCTATCATGAAAAAAAAAGAGAAACAAATGCAATTTTTAATTCAAAATTAATTTATAAATGGAAATGTTGTGTAGCACTTTTGTCTTCAATAATTCATAATTTGATTCTTATAAATCCATCGTTTAATGCTTTGAGCTTCTTTTTTTTACGAGCTTTCGTTGCCCGATCACCTGCTTTATTCATTTTTTCATAGAAATGTTATTCTAAAATTTTCATGATCAAACATTGAGATTTTTGCTTTCAAATAATGCAGTAATTCATCAATATTCTATTTTTAGCAGAAAAGAGTCACAATAACTGTTTTTGTATTCTTTTTGTATACAATGACGTTGAATTTGGCAATATTCTTCTTCAGATTTAATTTGTTGTTTCCATACTTTAAACCTTACGAATTTCAGGATCAAATTATAAATAAGACATAATCCTAAGTATTCCATATCACTTTTGCGTTTTTAGTATTTAATTGGCACTTTTTCAAGATGTCTGATGGATAAAAATATGGATTCGCCATATTCTGATGAATGCTTTTGATAAATTTCGTTCGTAAATTAGTATTGCGAATAAGTTAGAAGATGAAGCATAAAACTGCTGTGAACATAATTTATTTACAATAATTAATACTCTAATATTTCAACAAATACATTCGTCATATTCAGAATGGACATTTAGTGCATCATGTATCTATATACGTAGGACACGATAAAAGTCTTTTTCGCTCGAGTCTTCTAAAGCCTCATTTTGAGTTCAAATATTCTCTTATAATACTTAGACATATATGAGATTATGTGCAAAATTTCAGACTTTTAAGTCTTGTACTTTTCTTTAATCTCCCATTTCTCTTACTTAAATAAGATCTCAAATTTTATATGCTACATAACAGATGACTTATTATAAATGACAGAATTTTGCATTTCATATTTTGATTCTCAAGAAAAAACATTAGTAAAGAAAAAACAAAGGATACCAAAAGATGCAGCATGAGAAGCTCTACAATCCATATTTTGTTTTTGAGAAAAACCAATATTTTTATTTTGATGATATTCATTTTGCTTAGTAAGAGGAGCGAATTCATGTTTCTGTTTATTTATATGATACACTGTTAGCAGCTGAAGGTCAGTAAGATAAAATCAGGATTCGAGTACCATTAACATATCTATAGCACGATATGTTTTTAAGTTTGTTTCTAATGGGACAAAGAATTTTTTCAGGAAGGATGATCTATGTTGAAAACATGATGCCCACCATTATTACAGCAGCAACTGTGCTGCAATAAGTTATTTTCTTTGAAAAATTTTCCTACTTTTAAAGCAATGACAGCAGTAGTGTTGTCTATCTTTGGCGACTGGCAATCAACCATTTCTACGTTGATCATCAATAAAACATCAACTTCACACATTCTGATTGACACAACAGTACTGTAAGATTACTTTGACACAGACAATAAGATGATAGTAATGAAACACAGTTTGTCTCAATTCTTTTTATATTCATATTTAATAAATTCAAAATATATTTTGAAAATGATTTTTGAGCTTTCACTCGATCTTGGTACTCCGGTATTGTTAATCATCGTTGGTGATTTCTTATTTCACTAGAGAAAAAACAAACGTAGCTATTTGGATGTCCACAATTATAACACTCCGATAAGACCAATAATGACGCTACATATGGTATAATTTATTCAAAAAAAAATAGAAACTTGAAGTGTTGTCAATCTTCAAATGATGTGTTCATTGAATATGTTAGAACATTATTGGATCTTGAGAGATGGTTTATTCGCAGAAGCAAAAATAGAATGCTTTGAGTTAAGGGTATTCGAAGAGTACTCTGTGACCAGTATTTCATAGAAACTATTGGGTACTCAAGTGCTTGTAGGTATTTTTAAGTACTTGTGGAGTGCTTTGATGGGCACTTGAAAGCAATGATCATATATTCAATTGGGTACTGTTGCAAAGTATTTCTAAGTACCCTGTTGTCAAAAATGCAGTATATTAATAATCGAACCTAACTTTTGATTTTTTAAACTTTTTTGTTTTTTTCAAAGCAACTTATGACAGTTTTTTGATTTTATTTAATTTAATTTTTCCAATTTTGAAAACTCAAGCAAGTGAAATTTTGAGATCTGATCGGACTTGAGTTAGTCGAATCTCTATAAGATCACTTTAGGATAGTCTGCTCTTAATTTATAATCAAGATTCGCATGTTCTCGACTAATAAATAGTCAAGAAATAATTTGGAAAAAATTTGTATGAAACATATATTAGTTTCTTATGTTTTTTTCGAGTTGTTTATGTGAAGTCGTGCGTGAAAAAGAAAACGGTGAATGAACAATAGCTATACAAAACGCCATGGATATAGGATATCCTGTAGAACTATCCTCAGCAAAATTACATAGACGAGTACTCATACTAGTACTTATTTAGTGAACATACTGCTATGGATACCCGATGCAGCATTTATATCAGTATAATTACAGAAAATCTTCGAAGTATTCATATTGGGTAAATTGCTAAGGCTTTCTCATTAAATGGGTATCCTGAACTCAGTACTTTTTCAAGGAGATGTTTTGTAATAAATAAAAAAATATATATGATTTAACCATTGTATTTCTAAGCAAACATATAGATAACAATATAAAATGAATGACGCATCTTGGTTGTTATCTCCTTGCTTAGTTGTTGATATGCAGATGTAAAAAATGTTGTAATTTCATCATCATTAGTGATATCACTGAAGAAAAATGAAAGACGTCGTAATTAAAAATACTCTTTCTTTATCAACGAACTGAATCAGATAATACTTATAAATTCGTTGGTGCTTAGTGAAAAGCTTTCAGTGCAATCCCTGCGGGATTAAAAGTGTGAAACACGATACACTTATTGTTGATAATTCTCTAAAAATTGGTCTTTTATGTATAACTGGGCATGCTTCCGCAATATTTCTGACTTTAGGCCATAGAACTTCAATGAGAAGATACTCCATTGATATTTTAACTAGACTTGAGTTATACATGACCCCTGATAGTATCCTGACGCTATCTGTCACAATATATGATGACTCCAGACCGCGTTTCTCACTCTTTATGATGAGCCCAACATCCTGTCTCTAACGGATAATTAATCAATTAGACGCGACTTAATTAACTAAATAAACATTAATTGCCTAATCAGACACGAATTAATTAATTTAAACCCAGTTAATCAATGAAACCTAATTAATTAGTTAATTAATACATTAAGATGTAGAATACGGTTTGAGATGGTGCTCTTGCTTGTCGATCACTGTCTGTGATGTGCTGTTGCTAAGAGTGTATGTCACGTCTGCGATAAGCCGTTTCTAACGTGTCTGTCACGTCTGTGACACTCCGTTGCTAAGGATGTCTGTCAAGTCTGTTGGGGGTGGGATGGGTTCAAATTTCTACCTTTAAAACATTTCAACTCTCTCTTTTAGATCGTGTTTCACAAAAGTATGACAAATGGCCTATATACTTTAATTACGCACTTACAGTAATCGCAATAAGTGAACGCGAGGTTTTTTTATTATTTAATAATGACATTTATTTTATCTTTTTGCTTTGTTTGAAGAAACTAATCATGCTCATCATCCGCTATGAATATGAGTATTTATATTCCTTCTGTTATCAATTTATATCTTAATAAAAGAATAACCGCTTCCTTGAAAAAAAGATGAAAAATCGTCGTATTATGAAGACATAGCTATTCCTACGTATGCTAAATACTAATGTTTCACGATATTTACGAACTAGTAAGTCGACTGTAAGATAAGACAAAGGACAATTGATGACGTAGAAGCTGTAAATATCATGAAACATTATCATTTACCATATGTGAGAATAGCTATGCCTTCATAAAACAACGATTTTTCAGCTATCTTTTAAGGAAGCGTTCATTCTTTTATCAATATATATGAAGAAGAAAGTTTGTTTGTTTGTTTGTTCGCTTATAACTCAATCTCGGTAAAAGCTAGCGTCACCAAATTTTCCACAATACTTCCCTAGGTCCAGAGGAAGGTTTTAGGATGCTTTTTCACCTAAAAATTTCACTTGAACAGAGTGTTTGTCCCTCTTTTTGTTGAATTACTACAGTAGGTATCTTTTCTGAAGAGTCTGTGTGTGTGATTGTTTTCAGATCGTTCATAAACCACTTAATCTAACGGGATGAGGGAGACGCGAGGAAGGACTGCACTGTATCACGTGACTGTTCATGTGGTCACAATTTGAGATTTTATGATTAATTTTCTGTGAAATTGATGTATATTAGTAAAGATCAGGGAGAGCAAGGTGCATTGTATGATCAGGCATCAGACACGTGACTAATGATATATTATAAAGTCCAATATTTGCGAGAGATTTTCCGAGTTTTTACGTAGAAATAAATTGCTTTACATGAAGAAATGATAGTAGGATCCGCTAGAAATCGCAGTAGATCACTGAAAGAAGGCCAGAATAACCAAAAAGTGATTATATGGTTACTGAATACCGTGTTTCACAATAAGTTGAGAACAAAAGTAGATAATAATCTGCATTTTTTTGCCATTGAACGTAATATATTCAAGAATGCTCGAAAAAAGCAAATAGAATTTATAAGATAAAGAGTGACCGTATAAGTGGAAATACCCATCGAACGTAGAAAGTAACAAGTAGGATAAAATTCTATTGCTCATAGCTCATAATCTATATATATAAAGAAGAAAGTTGTCTCTATCTGACAGTTTTTTTTT
>JAJEKB010021331.1:70447-122117 GCA_022393335.1 Macrotrachela quadricornifera
ACTGCCACTACTTTTGGAATGCCCTGAGTGCATATAAGTACGGTGCATAATACACTAATTTCTTACAATACAAATAACGTCCTATTTTTGCATGTGGCCTTATTAATACACTCTACAGATTCGACGAATTGCGCATACATACTTTCATAATAAATTTCATTTGTTATCAGTTCGATAACTGTTCGAACTAAAAAGTATATCAAAACAGATTTTATAATGGTATAAATGACAGACAAAATCTACTCACCTCTCAATTCATCCGTCGTCCCTACTGGATTTTTCATTAAAAGAAGAATAGAATTGTATAAACAGTTTCCATCAGCATTGGTTTGAACTGGAATAAGATGATGTACATTGCCAGTGGCCTTTTCAAGATATTTTGTTTTGCTACTTTATCTTCAATGTGTTGTGTCATATCGAAGATTTTATTTGGATGAAACTGAATTTGTACCATAATTGATTCAATCTACAACATTTCCTTTATAATTTAGTTTTCTTCCTAATAAACTTACTTGTTGAATCCGTTGTACGACAGAGGCAATGTCATCATAATAAACAATACTATTAGAACATTTTTCCAAAAGTTGAAGCAACCTTGCAAATTTTTGACTACGATTCATTTGATTACATCGTGAACAACAACTGTTCACGCATTGCATAGAACAGAATATGCACTGCGTATTCATCTTTAGCCTACTTTGATATTTATATATTATTATCTAGAATATGTATATAAATAATTGATGAAGGCACGGAATCTGGTTTTCTGGAAAATAAAAGGTAGACATAAATATTTTACACAAAAGCTACATATAATTAAAAAACTTCCACATACAGATTACTGAAAAATAAAATGTTCATCAAACTATTTTTCGTAGCGTACAGACTATGTCTCTAATAAGAACAACTTTAACGGTGATGTCGATTGTTTTATTTTTTTCTTAGCCATTTCTTATCGTAAGAAAAACTATTTTGCATTTCGGGGTAGAGACGCATCTGATGAATCGAATGATGCAAAAATCAGCATACTATCTCGCAAATTGATTGAGAATTCATGGTATATTTTTGAGCAGTGAATTTACTCATATTAGGAGCCATGTTCGTAATATGGACAACAAGCTAGAAAATGTTCCTAATCTGAATGTAGCAATGGCGGTGATTCACTGGAACACCGTCCTACGTTGCACCGGTGACGATGACTCAGTTTCATTCAAGGTACTTTTTTGCTCATATCAGTTTTAGAAAATAAACAACTTTTTTTCTTAAAAATCAAAATGAAACAAAGTATAAAAGTACTTTATTGTAAAATTAATCTAACATAGATAGTTAATTGATGGCATAAAGATTTCAAGTTCGACAGGGTTTTCAATTAGAATTATGATCAGTTTAGGAAGATGTCGATCTTGACAATACTCTTAGTTGAAATAAAATAGAATATAGATTAATTTAGAATCCATCTATATATTATGTTAAAATGTAATTTCCCTGTCCAAAAAACTGAATTATTTCATTTCTGTTCACTTGAATATTGTTTTTGATAAATTAACATTTACTTCTAAATGTAATATTATTCATAGACAATATGTGATGAATTAGGTCTAATACTGTTTAACGAAAGACATTCATTCGATGGAAAAATACAGAAGGCAGAAGGATTATGTAGGTTAAGATTGTGATTATTCTATGGGATATATTTCATAATTTCCAACAAATGATGAAAAAGAAGATGAAAAACATTTTGATTAATCTTTTCATTTTATTTTAATTTATTAAAATCTGTTCAATGGAAATGGTATAAATCTCATTGAATAATCTTATTAATGAAAATGAATTTCTTAACTTGTTTATTCAGAAAAATACTTTCCAGTTTCATTTTATGATATCGATGCAGAAGAAATCATTATTTTATAAATAAGTCTAAGTAGATGATAAGAGATTGATTGTGTACTTAATAAAAAAAAAATGTTTTCTATATTTTCAATTACAGTGACGATTTCGAATTTATTTTTAAATGTAAGAAATCATTTTGTTGTTTCGAGCTTTATTATAAAATTAATTCTAGTTAAGTTTTATTTTGCTCGTAACATCTCTTTTCTCTTTGTAGTCGTTTAATTTTGACATATTTCCTCATATTTGTTTTGTCATTCTATAGTTAATCTCTCTATCAATTTTCATCGGTATATAAAAGAAGTCGAAAATGAACCGAACCTGAAGTAATTTCGAAATAAAAAAGTTGACTAGAGTTTAATGTTAGATGAAATATAAGTGATTAATCAATCTATCATCGATTTCGAAAAGTTTAAATGCCGTTGTCGGAGACAAAATGCGAATATTTCTCGATTGCTCGACATGCTTAGTTTAATATCTGGGCATTGGAGCCTCGTTTTTCCTCTCTCAATTTTTGTTACACAAATTATGTTTATGATGATAAGGTACTTTTACGTAGCACAATTATTTGATTTTTCTTTCAGAAGTTCGATTCGACCTCTGGTATGTACCTCTTTTCTCTTTATATTTTTTTTATCTTTCATCTTTTCTTCCATAATTTGAGTTAGAGTATGGAACTGGCACCTATAATCCCACTGTCTGATTCGGTCTAACTTAATGAGGTCAGGATTGATACCGGTTGTCAAAATTCTATTCAGTGACTCTTTTTTGTTCTATTCTTTTCCTTTTACGTTTGTATATAATAAGTGATTGGTGTGCTGTATTCAATAGATTGATCCAGTGCTTCGTACTGAACAAGATGAATATGTACCCCTTAAACATGTTAATGTCGAAGCAAAGATTCGATCATGCGCTGCCGATGTTAATATAATAGAATTATTTTGAAATGATGAAACAACGCTGATTGAAGAGCAAGCAGCCATTTATGCCTTTGTGGCTCGTATCAATAATCATGAAATTATCGATGAATTAAAAGAGGAAAAGCAAGCTCAGAATATCATGTAACTATAATCTTATGTTTTCGAGTTGAATCTTGTAGAAAATGGTATCAAAATTCGATTCGTTGTTCCAATAATAATAGCTCATCGCTATGATCCGATTTTAAGTAGTCTTGCTTCACCGGCAGATACCATCGCCAAATATGTCCAATCAATTCTGTACACAATTAAATTTCGCTGTTGTATGGAAAATATTGGTACATCACATATCAGTTGAATAACTCATCCGATTCGAATGTATCTCACTCAAGAAGATATCTATATTATTGAATTTGATCAACAAATACTCAGTTAGATCGTGACATTATCATCGTTATTGAGTTAGAAAAAAAGTCGATCTATTATAATTATTGCTGTGGAACCTGGTGCTATCATGGCTTTGTTTATGCTTACTGGACAAGATTGGCAACATGTTCGACACAATGTTGAGATCACTAATGAATTTATGTTTATTGTCGATTGTAGTGGATCGATGTACAATGAAAACAAAATTGGATATGCTTGCCAAGCCGTCTTGCTCTTTCTTAAGAGTCTTCCCTTTGACTGCCATTTCAATATAATCCGTTTCGAATCGACCTTTGAAAGTTTGTTCAACGATATTACCGTTATTTATGATAAAGACAATACTCAAAAAGCCAAACTATACACCGAAGGAATGATGGCAGATTTGGGCGGCACAAAATTGTTCAGTTGAGACACTAATTATTATTGTTTGTTTTATTTGTATAGTAGTTAAGACCTCTCCAATGGCTTCAAAAACCATTCATCAGGAAAAGGTCGTACTCGTCAAATATTTCTTCTTACTGATGGTGAAATTTCTAATGTGGATGAAGTTATTGATCCACATCAACTATGAATATTTTCATTTGGTTTAGATTATTCATCAAGTCGATCACTTGTTAAAGGTCTCGCTTGTGCATCGAACGGTCGTTTTGTTTTCATTCCCCCCCCAAATACATCTGTTGATGTCTATGTTCATGAACAATTACAAAAGACAATACAACCATCTATTACCAATCTTAAAATCAATTGACATTTAGGTACAACAGTTATGACTGTACAAATAAATACCCCACCGATCTATATCAACGATCGTATTACTTGATGAATAGGCATATGTCGAACTTTGCGTTGAACATCATCGCTTAGATAAAGCTAATATCTGCCAAATTCAAAATGTGAAAAATGACGTGACTGTTGCTTGACTAGCTGCTAAATCAGTCATTCTTGAATTGCAACATTCAAAAGTATCATCATCGACCAAGAAGAATCTGTTAGACTTAATGCAATCTCAATTTCAACATCAAATCATGGAATTTTATAATGAGAAGCAAATAACAAAGAAATGCATAATTGACCTATCAATTAAATATAATATTCTTATTCCATATACAACTTTTATCGGCATTGAGAGACGAACAAATGGCAATAATGATCAGATGGTACTTCGGTAAATAACATTTTCAAATAACTTTTATATTAATAACTTTCCGGATGAATTATTCACAGTCGTACACACTTGTATGCCGATCATCTACGATGGATAGAGCATTTTTCTCAGTTTACGTGCAAATACGGCTGTCTTGTGGCAGAAATAATAATTTAAATTATGTATACCTTTCACAGTATACAATGCGACAACGTACAACTGTGATATTCTACTCGGGATTTATTCAGACAATAGATTAAGTATTTTATACTTTTTTAAAATGAAGATTTTGCGAAAATACGTTCATTATATAATGCATTAGGATTAGAGACCTGCGGACTCACATTTTTTTGGGCCTAAACCTAGTCCGGACCCGGTCTTTTTTTTCAACAATATCTGTTACCCTCTGTGTATATAAACAGATTTTGTTCATTTTATTAATAGTAATATTATTGAGATTTGGAGATCATTAAAAACCGAATCTCAAGTCAACATTTAGAAATAGACCCAAGTCCAGATCTGGACAGATTCACAGGTCTTAAGTATGAATCCTTTATGTCATATGTTATACGCAATGAACTCTACAAAATTTTCAATGTCAGTTTTATTTTAACATCTAGATGGTTTACATGGAAAGATAGTGACAATATATTACATGTTAAGCATGAATTACGAGAATTGATTGAATATCTAGTTGAACAATCTGAAAAATTTCTTAAATTTCGTAGTAGATCATCATCTGGTATTCTGTTATATGGTCCACCTGGTTATGATATATTTCAATGTTTTGTGATTGATATTTCATATATCAGGTAAATGATTCATAGCAAAATCTCTTGCTAATAAATGTCAATTAAACTTTATTTCTGTGAATGGATCAGAACTGTTGACAATGGACTTTGATGAATCAGAAGCAAATATTGATGAGATTCTTAATAAAGCTCGTCAAACAGCACCGTGCATACTATTTTTTTTTAAAGGGTAAGGAAGAAAATAGTAATTAGAGAAGTTCTTATTGGTTTTTTTTTGGTTAAATCTCGACATAATGATGATCGAATTTTTAAGAAAATTTTAACAGAAATAGATAATATGATTGTAATAGGATCAACTAATCGACCGGATATGATAGATTCAACTGTTATCCGATCTGGTTAATAATAGAACTTTTTTTTTTTGAATAAAATAATATCATTTATGTATTAGGTCATTTTGATCAATTTATTTATATTCCGTTACCGGATGAAACAACTCGTCATAATATATTAAAATCTTGTTTAAGAAATTTCTCTATAGGCAAATATGTTGATTTGGATTATTTGTTTAGTATAACAAAAGGAAAAACATTTTTGTTATTAACATATTATATCGGGTAAGGTATATATATATAATAACATTCCTATAGAAAAATTCCATAATAAGAAAAGTGACAAATAACTGCGAAAATTTCTTTTCCATCAAGTTCTGATCAATGTATCAATGTAATTGAAAAGAAAAAGAAAAAGCGAGACTTCAGTGAATATTTACTCTCTTTATATTCGTTTGTACTACCATCATACTTCAAAACGTTTAGAAATAAATCAAATCTCGCTTCTTATCTTATCTATGATATATTAACATATTATAGGAAATAAACTTGATTTTGTACGAGACATTCTATGGAACTTTTAATATTGATTATCTATATGCAAATATTATTTATTCAATGGCATAAAAAACATTATTGGTCTTTCTACAATCAACAGAAAAAAAAGAACATGATATCTTTCGCAATTACATTTTATTCTTTCTGTTTATTGTATGAGTCATATATGAGAGTGTGTGCATGTAGAATATATTACAAAGTAATGTCGTAAGACTCATTCTTTATATAAAAAAGAATATTCTTTAACAATCAACAAGTTTGTCTATCATTATACACAATTCATTGAATAATGAACAAAACTATACTGATTAGACAAATTAAAATCGATAAAAGATTTATAGAATGAATATATTAATTTAGGTAAGATTTCACTAGTAAGTAAATGTACATAAGTGCTTAACTAAAATATTCAATGATCGGTTCATTTAGGGTTTTTCAGTAATAAGAATATTTGTTAAGTTAATCAATTAAAATCATAGTTATATAAGAAAAATTCCTAGCTTCTTCGACTCTAGTGTGGATCATATAAAAAAAAAGTAGTTTGTGTGTGCCTTTGTGTCAGGATCAAAGGTCAAAAAAAACATCCCCTTAGAAAGCCTCAAATCCTACACTATAGAGATGCCCATACGTTCTGAAGTGCTATACTATAGGCGTACCGATAGGTTGTCAACTTTGATCTTCTTACTAGTTGCTAGATCATAGGAGAGAAATAAAATTTGTTCGATTCTTCGTATCAAAGTCTGTGTACTTAGTTACATGAAGTCTGGTGAGAGTGTTAAGGAAACAGAAATAATTTGTGGTTTTTGTTTAGAGTGGAAAATAGACCAAGTAGCGCCCGTCGTTTAATCCTCGACTGAATATCGTGTACTCATTATCTATCGCTTCCCATGAAGTTATACATTCAGAACTATCACTTAACAAATACACGCATACAAAAATCTTATATATTGTTTTTACAGGCGATCGCCTTTTGGCGAAAATCAACTCTTTGAATAGCACATAGATTTTCGAATACGTGTATCTGTTCAATGATAGTTATCAATATAGAATTCAATGATAAACGATAGATAATGAGTAGACTATATTCTGTCGGGAGTTAAGCGAGTCGCATCAGTAAGCTTAATAAAGATTAAACATGATTATCTAATATAGAGTGAGTTTTGTTTTGTATTAGTATTATGTATACATTTTCTTTCACCTTGCTTTATGTTAGTATTGAGCTATCGGTATGATACACGTTATCTGTGTGTTCACATGATATAGTGTATTCTTCCTTACAAAAATCTATTTTTCGTGCTGAATGAATGAATATATAACTTGTGTTCAACAGATTATCGAGAGCAGAACGCAACAAACAGTGAAATTTAGATTTTTTCGATTTCGTGCAAAACGAAAGAAAATTTCAGCAATCAAAAGGTTAAATATACTTGAATAGAATATTCCATTGATTGAAAAACAATAGAGACGATGATCATTAAAATTCATAAAAACTTTGTCAAAAGAATAAGTGTACAGTTAAATTTTTTTTTACTGAGATATTTATGTCTCTATTCTTATCAAAAACGTTTTATTTATCTATCCGATTTGTAATATTTTGTTTAATTTAGCGCTTATTTGTAATTCTATAGGATTTAAATAGATTCCATTTATAAATAGTTTTCTCGTCTTGTTTTTGGACAATTTATAGACTAGTGAATCATTTCCTTCATCCTCACTGATAAAACGACACTTGTAAAATTAATAATTGATAACAAAGTCAGTTTTTCTCTGAAATAAAAAAAAAACAATCCATTTATGAACTTTTTTGGAAAACTACATCGATGTTTTCTCTATAAAATGCAGTTATTCTGGTTAAATATCGAATTTATTGATATTTATCTAGTAAGACACTCTTGTTTTGAGTTCAATTTTGGGATTGGCTTTGACCATTTGAATTATAAAAGACGTTGAAGAAAAATGTTTGATATGACAATCGAGCTTTTTTATTCATAATTTCCTTATGCACACAGACAAGGAAGCCAATCGATGTCTGTTAAAACATCTCGGACAGTATATTTTATAACATGATTGTATCATTGAGATTAAATTGAATAGTTGAAAATGAATATAAATTTGACTGATTCTAGTCGATCTGTTAAAAAATGTTTGAAAATTGATTTGATCGTCATAGCATCAATCATTCAATTTAAGAGAGTAAGACTATTCAGTTCGGTAGAAATTTGAGAAGCAGTAAGAATAGGTCGAAATTAATATCTCATGATAACTCCTACGATAAAATAGTTTGATAAATCACAAAAGTTGTGATTAGATGTCAGTGTAAATTCTGATCACTATAAATAATTAACTAAATGACTTCCTTGATATTTGCACTAACCAGTTCCTTTAGTATTTTTTTTTTGAATTCTTGCTACATAAAATAAACTTGAACTCTCATCATATGTTGAAATACATGAGAAACTGAAGGGTAACATCTGTTATGTAATGAATTCATAGCGTAGTAAAACAGTTTTTTTATCTAAAAAAATGTATATTACTGCACCATTGAATTGCAAAGAAAATTCTCGTTTTCAGCATTTTCTATAAAACCTTTGACGTATTAGAAGACCACAGTTAAAGAAATGAAGCAAAATACAGTTTAGAAGATCTCTCTGAAAATAGATTTTTTTAATAACTCCTAAAACTTTTTGATTTTTTTAGCATTTATGTACAGGTTACTATCTAAGTTATTTTATTCTAGACAATATTTTACTTTCCTCGTCTTAGCAGCGTGTCATCTCTTAGTTGGACAAGCTACGAAGAAAAGCTGATAGAAAAGAACAAGTAAAAAATAAATTTTTTTTTCTAAATTACAAAGCATGTCTTAAAGTCATCTTAATGCTCCTTTGGATCGTGTTAGGAAGAAGTCTGTTAGATATTCTCCTGAAAATATTCGTTTCAACAGTAATAGGACCTAGTTGACGTGATGCGCATTCAAAACTGTTCCACATGAAGAGATCTTTCTGAAATAAGACACATCTTCGGTAAAAACCTGATGTCTATTACTCAATACTTCGCTTTATTTGTACAATTTCTTCTGAAATTTTCATCGCAGAAGATTTCATTTATAATTTGGAAAAAATATATTTCTAAGAATATGCAACAAGACACATTTTATGAAATATCCCTGTTATATTTGAGGATATATTTTTTTTACATAAAGATGTCAAGATGCTTTTCGCACAGACACAGAAGATTCTAAAATCACTCTCAACATGTATTCAACTGATCCTTTTCTGCAAATTGTTTCTTTTAACACAACTGTATCCATTACAATTAGCTAGATACTAATACCTACACTGATGATACTTTTCATTTTGAATCAGTTCTATTTATGCGAGCCAATTCTCAACATAAACAACTAAATTTAATAGCTTTGACAAAAAGTATAAAATCATCTTACTTATATTAAGTGATTTATACTATTTCGAAATAAAACTCATATGTCATATCTTTGCTCTACTATAAATATGAAGCAAAGTGTGGTATTATAGAAGCAAAGATGGGGCGGGGAAAAGGACTTTAATCCAACTTTGTAGTTGTAATGAACATAAATATCATCAGTGATAGATCGTGTGCTTTAGAAAAGATAGTGCTGTTATAGATCGGAGTATGATGTCTATTTTGTTTCAAAAACATTCTTTTAATCAATAATTGTTTTCTTCTATTTTACATGAAAAACTTATCTGAATCCTTTCCATTATATGAGCACGGTCTAAGCAAAATAACACAGTTACTAACGATGTATTTGATAAAAAATGGTTGAAATTAGGATTTTCCATTGAGATCCCCAAAAACTTTGACTTTCTTTAAGGACATAAATTGTCAAACTAGGGAGTAAAAAGACTTGTTAAGCACGTTCAAAACTCATGTTCTAAAATATCCTGTGCTCAGTTTCCTTGCCTGCTTGGGTGGGATGTTTTTGGCAAAAAATTCGTTTTCTAGTAACCCAAAATATGAGATTTAAAGTTTCAGAAATGAAACAAGGTTTCCGAATGAATTTCGGATACTTTTAAGACTCTTACGGATTTACTGGATGAATCCGCAATTTTTTTGATTTGATTTCTGTTTGGAATGATGTTTGATGGACTCGAAAACGAATTTTGAATTGCTTCTATCATTTTAGACTTTAATAATGAAGGTTAAATACGTAAACATTGGTATAACCTCAACATTAAATACCTGCAATGTTATGTCAGTTGCACCAATTCGTGAAATTGATGATGAAATCATTTTATGGCGTCCTTTCTTCAATTTTCTTCCACAATCAGTCTTAGAATATCTCTCTATGCTTAAATATAGAGTAGAAGATGATTTTCCAATTCCTTATGTACCTCAAACTCCCACGTCTAACGAACTAAACCATTTGTTGATGTTGTATTTTGATTCTTTCGACTACGAACATCATCACGATGAGAAAACTATGGGACTCGCTAATATCATACCTATTCCTAACAAATACAAAGAAGAACTAGCTGAAATAGCGAATATTCGAATGCAACATGATCGTCCAATTCAGAAATTTCTTGAAAGGGACGCAATTGAATATTTACTACCACTAATAAGAGTGGCTATGGCCTCTCATCCATTATGGTTTGTAAAGTTGTCTGCGCAATCAAATAAGCATGATTCTATGATTAAAGAGCTTGACAATGCCGAAAGCGTACTCGATGTAATCACGAATAGTCCCACTTTATTCCGACGTGATTGGGAGCGACGACATAAACCAACATGCATTATCCTGAAACCGTGGAATCCGTTGATCAACAAGTATAACGAATTTCGTCTATTTATATGGGGGAATAAAATCACAGCGGCTTCACAACAACATTGGTATACACGATTAGATCACTCAGAGGAATATGTTAGTACAGTTATAAACGCTATCAATAACTACGAACATTCACAAAAGTTTCCATCCAATTGTGTACTTGACGTTATTATACTGGAAGATGCAACGATCATTATCATTGAACTCAATCCATGGATTTGTTCAGGCAGTGCCCTATTCGACTGGACAGTAGATTATAAAGTACTCTACGGTCTTGCAGAAGATGCAGAATTAAGACTTGCAACTACGGAAGTGATGTGACATATCTGTGCAATAATTTTTATTTATCAAATAAAGAAACAACGAAATCTTCATAGATCGGTTCATATTCAGAAACTCAGAATCATTGGTCTATCGAGAAATTTTTGTGATTTTAACGAGTTCTAAAGTTGACCATTTTCGGATCAAATGATCATTTTCATTGAGATACTAACGAATTTAATATAGGAGTTGCCATTGGTATACCTTGACAGAAATCAGTTAATTTTATGCCTAAACTTTACATACCATGCTATTCATGAATCTCTAATGAAGCGCAACAATGACAACTCATATTTTAAATTCTTTAGCTTCTCGATGTGAAAGATCATTTGACCCGAAGATGGTTAACATCTGAATTCATCAGTACACGTCATTCCATGGTTACTTGACAACATCAGTGCAGCTTTTGCATAGCTAGAACCCAGTGCTGCTCTGGATGATACAGATCATAATATTGACACTATATCATATAGTTTATGGATTTGTTGAATGTAATTCAGTCGTTCATATTTCATATTCTATTTTATGATGGTTTAATCTTTATATTCTAATATCTCCGAAAAATCATGCAAATTCGAAATATAAACATCAAACTACATTATGGAGTTTGGTTAGAGCATAACTATTTATATTAGTATTTTCTCGTGAGATATAATGATATTTCGGATGTTCTACAAATATTTGTCAAATACTTTGTAACCTATGAAACTTCACAAAGTTGTGAAGCCAAATTAAGAAACTAAAATGTAGTGTATACTACGTTTTGAAAAACTGTAACTTATTTGAAATAAGTGACGATAGTGATGAAACAAATAAAGATAAGAGAACTAATTCTACTCTATCTAATAACATACAAATATTTGCTTTATTTGTTTAAGGTTAGTTTAGAAAAAAAAAGTCAACGATTATTATTAATATTATTGATACAGTCAGAGTTCCTAAGTCGAGATTGAATAGTAGTGATGTACAGCCTTTACGTTTGTTAATTGTAATTAAACTCATTATGTGTTCGTCGATCAAGAACAGCATCCGATAAGAGTTGTAGTTGTATTACGCTCGTCTCCCAGCTTAAACATGGATCAGTGATTGATTTACCACGATGCAATAAATCTTTCTTCCCTTCGATAAATTGTTGACGTCCACCAACCAGATTTGATTCAATCATGACACCCATAATTGACTGATCACCATTAGCCACTTGCTGACAAACATCATTGATTACATCTTTTTGACGTTCACCATCTTGTAGGCAATTTCCATGAGAACAATCAATCATAATCTTACTCTTCAGATGACTTTCATCCAATAAATTTTGAGTATGACGGATATGTTCTGCTGAATAATTAGGTCCTGTTAAATGACCACCTCTCAAAACTACATGAACATCATTATTGCCCGATGTATGATAGCCAACAATGTTACCAGAATGATTAATTGAGAATGAAGCATGTGACATTTGACTTGTTACACATGCATTCACTGCTGTTTTCACACAACCCGTAGTTCCATTCTTGAAACCAATCGGTATATTTAAACCACTAACTAACTCTCGGTGTATCTGTGATTCTGTTGTACGAGCACCAATTGCACCCCAACTAACCAGATCAGCTATGTAGTGAACGATCATTGGCTGCAAAAATTCACAAGCACAAGCCAATTCTAAGTTGTTGATAGCGAGTAGTAGTTGACGCGATATTTGTAAACCATGATCGATATCACTCGTACCATCGAGATGTGGATCATAGATAAGACCTTTCCAACCAACTATTGTGCGTGGCTTTTCTAGATAGACTCTCATTACGATCAGTAATGTTGACTCGTACATTTTGGCCATAACACTCAATTTTTTCGCATATTCTATGGCTTCATCAATATTATGAATGGAACAGGGACCAATAACAACCAACAGACGATCATCGATGCCATGAATAATATTCGAGATTTCTTGACGCTTCTGTGAAATAAGTTTTTGAATATTTGACGGACATGGCTGTCGAGATATTAAGACGCTTGGACTGGTTAAGAGCTGTGAACGCACTAATGTTTTTAGACGAGTTTCTTCTTTAATATCGAAAGTGTCTGTCATGATCAATAGTTATTTTATGTCCAAAATTTGAAAATGATACTGTCAATTGTGACAACGGCGTTAGATTCGCTATCTAAAGTATACACGTCACAATTTATGGTGAGGGTCTTAGTTTAGAGAGGGCGCCTCTCTCAAAATCGTATTTTTATTGATTGAAAGGATCACAGGAAATGACATCGATATATTCTAGATATCTATTCAAAAGTATATCTAATTAAGAGTTAATTTCTAAGAGAAGCATTATTACTTCCTAAGTGGTATGATGTAGAATGTTGTCTATGATAACTATTTATGTTACCTCCATGTAAGTTTCGGAAAACGTTGACAAACCTCGTTTTTTGATACGTAGGAACTTTGAAGTGAATCTCAAATTAGTGTTGAACATTACATTTAGATATTTTGTTAAAGATATACAAATGTAAGAACAAAACTTTGTTTGGCGATTGTTTGTATATTAGTCACTTTTACAGTGAAAGAATTAGGTAGGACAACACTGAAGAAAACTGGATGATAAGACTTGCCCTCATGCACAATTTATTCATCTTATTACTTCTCAAATGTGAATGAGGTTAACCAAGTAAGAATAGCAACTGAGGGTTTAAAGTTTCCCTGAGTATAATGATAATATATCACAGAGTATTGATTTTAACTCTTTTGGAACGACAAAAAACAAACGAATTCTCTGTCTTTTACTAATATACGATATGCTCAATGATGAATCGATAGTTTAGCTTATTTTAGCATCGTCACATTATGGGAAGGTAACAAGACAACTCTTTCATCATGATAAAATCCAATTTGTACCAAAATGGCCAAGGAGTCGTCTAAAAAGCGTACATGTTACACTTACCGAGTGAGACATTTTGATCATTCCAGTATTCTACCTCATTGAGATGATGTTCTCTCGACCACTATCCTCCAAATTAAATCTTGAAATGCTCAAAACCTTCTTAGCTCAATCTCATTTCAACCAATCGTTGTAGCTGATTTTAATTATTCAGAAAAAAAAACGGTCACAAAATAAAAGATTTGTTTGTTCAAGATTTCTCTTGAAAGAGTGAAAGGAGAGGTGCGCGAATATGGATACAAAATGTATCGCGAAGGCAACTACCATTCAGAGCATAATCACATATTTCCGTCTATCATTTATTGGCATCTGCTACTCTTTCGCAGAACATATACACATACTAGCCACAATATATGTACTGTCAAAAAACCTAGAATTCTAGATTTTATGTATTGGTACGTACTGACATATAAAGGCATGGGTGAGTACAGATACCACTTCTATCGACATTTTTCTTAACATACTTCCAACAGATGCCTATTCACTTGTACTCATCTATGGGTGTATGGAGTGTACTAGAGTCTCAGGCTTTCCCCATCATCCTCATGTCAGTACATAAATTCTATCATTCGAGGTTTTTTGGCAGTACATGTGCACGTATTGATACATGGCAGTAGGTCTTCGAGATTTTCCATAATGTTTGAATAAATGCTTAATACCTCTTCAATATTCTAAGTTATTGCGTCATAAAGCGCGAATATCAGGTGAGTGTCTCCAGAAAAAAATCCGATAGCACATTGGTTACTTAAGACGAAACTTGATCCAAGCACCTATTGTTTGCCTTAGACAGTTCTATAGTTTTAATTTTGTCAAAAAGACAAGAGCGATGACGAAGTTTGTCGTTTAGGGAGTTTCAAGCCGTTCATATTTTATGAATATACATGGATACTAATACGATCTATTGTCAAGTACTTGCTTGATAACTTTAAATAGGTTTCATTAACTTTTGAATATCTTTTCAACACTGACATCTATTTAGCCTTATCTTTCCTGAACAGTAAGCTGTTGTTATGTAGCATTGAAATGCAGCACACTCGATCTAGTCAGCAACTAAACTAAGTATTTATAAGCACTACTTTTGAAAAATGTGCTTGAATTTAAAGAACGCAAGATTATTTTTTATTTCGTATGCCTATTTTAATGTGGAATATCCGCTTTATATATACGCCAAATTTCAGATTATTTCTTTTTGTCCTAATCACATTAAAATAGACATACTAAATAAAAGATTGATCAGGTCGAAGACACTGTAAAATATCCAAAAAAGTAGTGAAGTCCATTTAAATTTGGTACCGTCGTCAGTATTAAAGAATTCATATGAACTGGTACAAATTGAAAGATTGCAACTAAATTTGTCAAGGGATTGAGAAAACTAAAGAATCTAACTGTTCAAACTATATAATAGATGCATAGAATGTGTTATTCACCATTTATGAATAGTTTTCAATGATTTTTCTAAACGTTTCACGATTATTGTTGAAAAGTGAGATCCTTTAGACAAAAATAAAATGGAATATACCGAAACTTTTTTCTACTCTAACGTTGAGGGAAGTTAGAAGACGAAAACAACCTTAAAATTAAAAACATATTTTATAAAAAGAAAGAAATAGATGTCAAGGTTATTCAATGTATTGTGAATAGTATACGAATAAAATTGAGACAATCGTACTTAATTAACGTTTCGCTATTCCTCGAGTAGATTATGTTGCACTGTTACATCCTTACCTCTTCTAATCGAAATGATATTAACTTCGAAAAATATGGATGTATTTATCTGACAATCATGAAAAGTTGTTTACATAAACTTGCGCATGAATGCACTGCGTGATTTGCACAAACACATCGTATAAAATACGAACGAACGCATCCTACGATACACAAAAACACTACTTTATGTACGCGAAAGCCTCCTACGATACACGCGAATGCACCACATAATGTACATAAACAAACCGCACTGGTTATTCGTTCTTAATATAGAAGGAATAATCATAGACCAAAAGGCAACCAAATATGATGGTCGTAACGAAATCGAAGGACGTTGTTTTAAATTACTTTTGAAATCTATATATATAAAGAAGAAAGTTTGTTTGTGTGTTTGTTTGTTATTTATGCATTTGGACACGATACAAATAAATGCAACGAAATTTTGTCGGGTATACTTTTTCGATCAGGAGAAGATCGTAGAATAGTTTTCAATCCAAAATTTTCACTTCAGAGGGATGTTCACCCCCTTTTATTGTTGAATTTACTGCAGTAAATACCTTTTCCAGAGAGTTTGTGCACATGATAGTTTCTCAATAATTCAAGAATAAAAGTATATAAAAACTTGCACTTTTTGATATTAGAGATGAAAAATTTTATCATACTCAAAACAAAACGAATAGAGTGGACAGAATGAAGATGGTAACAAGTGAGATGGAATTTCGTCACTCTCGACTCATAATGAATCACATGGTGCGTTCAAAAAGTTCTCAGATTGGTTTTATTACGACGCAATGAGAAGCATTATTGTTCTTAGATTTTAGTCTGTGTATAGCTGCAACAGTGCTCCATCTATAGAATTCATAGCTGTTAAGTAATGAAATACCTATCCACGAATATAACGATTTTTGCTAGATCACCCTTTATACACTGATGGAAAATCACAAGCTTGAGCATCGCTCAATTACAAAGTTTCTTGTTTTGGAAGGTCAATCTCCATCCAATATTTACGAACGTATGGTAATAGTCTATGGTGGCCATACTCCATCGCGTACAACGGTTTTCGAATGGGTTCGTCGTTTTAAAGACAGAAAATTAGATATTGAAGATAGTCCTAGAAGTGGACGACCAATTACTGCAACGAATGACCAAACTATTAAAGCTGTTGAAAACCTAATCATCGAAGACCGTCGAATTATCATTCAGCAAATAGCAGACATCTTAGGCATTTCAACTGGCACGGTATATAATATTTTACATGATCAATTACATATGACTAAAGTTTGTTCAAGATGGATGCCACATTTACTAACACCTGATCAAAGGCACGAACGTGTTCAAGTGTGTGAAGAACTTTTGGCTCGCTATTCAATTAAAGGCAACGACTTCCGTTTTTCCGAATTTTAACTGGTGATGAGTCGCCGATGTATTATTATCAAAACAATGAAAACGAGCTGATGCACTACCACCGACAAAACTCAAACAAAAAAAGTCAGCCAATAAAGTTTTATATTCATTCTTCTGGGATCACAAAGGAATAATTCTCAAGAAACCTGCACCAGCTGATGTGACAATTATGAAGATATATGCTAATATTTTGGAAAATAAGCTTCATCCAGAAATTAAAAAATATCGGCGAAGTATAATTTCAACTGTTGTTATCCTTCAACGTGGCAATGCACCAACACACATGTCACATCTGGTTTTTTCTACTATTCATAAATTAAAATATGAATTGCTTCGTCATTCCCCTTATTCCCCAGATCTAGTCCCCAGTGATTATTTTCTGTTTCCTATTTTAAAAGATCATCTCAGAGGAAGACATTACAATGATCGAAGTTCATTAGATTCAGCAATACATCAGTGTGGTTGAACAGTGTGCCTCAAGATGACTTCACAGCCACTATACAAAAACTTTCAGAACGTTAGCAAAGATATATTTCAGTAGAAGGACGATACTTCGAGAAAGAGCAGATATATGAATAATTGTAACGTGTTTTGTTGATTTTTAATAAAACCAGACCGGGAACTCTTTGAACGTACCGTGTGAGTAGAGAGCGTACAGTGAACAAGAGAAAATAGCCGAACATATATGGGACTAGAAGAAGACCAAAGCGGCATCGTCTTATCTTACGCCAAATACTTACAATCAAATTATCTCTACCAACATCGGGTACCTCCGTTAGCAGTAAGCAAAAATATTTATAAGTTTATAAATTGTATACAAAAGACGTCTGTTCATTATCTTGAAATGAGACCCGCATATCAATGCACTAAAATATGCACAAAGGAATATTACATTATCCGCATCATCACAAATCATGATTGTCGTCGGAGATTTTTATGCGTTGATTTCATGATGATAAGCTCACCACAAGAACGAAGTATTGTAAATATACAAAATACTATTCATATTCAAAATAAGACTTTCTTAGTTATGCATACAGTATGTAAAAAATGATTTGGACATTTCGTCATATTTCTCTTATAAATCGAATTTCATAGTAGTGTTGAGAACTACGTGAGTTTCTGTCAAAATCTATTCAATTACATCTCATTTAACAGAGAAAACATTTCTCTATATGCTAATATCATTTAACAAAGCCTTAAAATCTCTTCAATACTTGAGTCTTCATAGGTTTTTCAGAAAGTCATATAATTTCAGTCTTCAGCACGTCAACATACAGCAAAAAAATGTATCATTAGATTCAGTTTTGTTTCGTCTATCGAATGAAGTATAGTCGAAAGAGGTTTGACTGAAACTCATTGAGTTAACAAGAAAATGTTTTTTCTTCGGTATGAAATTTGATTTGTAAAATAGATATGATGAAGTGTTCAAATGTTTTTTTACATACTGTAAGTAGGCAGATTGCTATTAAATTTACTATTACTGCATGAGATCATTTGTTGATCATAATAGATACCATTCCTTATACAGAAGATAACGGTTTTTGTTGAACAACGTTTAATATTTGGCATATTCGTAGATCCACCATGAAAACATCCCGCCGATACTTTGGACCAGTAGTACGGTACTGATGCTTGATGTAATGTCGCCTTATCTTCTGAACTCTCTAGAATCATTGGCAAGTCATTTTTTCTTGATGTAAAGTTTATTTTGGTATCGAAGGAATCGGTAGTATTTTAGCGAAAAGATAGAAATATTCGGAAGTTTTTGCTTCTTCTCTATGTTGTGCATTGAATGTCGACTTTTTAGTTTTTATAAATGATTTTCACGTTACTTACTATGCATGAACGTCTACAATTGTACCTACCTTACTTTAGAAATATGTTTACTACTTTCTCTCGCTTTTTTTTAATGTTTATCATTTATTTTATTCATATCTTGGTTCGATCAGATCTTGATGTTTAGGATTATATAGAAGAATCTTACTGTTTACATATTAGAAAGAAAATGACTTTTGTTGTTCCTTGCAAACGTATTGAAAGTAACTTAATTATATACTTTATGCACTTCGAATGTACAGCTGTTTCTTTTATTGTTAAGAAGGTCTAGGACTAAGATGAGCTTAAACTTCCAGTGTATCTTTTTTTATATTATTCGTATATCTCATATTGTACACTATTGTATTTACTTGTAAAATAGAAGATTTCTTAAAGATGAAAAGACTATTTGTCATGTTATAAGATATTGTTGCAAGATCCTGTACTATTGGACAAAATTTCGTCATTGATTTTAGCTTGTGATTGTTCCAAATTAACATTGTTTGTAGATTATTTCGTCAGATACACTGAAAATAGTCTACTTACGCATAGCAGTTATATCCTAGAATTCGTAGGCGAAAAACTTCAAAAGTTCGTCAGTGATTTTGGTACAAGTACGACTCAGTGGACCTATCCCATTTACCTGTAGTACACTTCTCATCTCAGAAAGTAAGATGCATTGTTAGACTTATCAAGTGGCGTCTATCAGAGTGTAAGAGATGAGTGCATTAAATTTTGTTTTATACTTTTGACTATTCGTAGGAATGTACCGAGTCCGAACCTCTCGGTTTCGGTAGATCCCTAATTAGTTGATGTATATTCTGCTTCTTCAATCACTTTCAATCAGATTTTATAAAGAAATCATATAGAATATTGAAAACTATTGAGACTAGCATTGAAAATACTAAAAAACAAGTCATTTTCGTCAATTCGACTCCCTTAACCCTCGACTGTGAAAGGCAAAAGTTTTTTTTTTTCTATGCATCAGTGCGGGGAGAATTGACCTAAAAACTTTATAAGAATAGACAATTTTAAATTCTTTTAATAAATGGTAACATTCAAAAAAAAAACTACTCGATCTTTTTCGTATAACTCTCTCTACAGTCAGTCGAGGGAATAAAGTGCAACTAAAGTTAACTTCTGATTCAAGCAAAAACGATGAAACAAAGGACGGGGGACATTTTAGAGACATTTCGGTCCAATTAAAAAGCCAATGTAGATTTGGATAAATCTTTAAGCAAACGTTTGTCATAGTTAAAAAACTTGCACAAATTTCTTTTTTATATTGAGATCTTTGTTTTGTCAGTTGAACACATTAGGAGCGTCATCTTTGTAGCACTGACTCTTGAATAGCCATGTCAGATAATGACCACAGAGAAGTGTGATTTTTTCATTTAAAATATATTTTCTATATAATTATATTATCTATTTATATGCGAAAAGTCCACTATATACCAGATTTACACTATTGAAACGAATCTAGAAGATTCAGCTCTACTGCCTGTCATAAAACAAGCGTTTGATCAGAACTATTTAACACAATAATGACAACACTAAAATGGGTGATTGGTAGTAAAAATATCCAAACAATTAGCCTAAAAGTTTTTTGTTATATCAGAATACTGTAACTAAAGATGTGTTGTCAGTTATACACTGCTGGACAAAAGTCTTTCTTCTCTTGAATCTCAATCACTATTATGGTTAGAGATTTATAAACTTATGTGCATATACTCTACCAGGAATGTAGGTAAGCGACACCACTCACACTCAAATTGCTTCGATGGAAACGATGTTGTGATAGGTGGTGTCCTTTTTTTCTTTGAGCTTTATAACTCTGGAAGAGAAGGATGCTGTGGCTCAACAGACACATCATTATGTAGGGCTATGTTCTAGCTATCTATAAAACAAATTTCGTGAAAGTTCATCAACCTCTTTCAAGAATCGCGATCATGTTATCGTAACTATCGATGTGTAAAAAACCATTTATTATCATCTACATATCAATGCTGAGTGATATTTCAATAAATCGATCTGAAACTTTCAAAGAAACTTTATCCATAGATGAGCATTGTTGCCTGCAAGTTTCATAACTGAATGCTCTACTAGAGAGACTTCGAGCAAAGAAATTATATTTTGGATGAAAGAAGAACGTTTACTGGGCTTTAGTTTCATGTAAATATATTCCGAATTAATCATGTGATTCATAATATGTAAGGCAAACTTTGGTAAGCAATATATTTAGATTACGAAATTCAGAGAAAAAGAAAGATGTCATCCATCATAATTTCGTTTCCACTCAATCAATCAGCGTGCAGATGGTACTACTGACCTATAATCCTAGTGGAATATGTGCACACAAATTTTCCGACCTCTAGCCCATAAGAAGACTGAGATCCGAGGGGAAAAAGATTTCTATTCCGAGGTGTATATTGAATTTTTATTTTTGTTTATTAGAATGATTAGTTTATTGTCAGTGAAAGGCTTTCTATCAGCTCGATGGTTCTCTATTATTGAATTCTACACAGTCAATATGTAGTTTAATATCTGAGAATCCTTCTTCGTTAGATCAAAAATCCGATAAGATATTGTAATTTAAAATTCTGAAAGCGTTTATGTATTTTTTTAATATGAGACAGAATGCGTTAAAGAATAAAATTTATTTCCTTTTCTGAAAGACAGAGTCTTACATTCAAAAAAGTATCTATGTTTGTCTATCCAAACCAATCACAAACGAGCTTTTCTATTATAAGATCGGTCTACAGTTTAATATAATTAATCCATTGATATTAAATATTGAATAAGGAAAAAAGTATTTACATTTTGTTTTTCATTACGACGTCAGCAACAATGAATAGATTGTTAGAAATCGAAATCAGTGTTTCAATGTACAAATCTATCGATATATTAAATGATCCGAGTTATAGATGATTTTGTAGTTAAAGTAAATGAGATGGTACACGAAAAGAATAACAAGAAAGTCATAGTTCAATTGTGAAATTTTGTTAATAACAGAAGTAGACTAATTGTATCAATGGTCAGTCGGGAATGGTGCTTATAGATTATTTTCCAATTGGGCCAAAACTAAGGATGTTTTCTTAACATATATCCTGAGAAATAACTTTTGTGAAGAGAGAGTACATGCTGCAAACATGTGCGATACGAGATTCGTATGAAAATAATCCTCATTTATATAAAAAATTTAGTAGAAGAATCCTTAATTGACTAAAATGTGGAACCTCTACATCTTCTTCATATTTTATTGAGTATCACAAACCACGCTAAATAATAAAAGTTTTATATATGGCGAGTGTTTCTTAATGATAGGCAATTAGTGGGAAAACGCTATCTTTTATTTATTTTTATATTGGAGGTGTGGTGCTTCTTCGCTTTTACAGCGCTCTGCATTATATATTTCTTTCTTGGTATTAAAGCGCGAGCATTTTTCAATTTTGTATGCGCGCATTGAATAAATCAGCAATTCATCTACTGATCCAAGATTAATTCTGTAATTAATAGACCGTCAGATATATTAAATGATATCTACCGTACCGTTGTTTATTTTTCTAAAGTTTCTAATCCTGTTATCACCTTCACTCGTTGATAAATCTAAACATTTATTAGTAGATACTTGTGACATTACAGCGACAAGTCCGGGAGTGGCAGATCGGAGGGATGCCGACGACTAATACACAGTGAACAACCAGACGGACATGACCTCAAGTTCTATTTTTCAAATTTCAGATATTAGAATGAATAAATGTATGGTTAATCTATCCTACTTTAAGAGTAGATTTTTACAAAGCAAATCATATATCGAAAAAGTCCATCGTCAAAGAATTATTCATAAAACGTTAATTATACGGTGATCATTTCTTTTCTCTACTTATCAAAATATTTTAAAATGAAAAATTATTTAAAACGACTGATTGATCCATAAGCTACATTGTAAGAAAAAATTATTTCGATTGAACCAAAAGTGGAATACAAAAAACTGATTACGGAGCCGAAAATAGGTCAAAACATTGGTCATACCGTATTTTGTGAATGCTACCAAGAGGTCTAATCCGATTACGCATAAATTTTTACCGATTAATTTCGTACGTGTGATTTATCGTTGATCATAGCTCCATGTTGCACTTGTGAATACAGATCGAGTCAGAGATCTCCAAAAAAAAAATCGGGTTTTTGCCCAGCATTCGCTAATTTTCAGACGATGAGGATATTTTGACGCCAAACTAAGGTGATATATAGAATCAGTTCATCAAATTGCATCGAATTGTATATAACAGTAAGTGTTTCTTAAAAACAAAAGTTGGTTCCTGTGTTATATATTCTTAATAATATTCAGTTTTCTCTTGTACAGGTATTAATAAACGATTTGCTTGCCTTAAAAAAATCCCAATTTAATTTTATTCCTTTTTGAATTGTATAAAGTTCTAGGTCAATAGTGTGAATGGCTTCCTTTTTAGTTGCAAATATACTATTCGATTATGTTTTCCATGTATTCTAATATAAAACAATTTTTTATATTAGAATAACACACCGATAATATTACTTCTTCATAATAAAATAAAGCCTTATAACCAAAAGTATGGGGAGATTCTATAATTTTGGAATAGCCTATACATTCTACTTCTGCACTTCCATTATTGATATTCACCTATTTTACGCACCTTCTAGCAGCTACCGCTTAATAGATACTCGCTTTCAAGAAGTGCCTAGAATGCAGTTATATTCAATAGCATATTAGCATCGATAGTAACTACAATAGAAGGTAAAATCTCAAAAATTGATTTTGTCACTTGGCTGTTCGCCATATTAAGAAGGATCATGAAAAAAGGACGTCAGACCGATTATTTGGAGACGATTTTATTAAAGGTAAATCATACGATGCATTTCCTCAATAAAAAAATGTCTATATTCGAAGGTTTTTGTCTGCCTCAATATCTATACTGACTATATCCGTATTACCTAACATTTTGATAAATTCAATAAATGCTAGTGATACAAGTGAATACCATACAGTATTGACATTTTCTTCATTCGATCGTTATAGTATGGTATTTACGCATTCAGATTGTATTTAATCCTCATCTATTTCATTCAAATGTCTTTGTATCAAAAAAATATCAGAAATCGCTGAGTGATGCGTTGTTCTATTTCTATTTTATCTTTTTTTATCTCACTAGCCAGTTGTTTCAATACTGACGACTACAACATTCGTGGAACTATTACTCCTGGATGGGAATTTGCTCTGGATTTATTTAAAGATAATTTCGTACATGATCGAGATTTAGGTGCATCGATAGCGGTCTATCATCAAGGTAAATTGGCCTTTGAATTATGGGGCGGTTGGTTTGATCAATCGAAGACGAAACCTTACGATAACAATACATTACAACTAGTTTTTTCAACAACAAAAGGACTCGTAGCTGCAGCAGTTGCGCTTGCTGTTCAACGTGGTCTACTTGATTATTCGGCATTAGTTACTCGTTATTGGCCAGAGTATGGACAAAATGGGAAAGAAAAAACAACAGTGGCAGATATTCTTTCACATCGTGCTGGACTACCGGACATTTCATCACCATTAGAGCAATACGTGAACTGGACAGCAATGATTGAACAGTTAGAAAAACAAACACCATTATGGGATCCGGGGTCAGCCCACGGTTATCATGCATTAACCTACGGTTGGCTTGCAGGAGAACTTGTACGGCGTGTTGATCCGAAGAAAAGATCGTTAGGACAATTTATTCAAGACGAAATTTCGAATCCGACGATATTCGAATTCTATATTGGTCTACCAGCAGAACATCAATATCGTGTATCACCAGTGGAATTAACCCAAGATTCAAAAGAGTCGTTGAACAAATCGGTCATCACTCTTGTGAACATGTTTAATGAACCTTGCGTACATCAAGTAGAAATACCAGCTGGAAATGGAATCACTAATGCTTGGTCAGTAGCAAGATTTTATTCATCATTAATTGGTGATTTAGATGATGGCAAATACAAACGGATATTGAAAGAAAATATTCTCAAACTAGTAACGAAATCGAACACACCTAACAATGAGATCGATCTCATTTATCAAGTACCTACAGTATTTGGCATGGGTTTTACGCTTTTCGACGATATTTTTCCAGAGTTCGGACCGGGAACTTTTGGTCACACTGGTAATTTCTGCATATTTGACTACTATGTAAATTAAACTTGATCTATTTTAGGAGCTGGTGGTAGTATTGGTTTTGCTGCGCCGTCAAAAAATCTCTCATTTGCCTATGTTATGAATCGACTTGATACAAATACAACATACATAGACCTTCGTGTAAAATCCATACTAGCTAAAATCGCAGAAGTGATCAATACATAAGAGGGACGACCGAGATTGTTTTTTTCAAGGATTTATTAAGTTTTATTAACTGTATGAATATCTCAGCGCGCCCATACTATAGGCATAGATGCACGCACTTAGAGTGAAGGTGAGATTTATCTCATAATCAATGGAAATTTATTAAAAAATGCCAATGAATTCGAAAAAAGTATATTCAATGAAGAAACATTATTAAAAGTGTTTTAGGGTATGATAAGCTCGAAAACAATCAGTAATGCACAACCCCACATCATATTCATCACACTGATATCGTGTATATTTGGTTGATTATTTACGTCTTGTTGTATGGAAGCATACATAATATTTCCTTTGAGCAGCTTCTTTTGAGGTAGTTGAAGGTACAAATGGCGGAAAATGTCTAGCAGACAAACGTAGTGGTGAATCCATTGACGGTCTTTCAATAGAAATTCTTTTTTGATTGACGTACTTTGATATAATATCTTTTATTAATTGAAGACGAAACTCTTTGAATTCTATATTCTTTGAGTTTTGCGTTTTATATAAATAGAAAGCATTGACTGAAACCATATCAACGATATGAAAAAAGAACTTCGTATACCATGTAGACTTTTCACTAATAAATTCCGTGAAACTTAACTGCATATGAACTAAATCAATTGCGCCTTTATTTTCATCATAACTTTGAACACAGACAGGTTTCATAATTCTTCTTCCTGTTTTGTGATCAATTTTGTCAGTTGCTATCATTTGTGAATCATGAATAGTTGATAGCATATAAACTTCACGTTTATCCATCCATTTTAGAGCTAGCATCGACTCGCAATTTCTATAAGTTTGTTCTCTTCTATCCAACTTATTTTTGAAATAAGGCATACCACTCCTGTTTCTCTTTACTGTTCCTACTGCTCCTGTGCCTTGTTTATAAAGTTCTAAAAAAAGCTTAGAGCTTGTGTACCAGTTATCGATGTACAATATGTAGCCCTTTTGAAGATAAGGTTTCATAAGTGTCATAACAATTGATCCAAGTACTCCCAAACTATGTATCATTTCAATTTCTGTATTAGCACCTGTGTATACAACAAAATCTAATGTATATTTTGTTTCATAGTCGCAGAGCATAAGTAACCTGATCCCAAACCGACGCCTTTTCGATGGAACATATTGCTTGAACGATAAGCGTCCTTTCGAAAGTAATAAACACTCATCAATACATAATTGTTCAAAAGGGTTGAAAATTTGCTGAAACTTGTCTCGCATATGACGAATAATTGGTAATATTTTATGAATTTTACCTGAATCATTTTCGTCATTATTGACAAAGTGAAGCATTCGCATTATTGAATAATATCTATACCTCGAAAATAATTCTCTAAATATCGGAGTTATAATGACAGGATACACTGACCAATAATCTCTAAGTTTATTTTTCTGCACTATACTCATCAACATCGTTGTTGCAATAAAAACGTACATTTCTTTGAAGTTGGTTGCGTACCATTGCGCTTGATGGATTCTGTTGTTAGTATCTATTGGTTTCTTCGGCGATGTATTCCATGATTTTCTGATTGAAAGAAAGTTCAAAATAATCAATAGGATTGTTTCTTAACTTTAAATCACTTTCTATTCCTGCCGTATCATTATTGAAATTTAATGATTTAGGTACAAAATCGAGAAAGATCAAAAAATGAGAGCCGAAATCAAACCTACGTTTAACGATATCGGATCGATTGTTCTATATCGATTAACCTATTAGATTGGGTGAGAACTAAATAATAATTTGTTTGATTTTGTCTTTATTCATGACTTAGGGAATAATTGGAAGAAGAAAGTCATTTATGATATATTTATATATGTGATGCATAGATGAAAATATTTTTAATTATAACATCGACTCGTTGCAATGACCGAGGAAACATCATGAGGAGGTGTTTTGACCAAAAAAAACATGTCAGTCTATTTAAAATGATCTTGAATGAATGAAAAATTTGGATCGATATAGAATTCTCTGGAAGTTTTTTAATCAAAAATTGAATGATTGAATTTGTTCGAATGTGAGATCTATTTAAAATATATATTATATATTATATATTCGATTAATGCCACTCTAACTTATTTGTTGATTAATCAAAATAATAAATGTGAGAATATCTTTAGGATTTCATAACAGTTATGGAAGAAAAGTACCAGCAAAATTTTTGTATCTAGAGAAATAAATAAATGTTTGAAAACTATTTTTTCTATATATTCTATTATATTCTTCTTCATTTCCAACACATCATTTATTCGATTATATCAATACTTAAGTTCATATTCCTAAGAATATTTCTTTACACTCTTCCAAATGAGACTTTTGTTTAAAAATAAAATAATTTCCTGTTAATTTTCTTCACTTTTTGCTGTTTTGTGATTTTCATTAATAAACACGAAACGCGTCAGCGATTCAAAAAAATACTGCATTATAATCTCTTCAATAAAAAGATCGATTGCTGAAAAAGCAAGAGTTGAGACTAGCAGATTTATTTGTATTCTACATGAAAATAGGTTGATCTGTTTCTCGATTGATTTACTAATTAAATGATATTATGGATAAAACTTGCCCAAACGGTAATCGGGGGTTAGAAATCCGAATCTACTATTGGTTTCTAGTAATTCTACTAGTAAATCCTAGTAGTAGTAAGGGTTACTAATGGAATGTGTGTTTTGATAAAACTTGTCAGAAGGATAATCAATGATGATGAACCCGAATCCGAAGTGAGTTTTAATTTATTTTCGCTTTTTCAAATCGTGTAAATGAATAATTTGCTAAGAGTTCATGGACAGCACTTCTGTGAAATAGAGCCGAGCGAGTCCGTAGACGAGCGTAACTTATCCTTGTTAAATGAGACAAAATCATCCACATAGTCAGTCACTGCATCATCATGTAATTATCGCCAATAAAATGCTTGATTCACCATGAAAATGAAAAGAAAACAATTTTCATGGTAAATCAAGCATTTTATTGGTGATAATTACATGGTCAAATAAACATTTTCGTATCCTAATAAAATGTCGTCTCTTGATTTGTTTTTTAGGTGCAATTTTCATACGTTGAATTCATTCGCGATATTGTAACTTCATTGATTATAAACGTTTTACCAAACATAATAATGATATATTGGCATTATGTTCGATGGTTGCTCTTTTACATTCTACATATTCAACATTATGTGATGGCAATATGGCCACCGCCAAGTACTTCTAATGTCACACTATTAGGTCTTTTCCCAGATGCAGAAAATGCAAATGAAACTAGTGAATTATCTGTTCATTCTCGCGCGATGTTTCAAGCAGCTGTCATGCTTTCCCAACAATATAATATCACTATTGAAGGTCAACTCATACAATATCAATCAGTACAAACTAATGGAGATGTGATTAATGTTCTTAGCCAAGTATGTCAAGCAATATCTTCTTCAAATATTCTTGGTATTATTGGTCCAGCATATTCTCGGGATGCTCATCAAGTTGCTATTTTCGGTAAAAGAATTGGTATACCTGTTATCTCATATTCTGCAACTGATCCTGCTCTCTCAGATCGTAATACTTATCGCACTTTTTATCGAACAGTTCCTTCGGATAATACAACTGCATTGGCAATTACCAAATTATTTCTTCGATATAATTGGACATCATGTGTCATCATTTATCAAAATGATGCATTTGGTGAAGGAGGAGCAAAGATTATCGGTGAAACATTTACTAAATATAATCTCACGATTAGAGATTTTGTTATCTTCGATATTGGTACATTAAAGATTAAAGGTGACTTGAAAGATTCTTTAAGAAATAGTGCAGCTCGAATTGTTATTCTATGGGTTTCAGTAGAATTTACAGAATTAGTTTTACAAAATGCTCTTGTTTCTGATGTTGTTGGTCCACAATTTACATGGATAGTCAGTGCAACTGTTCCACTCACTTCATTTCATCGATCATTTCATGAAAAATTAGTTGGAATGTTGAGTGTTGAACCTGTCACAAGAAGTATCATTAATGCACCAATCAATACGACATTGTTAAATGCTGCATATCAACTTTGGCAATAATATGAACCAGAAACATTTCCTGGTTCCATCAATGTCAATCCATATGCATTATTTGCATTTGATGCCACATGGTCATTGATTCAATCATTACAAAAACTTTGTTTAACAACTGAAAATCATTCATGTTTATCATTTACTGGATCATCTTATTGTTATGATCGTCGCTTTGTTCAATCTAACTCAATGTTGAATACAATTAATTCAATGGAATTTCTTGGAGTTTCAGGTCCTATACGATTTACTGAAAATACAACTGATCGAATCAATGGTTTATATTACTATGCACAAAATATTCAATCAAATGGAAATGATATTCATTTTATTCCTGTATTAAAATATGCATATCCAGATGATTGGACAATATATTCATTGTCAGGAGCGAATACTATTTTCTGGCCAGGTAATGTGTTGACTATTCCAACGGATCGAGCAATACTTACAGGTGTTACCTTACGAATTGGTGTGTTTGAATCACCACCATTTACAATGGTCGACACTATTTTAGATTCAAACGGAAAAAATGTAACAAAATTAGTTGGTTATGTACCTGAATTGATTGAACGTTTACGTGATAGAATAGGATTTATTAAAGATATTCGATTAGCAACACCAAATACGACTTATAATCAATTAGTTCAAGCAGTAGCTAGTGGTGTTTATGATATCGTCGTTGCTGATCTCAAAGTTACCAGTGTGCGAAGAGAACTCGTTGGATTTTCTAGTCCTATATTTGATGAGGCACTCTGTCTTATGATGCGAAGAGAACTGGTGCCTGATATTGACTTATTATCATATTTAAAACCATTTTCACGAAATCTATGGTTATTGGTTTTAGGTACATGTATTGTGGCAAGTATTTTATTTTATTTTATTTATTAGAGAAACGTGAGAACGAATCATTACGTGAACGATCAATCCCTTCTGCAGGTGCAATGAGTTTTTGGTATTCGATTGGAACAGTAATGGGATATGGAGTTGAGTTTTCTGTTCAAACAGCTGCTGGACGATTATTAACTGTCGTTTTATACATTTTAAGTTTGATCTTACTAGCATCCTATACTGCTAATTTAGCATCTGATTTAACAATAAAGAAGTTAAAAGGTATCATTGATGGAATTGTTGATATTAAAAATGGAAAAATTCCACTTAGTCGTGTTGGTGTTCGCACAGGTACAGCTGATGAAGAATATTTTTTACGAGAAATCTCTAATGGAGATCGAAACTTTTATCAATTAAACTCTCGACAACAATTATATGATGGTTTACTCTCAGGCATTAATGATGTTGGTGTCGCTAGTATTGGTGGTGGAGAATATATTACCAATAATATTTATTGTACTTTAACGTTAGTTGGAGAAGGCTTCGATAGGGGTCCACTTAGTATTATTACACCTAAACAATGGTTATACGCTAAAGATTTAGATGTCCATGTTTTAGCATTAAGAGAATTAGGTGTGTTGAATAACTTAAGAGTAAAATGGTTTCAATCAAAAACTTGTCCGGAAACAGAGGAAGTGTCAACTGCATTGGGAGTTGATTCAATGGGTGGATTATTTCTTACATTTGCAATCATTTGTGTTTTATCATTATTTTTATTTATATGGAAAAAACGACTCATTTACAAAAAAATATGGACGTTTATTAAAGCTTCGAAACAGACTGTTTTTCAAAGGAACAGTTGAAAGGGTAAATCATCCTAATGAAAAGCAAAAAACTCTTTATCGTCTTCACATAATATCTTAAAAGTTTAAATCTCTCGTATGGTATCACACTCAAACTATTGTTTTTCACATCGAAAAGATTTTCATTTTCGCTTATTGCTTATTCCACTATATTCTTTTTAAAAAAAACCTATTTTTCTGATGTTGGTATCTATAAAAACTGCTTTTTATGTACTCAAAAAGTGAGTATACTATTGGATTCGGTCAGTATGTCTGTCCGTCCGTCCTTTGACACGATAATTCAAGAAGATACAAGCCAATTGTTGCCAAGTTTTGCTGTATAGATTTGTCTCATCAGTATCCCGGTTGAGTTCGAAGATGAGAAGGGTCGTTTTTCGCAGGTTTATTGAGTTATGAAAATTATTAGAAATCGATATAGAGATAGATGAATGTCTACTGAAATACTATGATGTACTAATTTTACATCTTTATTAGGCAAATGTCTCTACCGAATGTTTGATTAGAACAATCTTGAGGGTGAGGGTGAGGGGTGTGGGTTTAATAATATATGAAAAGAAATTCAAAACAAACGCCGAAGATCTCATCTATTCACAACAAATACGCAACTTCAAACAACTACACTGTGAAAAAAGGATCTTTACCAAACCAAAAACCAGATCGGTGGGCGGGCAATGATTTCGTCGCTGTTTTTTCTCCCTCAAATATAAGTTGAAAAGAGAAACGATGACTATTGAGCGTTGTTACAGGTAAGTTACTCACATGCCTTCACACCACTTTAGCTATTCGTATCTGTTTTTCACTTTATTCATATTTTGCTCTCCCTCTTCTTTTTCTTTTTTTGTCTTTCGTATCTTCATATTTTTTATGCATTCATTTGAGTAAAATACAACATAAAGAGGAGTCGAATAAAGGGGCCTCTAATATTTGGTGCCGTGATTCGCTTCGACAATAATTCATCAACTACGATAATTTTCGTTTTTCTCCTGATCGACTTATTCAGTCCTGTGCTGCTTGTATCCTAGTGATCAGTTGCTTTATCTGTATTTTTTTCTCGGTTATGGAAGAGCTAATTAGACCAATTATTAAATTTACTGGCTCTCGTAATCAAGATGTTATTAACTGCCTACAATATATTGAAGAAATATTTGATAGATTCCAACTAACAGCATCAGAAAAACATCGTGTTGTTTCATACTTTCTAACTAGTTATGCTGCTAGTTGGTTTAAACATATTAAACCAAATACTTCTGACTGATTGGTTCACATTTAAACGTGAAATTATTGAATTTTTTTTACCATCATTCTCATCTTTTTCATCATGTTCTCTCGATCGACATCGATTAGCAATCAACCCTTTCGAGACGGGAGACGTATGCATGCGTCATGGACATTTTCTTAAAATAAGTGTGCATAGTATGCATTGAAGAGTATAAATAACTGCGTGTAGTCAGAGTGTGATTCACTATTTTCTTCTTTACACTTCACACGACAATCAAAGGCAATATACCATATCGATTTTTTCTCTTTTATTGTCGCATATCTATGATGTTTTGTTGATACATGCTTATTGAAGCCAGTTGATCAAAAAAAGACATTCGTAGCACGCATAGCTGATATCAATGCTTGTGTAGTATCACTTATACATACTTTTAAGTTATATTCGTTTCGTCCCGGAAATTATGGTTTTCGTCAGAGTTAACGAAAGCATGAAAGTTGATGAAATTCTGTACAATCTGGATATCGAAAGTGACAAAAATTCTGACAATGGTTTTGATAGTGAACATCGAATTGACTGATTTTCGTGTACGCGTAATACAACAAATCTTCGCCAAATATGGAAGTTAACACATTCGAGGCGATTCAGTTTTGTACAGGAGTTGATCGAGATATTCGTTCTTACGAAGAATAAATTCCTAGTGAATGCACTTACTGACCTTTTCTTTCTCTTCTATCGATTTTTTTACTATCCTTCTTTTTGTACAATTAAATAGTGAATCGAATCTCGTCTCCAGCTGAATAATGACTCAAGCTACTTTTTCGTTCTGTAATGTGGATTATACATTACGTGTGAGATAAGGGTAGAAAGTTTCTAGATTTTTCTGTTGTATTCGTGTCTATTCTGCACATTGCTACTCATCAATATAAAAGCGATCAAAATTGTCAGTATCCTTGAATATTTTACTTGTCGTCAGAAGAAGCCAGTACGGAAGATAGCCATGACTCACTCAGTGAAGTGAGTTCTTTGGATGATGATTTTGCTAGAATGCACTGCGAATGTACAAGTTCCGATGAAGAAGTCACTGATGATGAGGTCGATTCAAACGTCTGAAGTGGAATAGAATCAGAATCTGACGGTGAATTTCTGGAAGATTATGGACTTATTGAACAAGTAACACCAACTTCCGAAGATGCTACAATCAATCCTATCGATTGATATCGACATTTCATCACTGACGAAATTATAAGCCTTATGGTTCTTCAAACTAATAGATAGGCAGAACAATACTTACTAACACATAAACTTAACAAACGATCAAAAAATCTTCAATGGGAACAAACTACTAACGAAGAAATACTGAAGTTCTTGGGGATAGTCATCGAGATGGACTTAGTGCAAATGCCAAAATTAGACTACTACTGGAGCAAAAGTCAATTATATGGATCAGAAATCATTCAAAATACAATGTCGAAAGACAAATTCGACCAACTTCTCAAGTTTTTACATTTTTCTAACAATGAGGAACAGGATGCGAGCCAAGATAAACTAGCTAAGTTGAATCCACCTTTGATCCTATTGAAAGCTAGATTTAAGTCGATTTATACGCCCGGTTCTGTCACCACCGTCGATGAAACAATAGTGCCCTGGCGAGATCGACTCTCCTTTAGACAATATGGTTCAGACAAAGCCCACAAATATGGGGTTAAAATGTATTAAGTAGCAGACATAAATGGATATACTTGAAATTTTATAATTTATACAGGAAAACAGAATCCAACGAGTGGTCTTAGTCATACTCAAACAGTCATTATGCAATTATAAGAAGATCTTTTCGGATGCTATCGAGCTGTGATAGCTGACAATTTTTTTACGAGTATCGATCTTGCGAAACGATTGTTAGGAAAAACCATCACTTCCATCGGATCCTATGATACGTGTTAGGATGAAGAAATAATAACATCGTTTTTGTTCTTTTTGAAATAACTTTTGAAAGTCAAGTAAATTGATTTGTCGCGATATTAATATTATAGTCTGTCCTACACATATAAGTTAATCTAGACTGATAAAATAAAATTTCGTTTTGCTTTACTGAATTTTAGAAGTATTTAAGAGTTCAGTATGATCTAATAAAGCAACTACTCTTTTATCAGACGTATATTTCGAAAAATATCGATGTGTAGTATTGTGATCCGCAGAATTCTAGAACCAAAAGCGTAGAAAACCGTTCAACTAATGTCCAACTTATCTAGACCGTGTTACAGACAAAATAATTAGAACATGTTCAAACAATCTTTAATAAATTTTTTTTTGCTAAATTGATTTTAATCATAAAAATCAAAAAAAAATCAGTTTAATCAGTTTAATCAAAAAAATCCGATTTCTGATATTTCCTCTATGCTCGAACTACAATGATCTGAATTATAGCTACACAATAACTTCGTTTACACTATGTTCTATACCTTTTACAATGGCACTCTGATCCACCTTACGTGACTTGAGGAACTAGACCAAGAAAAAATAAGGTATGATACATGAATGATCACTTGGTATTTATATGTTCTTGCTATATGCATCCTTTGAGTATAGTTAGATTGAATTAACTTCGACGTATCAAGCGAATAAAACGGATCCAATACATCAGAATAATCAAAACCATGTAGTGAATGATGCTCAGCCTTATGGCATCAGATAACTTGAGGAGTGCCCGCTTTCCCGAGATCGGAAACTTTTCCCAACTTTTTCTAAAAATATATTTGGGTGTATTTTATCCATCATGTATAGATCAGAGCTGAGTTAATCGTTAGAGTACTGAAAAAATAAGTATATGTCTTGATACTATATGGTACAGTCACCTGTTCGATTCCATATTCATACACTTGAGTATAGCTCTTTCGATGCACCCCAATGTATTCGACGTGCTAGTTATTTCTATTTCTCGAAGTTTGCCTCTAAAAAAATTGGTAGGATTTACAAACTCAAGGTCTTTTAAAAAACAAGTTTCTCCAGATCTTTTCAATGTTTTGCTTCTCCTATTCGCTAGAACCAATATTTTCCAAAAACAAATATGGATCCGAATCGAGTCTTTGTAATCGAAATAAAAAAAATTTCAACTTGATTGACTAAGTCATTTGGAAAAAATGGTTGAAAAACCTGAAGATGTTTTTTGATCTTTGAGTCTCTGAAAATTTCGAGAAGGAGGTGTCTGAGAATTTTGTGTGTACAACACAGTTTGCTCTACACATCGAGATTCAGTTCGCCTAAAATTTTCATATGTTTCTGCTTAGTCATTCGTGAGAAACCGAAGATGAAGAGGGTTTCCCATTCATCAGTTTAAGGCAAAAAACATTGGAGAGCAACGGTCAAAATTTCTTACTATTTTAACGAAACTTGATTTATTTCAGTATGTGCACTACGATTTTTGGACAGCAAAAAATCTTTTCGACAAGCACACAGAGTTATAAGTGAACACAAAAAGCTCTTTTTTACTTTCCCAAAATCTTCATGTGACATAAGCAACTTAGCTAAAATTTTGTATTTATCAAACGATTATCAAACGACTATGTTTTCAGACAATACCAAAATATCATAGCAAATCGAATTACCAACTTCACCAAGTTTTATCAGTGGTGAAAAACTCAATAAACAAAGCATTTGACAAACTCTAGTACCTTTGAACTTAAAACTGATTTGTGTATCACGAAAAGAAACATGAACAAACAATACAAAGAACAACGAAAAATTCACAGCAAAATGCTGTTCCATTAGGTTTTAGTCATTATCTTCTTCTACTTCCACTCCTCGTCATAACCAAAACGATGCATACCAGCATCATCATCATCATCATCATTACTAACATGATCAGTTCGAGCAGAAGAAGACGCAAAAAAAGAAACAGGATTACCAGTACCATTAGTACGAAAATTACCACTAATACTTGCACCAGTAGTACGAGAAGAAGAAGTAGAAGTACGAGTAAAAGTAAAAGGACCAAAATTACGAGTACGAGTAGTAACACTATTATTACTACGAGCAGTAGCAACAGAAGCAAGATCCGCATTACCACCAGCACTCCCACTAGCAGTATGAGCAATACTATGATTATCAAAAGCAAAATCACCATAAAAACGACCAGAGAGAGAATGGTCATCAGGAATATCAATATCGCCAAGAAGATCACGAAGAAGATCACGAATAAGATCAGGACGATCAAGAGGAATATCAATATCACCGCCAAGAACATCACGAAGAAGATCAGCAGCATGATTAGTGGTTGGTTCGGCTATTGTTGGAGAGATTCGTGATAATTGGTTTTTGTCTTCATCTTAATAGTAGATATAGAAATATTGGGGTGAATGATGTGTAATGCTTTGTTTTTTCTGTAAACTTGATTGTAACTCAACCACATTGACAAGAAAATCGGTGAATGAATGAGAGAGATTACGGATACACCAGAATTTATATATTTATGACCAAAATAAAATCAGAGGAATCTAATGAGTAGGAGAAGAATTCCAGAACTATACAGTCGAGCTCGTGGTATACAGATTTAATACTTTGTATTTTAGTATCCGGAGGAAGACACTATGGAAGAGAGAGAGATTTCACTTGTAAAATAGCTAAAAGTTTGATGAAAATATGTTATAGAAATATGCATGAGACATTGCGAAGGATGAATATGTATCATATAGTTTCTGATTTGGATAAGACAGTAAAATGATGCTGGTATCAACTAGCTGGAAAGATAACACTGCACATTACAGAATGTCAAACATTTCTAATTGTTAAATAGTAGATAACGTACGGTATTATTTTATTTTGTATATATTTAGAGGAAATAAATAAGCAAGAGAGGAAGTTTGACTTTTGTACGATTGTAAACCAATTGAGAGTACAATGAATATGTTCAGAATATGGCGAGTATTCCACGAACACACAATGTAGATCTGTCAAATAGAAGGAAACTAAGTATCTAACAAATCATGTTTTGCAGCAGAATATCAAGACACTAATAAAATACTATCGTACAACAAAACAGAGCATTGGAACCCAACATGCTAAGCTTCGTATATTATTGGAGCTTTGAGAATCGTGATAAAGATTAAAATGAATTCTTGATGAAATACATGAAAAAAAATTATGCAGAATGCACTTTGATTAGCGATGCAATGATGATAATAAACTGTCGATTCTGTCATTGGATAAAACGGTAAACGGTCAAATTGTCACCAGCTAAATCTTGAACTTAAATATTTCCAAACTGTCAATTCTAGGGATATACCAAGATCAAACCTCTTGATCTTGATCTCGATACATTCCTAGTTCACTCTACTACAATTCAGTTTAATGATAAACGATATCTATTAAATTTTAATCATTTTCTTGTAATTAATGATCGCAAGAATTATACATTTTAAATTTATAAAGAAGTATCCCTTAATCAATCAACAGCAAAATAATGCAAAGAAAGAGATGTGAATGAAAGATACCAGTGATCTTCAAAATAACTAGCATAGTGAAAGATTTTGCCGACTTACTATTGTGTCTTTGGCAGAGAGTTAGGTAAAACGTATGTTTGTTCTTGTCTTTGTCAAATTCTACTTTGTCAGCCGTAAAGGAAACACCCGGCAATAATAACTCTTCTTCTTCGTGAGGATATTTTGAAAATTTACTAACATCCAAAGTAAAAGCGAGGCGAAGTTCCATAATAAACAAAGCATTGGCCTTATTAAATTTCTCAGCTACCCTACGATTCCGAGTACATGAAGTGAATGCTTGAAAGGAACGCCATGGTTTCGGATCTTTTGAGCAATCGTTCTTGAGCATAGCAATTAAATGATCAAGCAAATTGACTCCACGATAGAGTACTGTTCCCGGTTTGACTAGCTTGCTATGGAACGGATTATCCCATAGAAGCAAACAAAATGGCCCTAGAGTGCGAGCTTTACTTCGCCAAATTTTCTCATGTTCTTCATTTCCTATTAATCTCATGATTTCATTCACTTTTTTGTATAAAAAACTTTCCCATGTATACAGATTCGCACAGCACTTCCATACTTCTTTCATGTCTGCCTTTTCCTTTGTCTTCAAATGATTTGCTATCTTCTCGGCTTCACATTGTTTTCCAATGATTTTGCCTTCTTGAATAATACCCTGAACAGCTTTTTCTACAATCATTGAAACAACACTCTTGTCTTTTGACGGTAAATGTTCTTTTGTAAGGTTTAGGTCTTTTACTACTTCTTTTATAAAAGGAGAAATAAAACCGTATTGACCACCATAAGGACGATCGGGTGCAATAGGATTGGGCAGAAATCTTTGTTCTCGCAAATGCGTAATACCATTATCGGACTTCATCCGTCTAATCGGTCGCTGTTTTTTTATATCAGTATTGGAAATTTGAAGATTACGTGTAAGATCAATGTGATAATCGTCCAAAAGAGCATGCGTTTTACCAGTTTTGAATGCTTCTTCAATGATCATATTTTCTACGTCTGAGTAAAGCTTCCAGTCATCCGGCTGGGGTTCAGAAAATGGATCTGCATTCGAATTCCACATCCATTGAGTGTCTATCGGAGGATTATTAGATGCTGTGTATGTGTTTTCCATTGATGTAGTAGTGTGATCAATTAATATGGATGCAAAATCAATAATAATAAATAAAAATGTTGGTTTCTTCGAAACAATCTTAAAAAGAAAAAGTTCATTTGAATATTTATAACTGACAAATTCAGCGACACTTGCTGGTATCAACACCCAAACGAATTGCCGATAAAATTTAATTTTTGAAATCATTTCTGCTTATAAACTTTTTGTTACAAAATTTAATTTAAACTATCAGTGAACTACACCGTCTGGTAGAGTCAAAGCTGCTCTATCATAATCTTTAGGTTTTATATGCTGATATCTAACTTTTTTGACACAGAAAAAATATTCGCTACAAAAAGCAAAATCGATCATTTTACATACTTTGTTTCATTGCTTTTATCTTTTTAATTTAGTCAGTTTTTGAGAGTTTAAAGTCAAATTAATTAAGTTGTGTATTATACATTTCGTCACAAGGTCTTCGAATCTGACTGATAGAAGTAAATGACTCTATACAATTTAACTTGACTGTATTGTATCTATCTCTATCCACTTTTCTTTGTACCAACTCACAAGTAGGACTTAAAATTCTATGAAGATTTATCGGTTATCATTCAAGAACAACAATCAAAGAAATATCGCAATCTAACCACTTTCTCTCTTTTTCTAATCTTACCGAGAAGAAAATAAATGTCAAATAAACCCTTAGTTATGTATATAAAACTTCTGTTAAACAATGGACGTTTTTTCCTAAACATATGTGCTTGTTAGTAGCAGTAATCACCAAAACGGGATTTCGATAAAAATGGTAAAAATCATGTGTACTGAGCAATCACAACATGTTGTTATAATACTTCATAGTCGTAGCTTAATTAAAGAGATAAAATTGTTTTAGATGCCTTATTGTAGAGAATACAACGAAAAACAGTTCGTTAAAACAATAATAGAATTATGAACTCCTTACATCTAAGCGTATAAAAATGGAAAAGACAAGGTTTTTCCAACTACCTATCACTTATAGTTATTACTCTCATTGATATTCTTTACTAAAGAAACAGTAAGAGTCGCTCAAAAAAAAATGATAGGAGACTGTTCAATAAAAAAAAACAAATATTGACGATACTTGACCATCAGTGAATAAATATGAAACATGTAAACGAAAAACCATGGCCATTAACAATAGCTTCTTTCTTCAGATGCCTTTAAAAAATCCGGAGGAGCTATTCAAATCATGAATTCCTTTCAAATATTGCTCACAAAAAAATTATATAATCTTTAAAATTTAATTCGCATTATTTTTTCGTTAATCCTTCATAGTTGTAATTATTCAAGACACATCATTAAGTAGTAGACATATCTCAGTGGTTTAAATATCTGCATGAAAACAAGGAAAAATTAAATTAAAAGTCACTAATCAAAAAATGATTAATTTCGAATCTTGAGGGTGAGTATATTTCGTGAGAGTCCGAAGAAAATAAAAATAACAATTGAAAATGTTACCAAAGAAAAATTCGTATAATAATAGACCGTTTTATACAAAAAAATTTCGTCATAGATCATTCAAAGATTTAACAAGAAGAGAGGATATGTAAAAATGGTCCTTTATTCTGCAGTTTAAAAATCTCGTATATGAGAAAAAAAAATATTACTTAGTATCAATAACATAGACGAGTGTCAATTGATAAATCGGCTTTAATTAAAATATATATAGTAATGCATTTATTTTAGTGCGTTATTGATATGACTGTTCTTTCCAAGCACGTGTATTGTCGAACGCTCTCCTACACTGTATTTATTTCATGGTTGAATAAATAATTGTAAATGTATGTGAATACGGCAGAGAATGGTAAAAACAATAAATCTCGAAAACATATAAAATATAAAACTATCAGATTTATATTGACTGATTGTTTCTGTAAATTTGAATATTATTTTAGGCTAACACTCAAAGTTGGTGCAACATTAAAATGATCAATTCGACTACTGTGAGAATGAAATTATCGTTTTCATGATTGTCAATATCTTTTTATTAATACATATTCACTTGTCGACGCTATTGTGACCATAATAGCTAGAATATATAAATTCTTATTTTTTATTATAAAATATAAAATTCTACTGCATAATTATGATATAAAAATGGGTTGAATATTGCTTGGATTAATCTTCGAGTAGCTATTCTCATAGAATTCGTCGAATTAATTATAACATTAATCTAATAGATACAATAAATAACAAAAGGTATATTTAAAATGAAAAGAACTAGAAATCGGCATTGATAAGAATTGGCATAGAATTGAAGAATGAAAGAGTTTTCATGATTGAAATAAAAAACTAATAGACGGCAGAAAAAAAAAGATTTCTCAAGCAAAATCATAGATTAACAATGATTCAACGATGTAATTCAATTTTTCCAACAACAAACAAATATTGAACGAATAAATTTGATAAATTTCGATCGAAATATTCAAGATATTACCGTATATAAATAGAATGTTATTACACCAAATAAGTAAAGCATAATCTCTCCAAAAAATAAGACAAACCTTTCAATAGCTAAACATGATATTTGATATTGTACTAAACACTAAATTACCCATTTGAGGAAGAGTAAATAGAATATAATAAATTATTTGCATGAATAATACAGTCGAGCCTTTCTATACGGACACCTTTCGAACAAGAGCACTTCGCTTAAATGGATCCTTAGTGAACGATGGGAAGAATTAGATCGTTGATTGCCTTTCGTCGTGGACCGCATGTTGATATGAAGAATGCCAATGACGAAGAAAGAGATATTCTTGATCTCAATCAGTGTTTTATCTAGGTTTCTTTTTTCGAATGAACGGCTGTAGTTACTTTTCTATTTCACATTCTATCGAAGATATCTTTTTATGTATCTATGATCACTACATTCTTCTCTCTCACCAGTGATGTAGTCAATGAGGATGCTATCAAACACCTGCATAATAAATTTTCCATACGATAGACATAAAAGTTGATACACGTTTGAAAATTTGACACTAATGATTATTGAAATCTATTTAACAGACCGTAAAAAGTTTATTGATAATATACGCGCATATTTCTGTATTGAATGTTTCCTCTATAAAAATGTCTGTTGAGAAACAAACATTTAATTTATTCCCTCGACTATAGAGAGGGTCATATGAAAAAAAAATACTTTGTGAATTTGTGTCAGGCTCAAAGGCCAAAGGTCAAAAAAACACTAACTTTCAAACTTCACAATGCTTCGCCAAATCTTCCGCTATATGCTGATAGCGTGTATAGGTCCTCAACAACTATACTATAGGAGTACCCATGGGTCCTCAAGGGTTATAATATAGGGGTACCCATAGGTCGGTAAGCGTAATACTGTAGTGGTACCCATAGGTCATTAATTGTTATACTGTAGAAGTATTCGTAGGTCGTTAAGCGCTATAGGGTGATTGTGTCGACGGCTCTTGATTTACTATGTAGTGGAGGTATCCATAGCTTCTCTCGTTGGATATTGTTTGGGTATCTTTAGGTATTGAAGTCTTATATTATAGGGGTACCAATGAATGCCGAAGCCCAATATCATAGGTGTAGTTATACACCCTATGTTGCGACGTTATGAAGATCGATGGGAATATTATAGTGAAGCATATGAGGACATACTGAAGAGTGCATTGCCTCGCCTCAGCTTGTGTGATTGTGAAATACGTATCTATACTGTAGAAAACTTGCTACACTAAAGAGACTTAGTTCATCATCTCCATCCACTTTCTGGTTTGTGAACAGTTTGATGAGCATGAATCTGTGATGAGTTCATTTTGCTCCAAAAGGTACACATAATAATTGGATTTTAGTTGGAGATACGCACGTTTTTGGTTATGAACTCAGATAAACAGATTCCCTCAGATTAAGAGTTTGATTGTTTTCTTTTTGTACTCAGTTATGAGAATGATATACGTACAGAAGCTGATATAGATGCAAATGTGTGGTATTATCAGCAGCTGTCGTGAGAAAGTGGACTAACATATAAGTACCTTTAATTTTTCAGTCGAGGTTTGAGCGAGTCACAGCGACGAGCGTCACTTCTATAGTATTGTTGAAGTAAACGAAATGAAAGGACATATTAACGCTTTTATATAATGTCTTGCCTATAAATATACACACAGTAACTCTATTTTGGACTTAGTTACAATATTTTTTCAGACAAACTTTAATTTGACCTGAAAAAAATTTTCGCAAATGAATAATGAATTGAATCGATATCATCTTAAAATTCGAGCTATTTTGGAAATAGATATAAAGGTAATCTATGAAGAATTTGCAACAGCTTTGAGACCCAATGCTCAATTATATCAAACAGTTGCAAGATGGAGAAAATGTTTCCGTGAAGGGAGAGAAGATGTCAATGATGATTCTCGATATGGTCGTCCAGTTTCCATGCTCACAGATGAAAATATTGAATTAATACGACAGGTTATCAACAATGATCCACATTCAACTTATGATGATATTATAGTTGAGATATCTCTATCTCTCGTGGTGCAATGGAACAAATTATCCACAATTATCTCAAGATGAGAAAAGTTACATCTCGTAGGATACCCATCAACTGAATGATGAACAAAAGCAAGAACGAGTTCGACTTTGTCGTGAAAATTTAGCAAAATTTCGTGATGGTTCCTAGCGATTATGTGATACTATTACAGGTGATGAGACATGGATTTACCATATGCAAATTCATCACAAGTCAACAAGCAAAGCTTGGATTGTCGAAGATGAATCACCTGGTACTATTTATACATACTATTGATAATGACGAGACTATAGATCACGACTACTATTTAGAAAATTGCCTTAAGCCTATTGTCAAAGAAATCCAGATGTTATTAATTATTTAACAGAAGAAGATATCAATATAATGCCACATCCACCATATTCACATGATCTTGCACCGTGTGATTATTAGCTAAATGATTACATCAAACAAAATTTAATTGATCAACCAGATGAAAAATCATTGGCTCGTGCGATTTTCAAGCTAATAGAAAATATTCCAAAAGAATTTAAAGGAGTTTTTGGCAAACTATTAAAGAAGATGAAACTTTGTTTAAATAATCATGATGACTATTTTGAATATTTAATAAAATAAAACTTGAACTTCTTTTTTGTACACCTTAAGTACCATTGTTGAACATCCTCTTTTTCACTTAATTGGTATTGTATCTACTTTAATTTTTAGAAAAACTAAACTTTTTTAGTCGTCTTCTATGTGAACATTCGAAGTTAAACATTCGAATCAATTTATTTTATATGATTCTCTTTTAGTCGTGAATAACGAAAAAATATTGAAAACATAGAGTATATTTCGTAGAAAATCATAATATTAGTCATCACTGTCTGGGTGAATTGATGTTGTTGGATGAGAATATTCTTTTCGATGCTGACGATCTCCAATATTCCAACATTTTGAACCATATCTACATGGTTTTTGTGGATCATGGTAACGTTCATGTTTTTTTGGTAGTGAAGGTAAGTCTGATCGTTCTGTAAAATAAAATTAATGTTTAAGAATAAACTTTCTCAAATAACTTAAGTTTCAGTAACCTTTTCCTGTTGACTTTGTACTTTTGTAAACTTGTTCGCCATGTGAATATTCAATTCGATGTTCACTTGATTCGTTATAACACTTAGCTTGATAACGACATGGTATAAGAAAATCAGGCAAGCCCGTATGACGATATTCGGCACGGTGATATGCATTACCTAATTTAGTACATTTCTCGTCATATTTACACATGGACACATGGTGAGGTTCATGTGTGAAATGAGGCTCTTTCGTATGGCAAAGCTCAGAGAAACGGCAGGGATGTGAATACTTTGCATTGTGATCTGATCCATGACGTAAGGAATGTTGGAGAAGACAATTAACACTATCAGGGCAAGGAAGTAATTCCGATGCTTTATCACCGAAGATGAAGTGTTTTACTTTGTCCAGAATTCCTGGAGATTTCTCGTCATGTTTTTTATCCGCTTTTGGACACGAATCATTATGATCGCTACTAATATCACTACCTTTTTTGCGATGCACAGAAGAATGTACTGCATCAGAAGATACTACTTTGTTGAAACTCTTGTCAAATGTCCGATGTAAATAGGCTTGTTTCTCAAAGCAAACTATCAAATTTCGAACGGGCACTGTACGAGAACCACAGCTTATATAAATGTAGTTTAGCTTTGCCAAATCGAGTTGAAATTTATCGAACGTACAAGAAATCTTTTCATGATTATAGATCGAATTCGGGCCAGCATGTGAAAGTGTTACCATACCAGTTGAAATTTGAATTTCAAGACAAAATGTCATTAAATCATCAGTATTACAACCGAGAAAGAATCTGTCTGATTTAGCTGCAAACTTGCCTACTTCTCTCAAAATGGGATGTTTAAACGGTGGACTATCATTAACATACGAGAAATGTTCATGATACGATGTATCATTTGGTGGTCCTTTTCCTGCGATATAACAAGTTAAACATCGAAGACTTGGTTGTCTTCCTTCCGTCTGTATTGGTTCATTGGATAATGTCAACATCATATCTCCACCGACCACTTGCCAATAGACGTAATATGTCTTATCTGGTGGTCGATGTTTATTGACATAGCAATATTGTTCATATGCTTGTGAAATTGTCAGAGGTAATAAATAAGGATCAGTAAAATCAGTCGATGCCATGGTAAGAGCAGCGCCTTGAACCGATGTCCACGATGGATTTTGTACACGTTCCATAAATCGTTTACGCAAATTGTCGACAACAACATTTTGATAATCTTCGCGAGATTTTGTTGGTGGTTTTGGACCGTGTGGTCTTTGAGGTTGATCGGCTATTCCATCATGTGGCACACAAGTGATATTATTTTTAAAAGTAGCATTTATTGTTCGTACTGAAGTTTTGCTCAGTGAATCGTATAAATTCTGTGGTATATAAATATGATCAATATAACTCAATGGAATAATTTGAGGTAAATGCCCTTCAATCGTCAAATGAGAGTCAACATTAAGCCAACGTTCAAGAATTTTATCAAGATTGATATTCATTGTTTTTAGATTAAAATGGTGACTCGTAAAGGCAATCAATTCAAGAGCAGCTGCGTAATCATAACCTGGAATTGAAGCATTCAATTTCGAACAATTAAATAATCTGACTCTATCTTCAGACGCATCTGGAACTGTACCGAGCCACGGTCTCAATGAAAAAGCATTTCCACTCATAAATGATGTCGCTGCTTGAATAGTAAAATTTGCGTCAGGATGATGGAGAATTTCTCGTTTAAATACAATAAATATGTCTCCATAGTAATGTCCCAAATGTGGTCCAAGGATACTGAAAACTGTTTTGTCTGTGCCTAAATCTTTGTCCTTACTGAAACCAATACCTGATGGATTTGTATGAAGTTTGATGGAAGCTTCAGCGATTTCAATGGATTTAATACGTATTGCTTCCAGATCTCTGTCTTTTAATACGCGTGATAAATATGCTTCTTGCTTTTTAACATTATTTATATAGGGTGATGAATCGTCATGAGTGTCTGGTGGCAAAAGAGAGCTTCCAGAACTATCACCAGCTGTTTTTAAGCCAGTGAATCCCTTTTTCGCAAAATGATCTTGAACCAAGGCGACGATATACTCCATAGCACGTTCAAAGATTACTTTCTCCTGTAAACCATGAATACGGCGTATTCGACCATGTTGAAGAACAGAATTAGCAACAAATATGGGGCTTTTCAAATTTACCATATACTCTCGACTCATCACATGTCCATGAAGAAGAATCGACTCAAATATAACTTGATTACATCGATGAACAGGTTGAACAGTACGCAACCAATTGAGAATCTCGTCTGGAACATTTCCTGATGGTAGCGGTTTCCATTTTTGACTTGTGATATAACCAATGACTCGTTCAATAATATCTTTTTGATTTTGAACAAAATTTATATCTTTGTTCAGGTTGAAGTAACTTAATATACCGCTATGTTCAAATTTGGCAGCATGCCGAAACTGAATCACGTGATCTACCTTTCGGCGATCAAAGCATTCATCAGCATATCTGCATAACTCTCGTATATCACAAACTTTTGGATGTGTAAATGAATTGAGATGATCTTCGTTAGTGAGTTTTGTACATTTGATACCATCGGGACAGACACATCGAGCAATGTGAATTGTCTTTTCCAAATGTAGCTTGCTCTTATCAAAACAATTACGACCCAATGGACATATATGAGCAAAATCAAGACAATGTTGTTGAATATCATGTTGAAGTTTTGAGCGATCTGCAGTTTTTGTAAATTCGATATATAATCTACAAAGAAATGGAGTAAACAGGCATGGTGGTGGAAACGGATGTTCAAATTTATCTTGATGTTGTTTATCGTGTACATAAGCACAATTATTTCCATAGGGACAGTTAAATGCACAGTGACGTAAATTCTTACAATGATCTAGTGTATGCTTTTTATAATCAAGGCAGCTTAGACCATCTGGACACAATGGTAAATGACGATATTCTTTCAAATGTTTTTCGCTGACATCTTGACATTCGCCTCCTTTCGGACAATTTGAGGGATGCTCGTATTCCCGAGTATGTTTCTCGTCATGAATTTGTCGACATTCACCACCGTATTGACATTGACTTCGATGGACAAATGCGTTCATGTGAACAATGTCATTAGTGTATTCACATTTACCTTTGATAGCAACATATGGACAACGAGCTGGATGAGAGTACTCTTGTGCATGTTTACGATTATGGATGTCAGTGCAAAACGTTCCGAATTTGCATAATTGCTTGTCTAATATACACACGTCACTCACAGATAACCCATCAGACAATAATCGATAAGGACCGAATACAGTATCTGCTGTAGTCATCGTTGATAACGGTGACACTACCATTCCATCAAGCAGAGCTTGAAATGGTCTAAAATTACCTTCTGGATTGAAATGACGACCGGCATTATGGTCATCAAGAATAGCAAACGTAATCAATTTGAAAAATCCAGCATATTGATCAATTACCGAACGAAAAATTTCAGCGACATGAGCGGGAGGATTTTTAAAGGCACCACATCCAAGAGCTGAGAGCACCAGACTATCATGTTTATGATGAAAGGCAATAGCAAATATGTTTTCAATCTTCTTCCGAGTTCCAATAGCATATTTCAATGAAAGCATATTTTCTTCTAATTTTGGATCTCGATAGGCGGCCATAGCCAAAGAACAGACATTTTCAAGTGGTTCTTCCATAAAAGCATATCCAACCTCCTCGGCCTGACGAAAAACGGTCAAACCGGATGTGTAGATAGCACCATATTCATGCATCGGATACAAACTGTTATGATCAGCGAGAGGATCTAGTTGACAATTTGATGAACAATGAAAACGTTCACTTCTTTCTGGAAGCCATTGATCGAGACCAACGTCCAGACTTCGAAAATAGTCGGATCGACGGAAAAGATTCTCTTCTTGTGCTCCATCACCCTTTCGATATCCACCGCCAGGATTTGTTGCATTAGCCATGTTGAGAAGAAGTGGCTTATAATTACTTCTAACTAGACGTTCATAAACAACTAGACAATCTTCATTCACTACATCTACACGTGTATTCTGATATGGTGGTCTTGTGATTGGCAAAGCTCCTCCTTGTTCTAATTTTGATCGTTGATCATAGATTATTGTTTTCATATTTTTATCTATCTTCAATAGAAATTTTTGCTCACCTATCATATAATTCTTTTTCCGTACAACTCCAAGTGTATTTAGCATTACTGTCATTCGCAATTGGTGACGAGTTATATCACTTTCAGTATCTCTTCGATCACGCGTCTGTTTCTCACCATGATTGTTTGGAATTGTTTTTTTGAATTGTTTGAACCATATTCGTGGATTCCATTTGTATCGAAAGATGTTATCTTCTGGATTAGAAATAAATTGCATGATATCAGGTTTATATCGAGACATTATTGCTTCGTACCATGTATCTTCGTCAATTTCAATTAGTTCTGGATTGATAGTGACTGTATAAGGGCCGATACGAAAACGGTCATTATTGACGCGAAGTACTCCACGTGTTAAACATTCGTTAAAAACTGTTTCATCTGATAGTTCAAGAATAAGATTGTTTTCTTGCCGTTTATGATCGACTACTTTTCCGTTAAAATCTTCGTGTTTTATTAGCTTGTTAATATCCAATGTTGGGGGAATAGAATAAATGCATAGACAACAACTGAGCTTATTCTTCTTTGGAAATGCTTTACCATTAATTACTAGGTGACTTTTCGTTGACCAAATACGTGCTGCACTCGTTGTAAGAATACATGCATTACGTGTTTGTTTATTCAGTTGGGCGTACACTGACGTTGACGAAGCATTCGACTGTCGAATTTCAGTATTAATCGCGTCCCGTAATTGATCTTCGGTTATTGATTGTGGTAGATCTTCGAAAAAACTACAATCAGCACGTAAATAGACTTGAGCAAGTTGATCTCTAATCGTAAAATCTTGATATTTCATAGCTTTAAGTAATTCATCTAATGATGTAGAAACAATCTTATAAATGTTAGGAAAATCAATATTCAGTTGTTCGCATGTATGTGGTTTTTCACCTTTGTATATATCCATCCAACGACGACGAATCTCCTCTGTGGTGGGCATGACAACATTTTTGTTTTCTTTGACAACTTCTAATACAACGTATGAAACTAGTTCGAGTTCTCCAACGAACGAGATAATAGTTTGTCCAATTTTTGAATCCAAAGTAATGTGTCTTAAGCCATTGATAAGAAAATCCCTTGTTTCATCTATGTCAACTTGAATTGTACCAACACCCAGTTTTGGATAACACTTTATATCACCGGATTTCAATTTCATAACGTTTTCCATACGATGACGAATCTGTTGTTCTAGTTGAATATTGTCATCAGTATTCATAGGCAAATCGAGAATATATACAATTGCATCATGTTGAGATAATGTTCGAGACACAAATCCTTTCGATGAATTTTTTCTCGCATCAGAAGTAAATGCGGTTGATGTTGTTCTCGCTTTAGGCGTGATCTCTTCTCTTTCAGATGTAGAAGATGAACTAGAAGCTGTTTTAAAGGCTGAGTTTGTTTCCGAATCAAGTTTAGAAGATATATGTGTACGATCTTGACGATGATATTTCTCTTCACCACTATCTTTTCTCTCTATACGTCTTGTTGAAGATTGATAATTTTCATCTACAATACAAAAATGCTGATGAACACTTCCAATTATATACAGGATCTAAAATTATTGATGAGGCTGTCACCGCATCCTTCTTTGCTAAGATACGGCTATTTTAATAGATTTGTACTTTACTACAGTACAGTCACAAAAAAAATCAAATTAAAGAAGTTTCGACCTGAAACATAATTCATACATAAATTCAATGATCTTCAAAATATACTCATAATTCACAGAAAATTGAGAAAACCGAATTTTCACCACAAATCCATTAGAATGCATTCGTTTCTGACTCGTGGTTTTCCACATTCTGCGGCTTACAAAACTACGTATGGATTGGATTTCAGATCAAAATCTCTCCAATTTGTTTCCTCTGTAAATTCGTTGTTATAGAACATAAACTTGTTAAAATAGAACAAAATCAATACCAAAAGTGTGTTCTCATTTATTGTATTGAAGCAGCAAAGCAATTCTTTTCATATTGAATACGTAATCAGTTTTCAAGTACTGTATATAGAACATTCGATTGCCTTGCGGACAGCTCATTATTATTATTCAACAAATATTTCACATCAACTCTGGCCATCTAAGATGCTAAACTGATGGGACGTGCCTTAATTACTCAACTAAGTAAATAATAAACATAATATTGCCGCTGCCAAGATCTGAGGTAAGAAGTAGATAATACCATGTCTTGTTGAATCTATTTTAGATGAAACTAATGAAACAAGTCCTCTCACTGTTCTAATACTTTTGAGTTAGAGTTTTGTACATAACATAAGTTCTAGTGGCACATGAAAAAGATTAGAATTGTAAGCGCATCAAGTTTTTTTTCGAATCTAAGACCATATAACTAGAATATTTATCAGTAGTATGTTGTGTACCAGCCAATGAAATGACGGCAGCTTGATACGAAATTTGTCTCATAAACAGATCTACCGTCACTAGAATATTTTTCTCACGAGACAGTTTGTGGGATATGAGTATTTTTATGGAACTCACAGAGCTTTCTCGCCTCTTGGAAACGATCCCCACTTATAGATACTTCTCTTACAGACTCTAGCAATCATGGTCAAAAGTCATGGCCTGAGCTTTCATAGTAACGGAGGTGGGACGGAAGATAAAACGAAGATCTTGGCATAAATTTTCGTAAGTAGCTAGAGGAAAAGGAAGCAAACAATTAAGATCCCCACATGCTTATCTTAGCAACAAAGGAAAGAGAATCGATAATCATTTAGTACATTTCTTATGAAGGTATGTGAGTTGTACACTCTGGGCCCAAAGCGGTTATGCCAAGGGGGAAACACCTGACTCCACTTGACTGAAGTCTGCAGTTTCACTCTTACAATGGAAGTGTGTGTACTGTTGAGCGAAAAGTCTATATATTTTTACATCAAAAGAAAGCTCTCATCGCCAATATAACAAGGTTAAAATATCAGCTGCCCTTGGCTTGTCTGTACGGAGTTATGGTCATTTTACTAGAT
>JAJEKB010021331.1:122517-157606 GCA_022393335.1 Macrotrachela quadricornifera
ATCTAGTAAAATGACCATAACTCCGTACAGACAAGCCAAGGGCAGCTAATATTTTAACCTTGTTATATTGGCGATGAGAGCTTTCTTTTGATGCAAAAATATATAGACTTTTCGCTCAACAGTACACACACCTCCATTGTTAGAATTATTTCCCAAAAACAGAACATTTTCGTTCTGTTTTTGGGAATAGTTTTCCAACAATGAACACTTGTATTGTTATAGGAATTAATTAAGAGAGAAGCAGCAGAATTTGGGACCCCGCATGACTCCAAGGAACTGGAGTCAGGTGTTCCCCCATTGGGTTATGCTGACAAACCGTTTTAGAAAACTATGGGTCGAGAATATCTTCATTCCATTAGGTGATGCGCAATGTGTCGTCGGTTTCATTTTCAGTGATTGAGTCAGAACTGTCAAGGATATACCTGAGGACAAATTATATTTTTGAACTTCCTCATATGTTACTAGCGTCTACATTGTGTAAACGGTTTCAAAGCAAAAGTCATAGGACAGTCAGTGAACTTTTTTGTAAGTAATCATAAACAGATGGCTTAAACAAAGTAAGTAAGAATATGATCTTAAAACTGACCTTTTTTCTCGTAACACCGTTGGTAATACTTTTGCTTCTCCTCATCCGATTGCGAATCTTCGTCATCCATATTGTTATGGACATCCACATCTGGTGTTATACGTTTGGTAGTGAATGCACTTCGTTGCGATGCACCGCATGATTCGCACCGTGTTGCTGATTCCACATTCCTTATTGAACAACTTTCACAGCGCCAGCTTTTTGCTTCGTCATTCTTGCGGTATTTGTCATTAATTGGATTCGATGTAGTATGGATTCCACCTGTTGCTTTCTTCTACGAACGTAAGGAAAACATAATAAAACTATTACATTCTGATGAAGTAAAAGACTGAGTGAAATGTTTGATGTGCTTGCTCATATCTATAAAGAGAGAAGGCTATTTTCCACAGTTACGGAAGAAAATATCCATTTCTAACTGGAACTTTTAACTCATCAGGTTGTCATAGCCCATCGTGCAAGAAAAGAAAGATGAATGTGAGACTAACAATGTAAGGACGTGTACTGTTGAGCAAAGAGATTGACTATGTTGGGATGAAATGGTCATTTTCACCGAGAAACTAACAAATTTAAAATATGATGTGCTGATGACGTGCTTGGACAGAGATCCATGAATATCAAGGTATGTGAAATTTATGTATAAAAATGAATCAGTGAATATTCAATCCACTTTTGAAAGGACAAAACGTAATGCTATTCGGACTATATGAAAGAGGGTCTCGACAAACCCTATAATCGGTCCAAACAATACTATGCTTTGTCCTTACAAAAGTGGATTCAACCTTCCCTGATTCATTTTTATACATAAATGTTACATACCTTGATATTCATGGATCTCTGTCCAGGCACGCCATCAACACGTCATATTATAAATTTGTTAGTTTCTCGGTGAAAGTGACTATTTCACCCCAACATAGTCAATCTTTTTGCTCAACAGGATACATCCTTCCATTGTAAGAAATAAATATAACACCACTACTTTCATCCTCAATTAAATCAAAAATAAACCTACTTGCTTTACTGATTTACTACCATGCGAAGCCAATTGTGCAGTAGTGCTTGAATTTTCACTCTTTTTCAACGCATCACCTAAAGCATATGGTCTTTTACATATTTTACAATCGCTTCTATGCTTCTTTTCGAGACGATTTTCAGCGCAGTGACGATGAAAAACATGGCCACATTCAGTTGTTACGGTTGCCTCATTCGTTCGCAACGAATCTTCGCATATAGGACACTCATCGTCGGTTGGCGTGATAGACATTGCTTGATCTGAAAAACTTTAAAATACTTTTAAGTCTACCTGTTTCAAGCACGTTATTTTTAAAAGTGAAAATATTATATGGGAATAAATATTACTTACGTTACTATTGTTAGAAAAAATCTCCAACATCAGGGTGGAAATTTTTCTCTTACAAAGGGAAAGGAAGAAAAAGAATGAAGCACAATTTACACTCTAAATGGAAACTGAGATATTGTTGATGGCTAGGGGTGGCACTTTCACTTTCTTTTACTTTCTAAAAGGAAAGGAAAGGAAAGTAAAACCTTTCCTTTTTCAAAAGAAAGGAAAGTAAAAACTTTCCTTTCCTAAAAGAAAGGAAAGTTGAAAGAAAGTTTACTTTCCTTTCCGAAAAAGAAAGGAAAGGAAAGTGAAACCTTAAGTTCTCAAGTTCTGTATTATGGAGAGTATCTTTAGGTCCTCAAACCCTCTATTTTAGAAGTACCCTTAGGTCCTCAAGTCTTATATTATACGGGTAGGCATGCACCGAGCCCGAGCTTCCCGGGCTCGGTTATTTCCGGGCTTGCTCGTTCCCAGTACTGGGATTCCCGGGAACTGAAGTCCTATACTATAGGGGTATCCTTAGTTTCTCAACTCCTATGCAATAAGGGTACCAGAAGGTCCTCATCTGCTATACATTGGGGTACTCCTGGATCTTCACCTACTATACTATGAGAGTACCGTTAGGTCCTCAGCTTAGCTATGGCACCATACATTTACTTTACTAGTATCTAAGTACCTATCGTAAAATGCTGGTCGCTGCGTCAGTTTTTATATTAGTCGAAAAGTCACCCAATCAGCTTGCAGGAAATTGAAACTCGCTTATTTAATGGACAACCGTCGGAGATTCTATGAGGACTTTTGTAGAGCACCCTTGATAACCTCAAATTGGCTCGAATAACCCTATGTTCCGTCTTTATCTTCATGGGGAAAAACCGCCTGGAAATCTGATTGGCTGAAACTCTTTTATAACAGCCAATCAGATTTCGAGGCGGTTTTTCTCCATTAAGATAAAGATGGAACATATGGTTACTCGGACCAATTTGAGGTTATCCAGGGTGCTCTACAAAAGTCCTCATAGAGTCTCCGACGGTTGTCCACGAAATAAGCGAAATACATTCTCAGCCAATCAGATTTCGAGGCGGTTTTTCCCCATGAAGACAAAGATGGAACATAGGGTTATTCGGGCCAATTTGAGGTTATCAAGGGTGCTCTACAAAAGTCCTCATAGAATCTTCTAAGGTTACTCATAAAATAAGCGAGTTTCAATTTCCTGCAAGCTGATTGGGTGATTTTTCGGCTAATATAAAAGCAGACGCAACGACCAGAGATTTACGACAGGTACTTAGTTACTAGTAAATTACATATATGATGCCATTCCTAAGATGAGGATCCGAGGTTAGCCCTATAGTGTAGCAGTTGAGAACCCAAAATTATCCCTATAGCATAGTAGTTGAGGACGGAAGGGTACCCCTATAGTATAGCAGATGAAGACCTAAGGGTACCACTATATTACAGTAGTTGAGGATCCAAGAGTACTTCTATAATATAAGCCATGAGGACCCATAGGTACTCTTATTATATAAAACTTGTAGATTTAAAGGTTTCACTTTCCTTTCCTTTCTTTTTTAGAAAGAAAAGTAAACTTTTTTTCAACTTTCCTTTCTTTTAGGAAAGGAAAGTTTCTACTTTCCTTTTTGTCTAGGAAAGGAAGGTTTTTACTTTCCTTTTTTTAGGAAAGGAAAGGAAAGTGCCACCCCTATTGATGGCGTTCGTAAATGCAAAAGCAGAAAAAAATCATCAACATAAAGAAACAATATGAAGTTGTCCATGTGATTGCCAGAGAGGAATAAAGAAAAAGAGGTTGTTGTAACAATAAACAAACAGAGGTAACAGTCAAATAAAAGAAAAGAAAAAATAAAGTGTCATGAAAGAGAATTCAACTTGATATATTGAACTTTGAAATTCATAGAAATAAGCAAATCATTCTTTTGCAAGATGGTTTCACAGGCATCCGCTTTCGAATTTTGGGTACGGGAGAAAATAAATGAGTCTAACATCGGTGATCAGTTTCAGCTTTGCTTAAAAGTCTCATTAAATAGTCTAGATTTTCAACAATGCAACTGAGTACCATATATGGATTATAAACAAATAAAATAACTGTATTTCAAAATGGCTCAGTTTTTATTAGCCCCTCTTACGAGGGAACCTTTTCAACTGTCAAATCGCTTTTGAGTTCGAACTTTGTGCGTAAGGTAGACCCTAATGAGGTATGAAAAACCACAAGAGATTGAATCCCCTTAGGCCTTCTGTCCCGAGTTATAGACATTTTACTGGAATTTTGGCCTATGGGATGGTACACACCAAAAAATCGAATGTCAGTATGTCAAGCTGAGATTTTGCCCATAGACAGATCTATTGGTAGGTAGAATGTCCTGAAAATTTCAGCTCAAAAAAATGTTTCCTTCCCGAGATATTATAATCCCAAAAAACAGCCATATCCCACTCAACATGCTAGAATTTTCCTTTTTTTGGGACCTTAATATCACGAAAAGAAAACATTCTTTTGAGCTGAAATTTTCAGAGCATTCTACCTACCAATAGACCTGTCTATGGGTAAAATCTCATCTCGAAATACTGACATTCGATTTTTTGGTATATACCATCACATAGGCCAAATTCCAGTAAAATGTCTATAACTCTGGACAGAAGGCCCAAGGGGATTCAATCTCTTGTGGTTTTTCATATCTCACTAGGGTCTACCTTACGCACAAAATTCGAACTCAAAAGTGATTTGACAGTTGAAAAGGTTCCCTCGTTAGCAGTTTTGACGAAATCCCCTACACTGTAAAAATAAATGCAAAAACATCAGATTTAAATCTGAGTGTTATATGTACTTCAAAAAGTGAAAAAAAATACCATACTGGGTAAACTCATAACCCAAAAGCTAAGATCTCTTCTCTTACATTCATTCTGTTGCATCTCATTTTCTCCTACAATAACGGAAGAACATTAGCTTGTTCGAGAACGGATTGTAGAAGATCCTTGAAAAACCTCAAATTTACGTGAACAATACTGTGTTTCACGTCAACAATAGTATAGAAATTCATGACCCAAAAATCAACCCCTTCTTGATACGAATCCTATCTTGTTCTTTACTGTAGAGAAGAAGATGTACCATGGTGTTCAGGGCGCATTGTAGAGCACTCTTTAAAACCTCCAATCTACGCGGACAATGCCATGCTTCATACGTACGATAGTGCGGAAAATCATCACCCAGAACCTTGCTCTTCTTTATGTTACTTTCTCATTGCTCTCATATGCATCTCGTTCGTCCGTGTAGTTAGAAGAAAACATCTGGCTGTCCGGGGCGTATTGTAGAGCATCCTTAAAAACCTTCGATCGGCGCGAACAATTCTATCTTTTGTTTGTACAATATTGGAAAAAAAAAATTCTTGATGAAAATTCGACTATGTCATTTTTGCACAAAATGGCAATGGAAAATGACAATTTTTGTTATAATTCAGCAATAGATTATCGAATCATTTCCATTTTCGAACTCGACCGAGATATAGATGGGACAATTCTCTACACAAAATTTCAGCTAAATCGAATGTAATTATGAAGAGTTATCGAATAAACGGATGGCCGAACACACTGACCGATTCTAGCGTGTATTCACTTTTTGAGTACACAGAAAACGCTTGTCAGCGCAGTCCTTTTAGGACTAAAATGTGAAAATTACATATCTTTAAACAATTGGGCTTCAGCTAAACAAACATCGGAACCGATTTCTATATCGTGCCTGTTTCTAATGGAGAGAAATGTCTGTAATGGAGGAGTGTCTGTAGGAGGAGTCGCAAAATTTCGATTTAAAACATACACTCACATTTTTCATATGTGAGTTCCACAAAAATATTTCAATTGTTTGACAAGAAAATCGGCAATTTTTTTCTAGTACAATTTGGTATAAATCGGTGAAATCTTCTTTACTCTCTCCCACTTCATGAATACTTGGATATATGCTGTAGAACATCTTTAGTTGATGTGAATTGAATTTTGGTGAATGTGTCAGCTCACGAAAGGTGAAATTCACATCGCGGTTCATATATAGCGATCACGATTTTTATGCATATTTCTAGGTAATACACGAAAAATTTGGGTTTTTGAAACTCTTATTCTATAAAATCCAGTCTTTAAACTTTATGTTAAGACTTTTGTATAGGAACATAGAGCATAGGTCGGAGTCGATCACCGTTTTCTCTACTTCACTACACTCTTAACTTCTCGGTTTTTTATATGATGCCAGCTTAGACCAATGTAAAACCTCATTTTCTCGCTCAAAATATCGTTCACAAACGATATAAAAACCAAAGCGAATTTTAAAAAATAGCAACTAGTCGTTCGTCGGCGCCCTTGTGAGACATCACTCACGGCTAGCCGCTTTCATGCTGAAGTCTATTTTCACATAAGTTCATTGTCTTGTGTTCAAAACCACGCTAATTAACCTTTCACTAACTCAAATGAATTACAAAATCTGCAGCGGAAGCAACTTCCACAGGAGACTCAGAAAAACAAGTAAAGACACATCGATCTATAAATAAGTGCACCTCGTCTAAGTTTATAAAAGATCGTTGCGAAATCTTTATTATTTCTTTTTACGAATACCAAATATTGATATGCATGAGTTCCTCAAAATCTGATTCAAGGAGGAATAAAATTACAAAATACTGATCGCTTTAAAGCTCAGATTTTCAAAATCTGATTGGATGAAAGTTAGGTTTTGGAAAGCATTTTATTGGCTGAAACTTCAAACAGATAGAGTCTGATTCGTCAAAATCCGATGTAAAAAGTTTCCTACTGACAGAGTTCCCAAACTCAATAATCTGCTTGAACGAAAGTGGTATACTGAAAATAACTGAGCAGTGATCTTTAAGTCGATGTTCTTTTGTCCCGATGACAAGCAAACTTATTTTACTTTATTCAAATTCTCCCTTCGTCGAAGAAATATACCAGTTTTCGTTTCTACACTTCTATTACTATTCACTTAAAAAGACATGATATTTTAAAAGTCAAAGACAAACAAGCAAACTATTTCTTTGATATAATCTTCCCTTTAGTCAAGGGAATAAGACTTGAGGACCCAAGGATACCCCTATACAATAGCCCTTGAAGACATATGAGTACCCTTGTGATATAGCACTTGATGGCCTGTGAGTACCCCCATAATATCGGATTTGATGATTTATTGGGCCCATCATAATATAGAACTTGAGCACCTATCGGTAGCTGTGGAGTGTGGCGGAAGACTGAACAAGATTTTCGGAAGTTTGAGTGCTAAATGTTTTTTTGACCTATGACCCTGCGTACAAACACACATGCGCAATTTAGTTTTTTTTCATATGACCCTTCCTTCAGTCGAAGGAATAAGGTATCAATCGTTATATATATGGGGATGATCAACTTGACTGGTACCCCATTTTGATGCAGCTCTATTGGAAGGATAAAACATAGCATTGTCCGAGCCATATAAGAAAGGATCCTAGATAATCTTGATTTGGTCCGAACCACATGATGTTTTATCCTTACAAGAGTGAAGAAAAGTTACCAGCTCATACGATAAGCTGGTAGCTTTTCTCTACTATTATAAATATAAAACATCATGTGGTTCCGACCAAACCAAGATTATCTAGGATCCTTTCTTATATGGCTCGGACAATGCTATGTTTTATCCTTACAATAGAGCTGCATCAAAATGGGATACTAATCAAGTTGATCATCCCCATATATATATATATATTTTGTTATTATCCTGAATAAGTTTATTTTTATATAAGCAAAAAACCGGTCGATAAATAATTATCTACTTAATAACAACAAAATAATAGCCTAAAGAGACACATGTAAGAGTCTTCTCTCCTTGCTCTTTTCAAATTATTCTTCAGCATCCCTCACACCCTCACTCTTATTGCTGATTATATTTGTCACTACCACCATCGTCTCTTCTTCTTCGTTTAATAGCGACTGCGACATCATTTGCTATAGTTGACACTTCAGTACTTTTCTCTTCAACAACGAGTCTTATTGTGAACTAAAACTATCGATACTTCGAACAGTACATATCAAAGCACTTTTCTCTCCGTTTGATTATGAAAAAATATTTTCCAGCATCGTCTGTAATAGCCTCTTCTCATATAGGTACCAAAAACAGTTTGAGCAATGACGATGATGTACCAACTGTGATACTCAAGATTTATTTCTCTCTTTCCATAATTTCCTAACATAATGAAACAAATTCGACTGCAGTTCCATCGAACTGCATACAAGAATCCGAATACAAGACACAACTTTCTTTTATTATTTCCTGCAACGAAGTCAAAAGCACCAGAAAAAGCTCAGTTGATATCGAAACAATGCGCAAAGTGATAAAAACTCTAACGTGCAAACTTCATTTTGATATATTGCCACTTCTTTCATATGTTATTTTTGGATAATATTATCATAAAGAAAAATATTTCAATCATGAACTAGAGTATCAGCGAGTTACTATTGATTGAATCTTATTAATCACTTGGGCGACGAACAATATCAATGGTAAATTTATTATATTCGTTAAAAAGTGGTAGCAACTAGTTTATAGTCAATATAATTATCATTGATAAGTGGAACGTCAATATGGTAATTTACTAGAGAGAATCTGGTGCATTCCTCACTAATGAATTTATATGGATAGAGGCATCAAGTTGGTGACGAGCATACATGAGTTCTTCAATATACCGTCCAACGTTCGAGTCTGAATGACTTACAATAAATTGTGCATATTGAACCAAAAATTCGAGTGTAACAAGAAATTGTTCAAAGCCAATCCGAATAAATGGATCGAAACACGCTTGAGGAGCAAAGACATTGTACAAAATTTGTCGTCCACGTAGATGTTGTCTTGCATATGGTTCATCACTACCTTTTGACTTTGGATTAGCGTAATCTTGAATCGATTTCATTGCTAAAACATCATCAGTCATTACAAAAATCGATGGAAATGTTTGATTTCGTCGTTGTTCTTCATCAACAATACCTTTGACATACATTGAAATATTACGCCATCGTTTATGTTTTATATAAAATGAATCTTCACGTGATTTATCACCACGACGGATAAATATACCGGCTACGGCATTTAAAGATTGCCCATTTTTGTCACGTACATACGTTGACCAATGTTCAGCGAGAAGATGTGTCAATTGACGAATTCGCAGTGCGGGTTGTTGAAAGAAGAGCGCAAACATGTAGTAAAGAAACGATGAAAACACACGATCTTGCCATGTCACTTGGTATGATTCACCTGATAAATTAGTCGTCGACTGTTTCCAAGGCCGATTACGGGATATCCATTCGCTAAGATAGTCATTAGACAACGACGGTGCATGATAAATATGTTCACATGTATGATTAATCAAGTATGAAACAGAAAATTTGTAGTCAAGCGGCAAGCGATTGCAATCAAACAATGAGCGACGATGAGGCACGTGTTCATAACCAAAAGCCCAAAGAGTACCAGTGTCTAATAATCTAAATGTCACGTTAGTCATGCGCTGATTTTCATACAAAAGATCATGAATTTTCGATATACGCATTGAATTCTCATTAGCTCCTTGTAGACGCTTTCGAATCGATTTCATTCGAGGATCATGAATAAATTTCGAACATGTTGAAACAGAATCAAAATAGCGAACTATACCTTCATTGAGAAAATCATCACGACCTGCATTCGAAACCGAAAAACGACGATAAGAAAGTAGAGTCATCCATGGACTATAGAGTGTTTGACCAAACTGTTCAAGAAAACGATGAAAACGACTAAAGAAACCCCATCCTTGTTGATTAATAATAAATAATGGACGCTTGAGACATTCATCGATGATTCTATCATTCGATCTATCATCGTCAATAAATTGTTTGTTCAATAAATATGCATACATTTCACGTTCAGCTGCTTCATTCCAATGTGGATCACCATAGGCATCGAGCCACAAAATTGGCGGAGATGATGATGAACGAAAGAAGGCTTCGGAATAGTTGAGTTGGATAGAAATTGTATTCAATGGGCTCGATGGCATTATATTGCTATAGAGATGCCGATTGAAACCAAAATTGATCGATTGGCTTTGAGGAAATTCATTGAATGTGTTTTTATTTGCATTAAAACCTCCAAATAAAAATGACAGCTGAGTTGATTTAATTAATTGTGAATAATTGAATTTGCCTATACTAAACTGTACAAACATAACTGTAATCGAAAAGAATATTAAAAGGAAAAATAATAATCGATGCTTCAGGATACTAGCCAGTACAGTCCGATATGTAACATTCATATGATTCAATGCAAGGTTTTCCATAGAATTGACTTCAAAACGTTTGTAGTCTGTGACGATAATTTTCGGAAGGACAGAGTACCAGACGATAGTTAGATTGCTAGCAGAAAACTTCAGAACAGCGAAGCACTAGAAGTATTTTTTGATTTTTTTCATAAGAAGTTTCGTTATCTCACGTCAGTATAAAAACGTGAAATCCTAGTAAGCTCGTTTCTCTAATATTGTTAACGAAAGCAGTTGGATTGACGAACATCGTTTTGTATTAGCTAATACTTCATGCAAAAACATACAGCATACATTGAATAGAGTTTTGGTTTCAAGAGATACGATTGTCGCAGATTCAAGAGAGCAAATATTTCTCTAAAAAATAGACCAATTCGTTATTCTCTCTTGTTCGATATTGGACAGAAACACTACGAAAAGTAATAGTATGAATATGTCTTCTTATACCATTTTATATGTACGACTGACTGTAGAGAATCTTCCATGGACAAGAGATTACTTTCATTTTATGATACGACGGCTGAATCGCCTATCGAATATCTCTATGGCAAGCACAAAATGCAAATAAATATTTTCAATTCCGCTGAGGAAAAACGAAACTTTTCCAGAATTAAGGGGAGGGAGAAGGCGGATATCTTGGGCCGCGATATCCCTGTATAGGTTTCTTTAGGAATTTGGAAATCCACTGATCAGGCACGGTTTTTTGTCGCTGTAGCCAATTCTCAAAGAATATTTAAAAAAAAAACAATTTTTAGCCATAGCAAAATATCGTCGATCACTGTTTCGTATGTTCGATGTAGGCTGATATCTGATCTTCCAACTCTGCTGTAACATCGTTTAAAGTCATGAAATATTTCTGATTGAATTTGTTTGTACTTTTTCTTCTACTACATCATCCTGCTATCCGATACAGTGGCATAGATGTATAAGTATGAGCAAGCTGAATGTAAGCTCAATTCTGTGAAACACGACACTGAAGTGAACTAAATCAGTATTTCACTTCTGAACAATCAGCAAGCAAACTAGAGAACATTCTTGCTGTTTTTATTTTGTATTCTTCGAATCGTTTTTAATGGTTTCCACATACATTTTAAATCAATTCTTTTTCTTTTCTCTTTTTGTTTAATTTATATTCTATTTTACTAGCGGGCTCAATGTTTAATCCTATATCTCATGACAGGTATGTATTGGTCCTTGATGATAGTAGTTAACAACGTGGTCCACAAATAAACACTCTTTCGTAATTTTCTCAGTTTCCATTGTTATGAAAATCAAAATGTTGTTTCAAAAAGTTTGCTACGATTTATTCTTAAGTTTTTGGTTATTTCTAAAGGCAACTATGACCTTTTGACCCGATGACGAGATATATGTAGGTTTATAGGGATGGACTTTCTGTATCCAATGGTATATATATATATTACAGTTCTGTTGCGTACTGCGAGAAAATTCATACACACAATGTTGAGTGAGTATCTGTTATTAGGCCAGAAGTCAAGGGTTAAAAGTTGGAGCGCGGTGAGCATGGATATGGGCGATTATACGTAGGAGCACCTGTTGTGACTGTTACTTGATGAACTTTAATCAAATCACCATCTCATCCACGCGTATGCCTCTGAAGATCTACCCAAACGTTGACCTTTGACCCGGTAACAGATACCTACTCAACATTATGTGTATGGATTTTCTCGCGGTACGCAACAGAATCTGCTAATATATACACCATTACCTAGAGGTAGTCTTCTCCTATAAACCTATATATATGTCGTTATCTGGCTTAAAATCCAGCTGTAAGGCATGGTCGCCTTTCATGTTATCTACGAACATTCACGAAGGTGGCTCTGAAATTTATGAGTTTTTAGACAGTGTCGCCTCGCATTCAGTTAAAAACATTGCCGAGCCGAACCGAGAGTTTCAAGGGTACAAAAGAAAATAATAAGATTTCTCAAAATTGGCAGGAACTTGCGGTCAGAAAAAAATCAGTTTTCATAAGATTATTATACAATTTTGACAAAATTCCTAACATTGCTTGAAAGTTGCTTGTGACAAGTCGCTATCAATTTGAAATAAGATTCTATTGCAATTACTGTACAATTTTATTCTGATTTTGGCAAGAAAGTTTCAAGGTTCCCACTAATGATTTGAATAATATTTAAATCAATCATTTCTGATGCTGCACTGTAAACGAAAGGCGATTTTATAAAACTAAAAAAATCTTCCCTTGAACACATGAGAAGATCCTTTTATGATTTCGTACACAAAGTTTTGTATCAAACCTTTACGGAAAAAAGTTACAAAGGTTTTGAATCAAAAGTTTCGTACAAAATCCCTTTTGAATAATTAGGATAATGGTTAGGTATAGAAGATTTAGTACTAAACCTAAATCAGAAACTAAAACTAAGATTCCGCACTGGTGCTTTCGTCCCGAATGTTGACTATATATTTAATCTATTAACTATTGGCGACGTATAAATATATGTGATAGTAGGTATTGAATAAATTGTTATATTAGCATATTTATTAGATGATATGCTAATGTAACAATCCAGGTCCATCATTCGGACTGTCTGAAACGATGTCTTAAACTAACTTGAATGATGAAAAATGGCGTGATTAGTGCTTTACACAGTAAGGAACAGTTATCGTTTTTCACCTCTTTGCATCACTTTTCTACCGAAACGTAAACGACGCCGTTTAAGGCTGTTTTCGGTAAATAACGATGAGTTCTAAATAAATAAAATATTTCGAAATGAAGATTATACTTATCGTCCATTTGAAATCAGAACATCCATCTAAATTGACAAAGAAAAAATAACTGAAATATATACAATACTTACTATGTAATTTAAATGTTCTATTTAATCTAAGTAGAAGGAAAAATTATTGAATTCTAAATATATAAAATATTTTGAAATGAACATAATACTAACCATTTCTCTCTAGCAATAAGATCCACCTAAATAAATAAATAAAAAAATTATTTAGTTATAAAATAAAATAAAAATTCTACTCATATCAATTGAGTCGAAATTTTTTTGTCATTTACTCATAATACAACCTAAACACTCTTAAAAAAAAGGTATTTTATCGAACTCCAAAAATTCAGTATTCTTGCATTGAATCATTTTAAGTTCAGCAGATTTACCAGGGTTTCCCAGTTTTCGAACAAAACTTCCTAGAGGTTTTCTATTTATTAAACAAAACAACTCACAGTTCCACAGACGTTTGCAACGTTCCGTATATATCATACTAAACCTGTTAATAGTTTCGTATAAGTTTTAAAGGTTCTATATGTTATGTACGAAACCATTGATAACCGGTATTTTTTATACAAAACTCGTGACAGTTCCGTAGACCTTCTGAAGGTTTCGTATATTTTGTATAAAACTATTCACAGTTTCATAGATCTATTGAAGGTTGTGTATATTTTCTATGGAACTACTGAAGGTTCCGTATCTTCTCTAAGAAACTAGTGACATTTTTGTAGACGTTTTGACGGTTTGGTACATGCTACACGAAACTACTTCCAGTTCTGAATATTTTATGCCCAACTACTGGCAGTTCCGTAGACCCCTCAAAGGTTTCGTATATTTTGTACAAAACTATTCACAGTTTTGCAGATCTACTTAAAGTTGTGTATATTTTCTACGAAACTGCCGACAGTTCCGTATCTTTTATAAGAAACCAGTGGCAGTTCTGTAAACCTTTTGAAGATTTAATATATATTAGATGAAACTACTTCCAGTTCTGAATATTTTATACAAAACTACCGGTAGTTCTGTAGAGCTTTCGAAGATTTCGTATAATTTTTACGAAATCCTACATAGTTTCGCAGACGCTTTAATATTTTCGGACATATTGTACGAAACTACCCACAGTTCCATAAAAAATCTACCGAACCAGTATATTATGTGAGAAACTATGAACAGGCTCGTACAATGTCTGCTTAACGTTTTGATGTTTTACGAAACCACTGATAGTTTTGTATATCTAATACGAATCTATTAAAAGTTTCGTAAAACATTAAAAGGCCCAGCATACATTATATGAAACTGTGAATGGCTTCGTATAAGTTATACAAAATCATTGATATTTTCGAAGTCGTTCAAATGATCTCTTGCAGCATATTCGAAACTGCTGACAGTTTCGCAAAGTCTCGAAAATTTTTGTACACTTTATCCAAAATTTCTGATAATTTCAGATATCATCCAAAGGTTCCGTATATTTTATGTGAAATCCTTGATAGTTCTGCAACTATTCCAAAAGTTTGGAATATTCTTTGCGAAATCTTAATACTTCTGTAATTCATCAGAAGATTTCATGGATTATCTACGAAATCTTAGGTAGTTTTTGTGGATCGTTCAAAGATTTCCTATACTCCATACAATATCCTTCATAGTTTCGTAGTTTATCTAAAGGTTTGCTAGATTCTCTGCCAAATCCTTTATAGCTCTATGAGTGTGAGTTGTTTTTTCCGATGAATTCTGTGTTATAGATTCACCAACAAAACAAGATCACGCGAAAGTTTCATTCTATAGATTAAATTAATCCTTTTTCTGTTATAGATTTATCCAAACATCGATTCAAATAGTAATCTCATTGAATAAGTTTAATTTCATGACATAAAATAAATCTATTTGTATTTATATTTTAGATTGATTTAAATATCAAAGTGAGAGTAAGTTTAATCTTTTAAAATATACTAAGTATATATTTACTTTTCTATTATAGACTAATCCAAAGACTCAAGTCACCGATGAGTTTCTGTCTACGGAAAAACTAAGTTTAATTTGTTTTCTTTATAAGTTGGGTGTGATAATCGATATATACAGGACGTTTGGCTTAATCCTTTAACTGTTGGTGACGTATAAATACGTCTGCACACATATACATACGTTGGTGACGGTTAAAAGGTTAAATTTATAGTCAAGATTCGGCATGACAGCACCTGTGCAGAACCTTAGTTTTAGTTTCTGACTTAGGTTCAGTATGAAACTCATTGTACGAAACCAAAAATATGATTCCGAAGTTGTACCTAACTTAAGATCTTTTTTTGATTTCGTAAAACACCTTTTTGTGAGTATAGGAAATATTGTGCTAAGCATCTCATATCATGGCGTAAAAGATTTTATCTTACAAGGAAGATATCTTAAGTGTTCACTCGACTCAGGGCTCATACTTACCCCATAAGTAGGCCTCTATACCACTAGCTAAACCCTACTCTCTAAAGAAAAAGCAGTTTTGTAGAACCCTCCGAAAAGATTTTGTAGATTTCTAAAAGACTCCAAATGTGTTCAAAGTCTCCAAAAAAGAATAAAAGATTCAACAGAACCATTTGAAGGTTCTGCGGAGTACCTACTAGCAGAACCTTCAAAAGATTCTGCCGAATTTTTTATCATTTTTTGAGACTTTGGACACATTTTGAGTCTTTTAGAAATCTAGAGAATCTTTTCGAAGGGTTCTGCAAAATTCATTGTTTTTTGGAGAGTAGGATTTAGCTAGTGGTATAGAGACCGTGTTATGGGCAAAAGATGAGCCCTACGTCGAGTGAACACTTGAGGTACCTCCCAATGGCGGAGCCAGCATTTTGAGGTTAGGGGGGGAGGGATGAGCTTCCCTAAATTTTTCGGAACCACTACAATAAAAAAATTCTTGAAAACATTACTACATATTTCCTGATTTTTTTTTCAAAAATTGATGGTCGGGGGGGGGGGGGAGAGGTAACTTCGGAATAGAGTTCCCCTCCCCCGCAACAACTAAAATACATGTATCAAAACTTTCACTAAAGGGGGCTTAAAAATTCGTAGCGGAGGAGCTGAGCTCTACTAGCCCTCCTAGTTCCGCTTCTGATATCTTCCCCGTTAGCTATTTTTAAATAAATTGTGTATCCCAGTTAGTACTAAAAAAAACCCAATGACTGGTAGTCGAATAAATTCGCTTATAACTAATTGAAACGTCGACAAATGCTTCTTTTAATCTGCTAAGCTTAAACATGAATAGGTGTCAAAAGATCGAAGAGGCAAAACACCGAAAAAAAATGCCGAATGGCATAATGTCGAAAAGATAAAACATCGAAAGTCAAAAAATCGAAGAATAAAATATCGAAAATACAAAATGTTGAAAATTTTCTAATCTGTACTAAAGAAAAAAAATTCATGAACATAGTCTATTCATTCTCTTACACTATTGTTGATACATTTGTACATAAGGGTATGTGCATGTATGTAAATTTTTCCTTTCCTTCGTCACAGCAGCCTCGACTAATGTCTTTCTTTTCGCTCAGTAACTATTTTTTCTTATTATCTGTCCATATAAGGTAAGAGCAAAAAGTTCACGACATTATTCATATCGATATAAATAGACAAATTTCTGAGAACTTTTTTAACAAATAATACCACAAGATGCAGCGTGAAAAGCTCTACAATATTCATACGAGTGCTTATTTTATAGTTGCAGTTTTTGCTTTCAAAATAAACAAAATTTTGAGCGTCCAAGTTTCGATGTTGCGAAAAATTGTTTTTGCACGCCACGAATACATTTTTCTTATTTAGTACTTGATATCCTTTATTAAAAGATACATCAAATACACCACAGGATGCAGTGTGAAAAACCCTACAATTTACAAAGGACAATTATAAAAAGATGGAACAGGAAAGAGCGAATTCATCTTGTAGCAAAAAAAAATATCGTTTTCATATAGTCGAAATTTGGTCGCTCAAAATTTTGTCTAACTTGAAAAACAAAAACTGCGACTATAAAATAATCAACCTTGCAGATATTGTCGAGCTTCTTACTCTACATCGCGTGGTATAATTCGTTGGAAAAAGTTCTCAGAAGTTTTCTATCTAACTTATATCAATATAAAAATGTCGCTAACTTTTTGTCCTTATATTATTTTTACTTATTTCTGTGCACTTCTATTATAATATAACAATTTTTTCATATATTTTACTTCATGTTGTGCTCAACAACGATACAAAGAAGCTATATCTTCTTTCATTTCACCGACGTAAAATAATAGAGAATGAACTATTAGAACATTTTCCGATACTCTCATTCATATTCAACATTTTTCGACATTTTGACTTTTGGTCTTTTGACACCTTACCGAAATAACGAGATATTGAATTGTGCAAGAAAAGGAGTATGATATGAAGTATAAAAGACATCAATACAGGAAAGCATTGTAGGAGAAGAAAGAAATGTGTATTGATCTTGAAAGGAACACAACAAGTTAATTTTATTAATGAGCGTCAATACTTTAGTATGATATTTAGGAGGCATGCACCAAAACCAAACCTAATTTTGAACTTTTGATTTTAATATAGTTTTGGTTTCGATGTTATTCTGTTTGACATTGGTTTCGGTTTTGGTGCATGCCTAGTACCGAGAAGAACGGTGTTCTCTCATGTAGTGTAACGGAATAAAACGACTGGATTAAGTTGAAATGGATGTATTTTATTACCCGTATAAGTTTGCGTTTAAAAGAATAATTGCTTAACATGGACCAACTGTTATGAAGGCTTCTCGATATGAAACGATGCTTCTAAAAAAAACTCTTATTTCAATCGAACATTATCATTTTTTTATCGACACCGCTTACGTGTAGGTTGTGCGACTGGCAATGAGAATGAAATCATATCTATGTCTACAACAGCGACCCGAAAATCAATATTAACGGAACACATTGATTACTCAAGTTTCTCCATCGATCGCATCCTTCAAAAAATTTTTAACTTACAGCATAACCAGTTCAGTATCGTATTACCAAATAATGAAAGACATACACAGAACAGACCATCGTTCTGTATTTACGATTAACATATAATCTACTATGTATGCATCAATCCTTTCTAACCGATGTCATCATAGTTATGTGAAAGGAGATTTGATATAAAAAAATCTTACACGCATATTTCAATAAAACAACGAATGCATGTTTCTTTTTACACTTGTGAAAAAAATTATTTACAAAAGTTTTTCGAAATATGAGGCTGCGTTCTGAACAGTAGATGAGAATAAACCGAAGTTTAAGGAGATCTTGTGTTCTAGTTTGTTAAACGGTTCAATACAGCTTGTCGTTGTAAATAAAAAAATATAAATTTTTATATTTTTAATGTGTTTTTCCTATCATTATGATGCTTTTCTCGTAAATAAAATCTTCTAAATGACTGCTTGTTCAAACTCGGATTTGTATTTTCTGTCCGGATTCGCTCTATAACTTGAGTTGAGCCTAAGATTCATCAGTTAGATGCAGAATTAAATTGTGCATCTGATTCATGAATCGTAGACTCAACTCAAGTAATATAGCGAATTCAGACAGGAAATATTCGAATATGGTACTAACTTTTCTCATGTGTTCTTGTAATGAATCGTACAATTTTTTCTTTATCCTTCTTAGTCAACAAAATGCATTTGAATGATTTGTTTGTTGGATTTTCACACGTTGAACTAGGCTCAGATTCGTAAAACATCAATGAACAAACGATGGAAATGGTAACACACTTAATGAATTTGTTCTTACAATTCACAACTAAAGTGCTGTAATTCTTAGTGGTGCAAGTAAAGATTATACCGTCGACAACTAGGCTACGAATTCTTCGGTACGTTTCGATATGCAATGATCGCTCGCGAACACTACATCTGTCGTATGGAAAAACTAGAGCAAGGAAATAGTATTGTCTATATTGGCTGTAAAAAGTAGAAGAGTTTGTGCTGAATACCCACTGACATATCATCATTTCAAAGTATGAAAACACATCATTCATTCAATTTTACTACAGTCACTTGATTTGAACGAGATTCTACTGTCATTGTTCTCTTTTTTTTTCAATGAACGTAATATCCGCTTTTCAATAAACTATCGTTTTTTATACGCAAATATTATCTTGCTCTTTTTTATGAGAACCTATAAACAATAAATTAAGTCTAAGACACTCAAATATTCTTGATTTTTTGATGAAGTAATTTCAATAGATTATACTATCATTGTTGCATTATTTACATCTAATACTAACAACAATCGTTTTAGATAATGCTCTCAGCACTTTCTAGATATCATTGGCTTGTTGTATTTGTATTATTAATGAGTTCCCTTATTATGACTGAGTTTAATTTCGGTCATTTGGCTTTGTTCATCAAAAATAATATTTTTCTTCGAGAAAACCGCGTATCAATTTGTCTCAAGTGACAATCTATCGATCGTCAACAATCTCGAACACACCATTATAGACAAAACAAAGATATAATCAGTGTCATATGGAGTTATAATGGTACTGGAATAATGAAATATATTCAATGGATATACAATTTCAAATACTACTAATTATGTTCAGGTCTATCATGTATTTTTGGTTGCTAATATCGATTATAAATCGAACTGTTCAATGAAACTTTTTTGAGTTATTAAATCGACTGCCGTGAAGATCAATCAAATATATTTCAAAAGAAGATCAATTCGAGTAATAGTTCTGTGTCAAGATTTGGATGCTATCAGAGACAATGATAATCTTACTATCGGATGGTATGCTTCGTATGTGAAAGTTATGAATGAAAATATCCATGTCATTACCGAGCACTTGCTAAGCTATTTTGTAACAGCTGCAAACATAAACCGGATTATAATTAACACATTCGAGCCGATGTGAGTCACCGGTGGCTTACAATATATTCTAATGAGAGAAATGAGAAAAAAATTGGTTCTTTGCCTTTTGTTTGCTGAGCGAAAGGCAATGGTGAGCCCCGTACTTATGCCACCATCGTTAATGCTTCAATCATTTTATTATATAGAGAAATGCTTTTTGTTAAAGCAGTTAAGACAAAAGAAATTGTCGCAATGAGAATAGAAAGTTTTTATTCTTTTCGTTGCCATCACACTTGCTTCTCCTGAATTTTGTTTTCTGATTTTCTTGTAGCAACCAGTACACCGTCATCGGATATCGCGCACAGTTTCTTCTTTCTCTTCAAGCTTATGATCAACAAGTTTGCACTTCGAATGACTTGCTGATTGTTGTCTTGGATCAGGCTTTAGCTTCTGTATCAGTTTGTTGAAACGACATGTGAATTATTTTAAAATTTTGATCGTTTTTCTACACAAAACGATAGAAAGACAAGAATGAGGAAGAAAAAGATGACAATTTTCTCCTCTTATCTTACAGGTACTGCCTGTAACACGAAAAAGAATACAGAAACTTGAAACGTTTATTCAGTTGGTCGGAAGAAATGAATCATTATGTGATGATATAAAGAAGAATGCGATGAGTAATCAGTAGAAGGATAATTGAGAGGTGATAAAGCGCATTTATTAAAAGTTAAGTATTCATGAAAATGAATACCTTGGAAAAAAATATCTAAGAGAATTGAATCGGGTCGAATGTATTACGATGTTATTGCTTCATTCTAGAATTCTTTAACAGAATATCGTGGTCTCCCTTAGAAGCATCAGAAAAACTTATTTTTGAGTTTCGACTTGAAAATGTGCACAAAGATAAGTCGAAACGACAGCAGTTTATTGTAAAATCATGTTTTTGACATCGTTCATACACATGAGCCGATTCGACGTTCGTATTTTACGATAGGAATAACGAAAAAATTCGAAAGTTTTCCAATAAACTACTGCCATTATGACCTATTTCTGTGTACATTTTCAAGTTGAAATTCGAAAATAAGCTTTTCTAATGTTCCTGAAGAAAATCACAGAATTCCGTTAAAAATTTCTAGCATGAAGAAACAACATCTTAATAAACCAATCTCGAAGCAGTTCTATACTACTAAGATACTTCTATTCTATAACGTTTCCAGAATGAATAAAAAAGTTGATGATTTTTTATCACTCCTTTCTTTTCACTTTGCCATAAATAAATTCTAATTGAAAGATTATTTCAACTCGTATAAAATCACACCATCTTAAGTCTGTATGTTTCATTTTATGACATTCTATTATAACTATAAGAAAAAATTGAAAACTTTTCTATGCAAATGACAAAACAAAATTTTGCTAATTGGGGCTCAGTACATATTTTCCTATAATTTCATTATTTTTTCGACTATCTAAAAAAGCCTTATCATATTCAGTAAAAGAGTGATATCAGAATGACACAGATGAAATAAATAAAATGTGTGACAAAAAAATCTTAAGTAAATATAAGATACAAATATGTAAGTGCAGCTTTTTTTTCCTCTATTCATTATTTTACGACAATTTTATAAGAATTACATAACTTTTGATTAATTGATAAAATTCTTAATTATGAAAATATATTTAAATATAATATTATTTATTTTATGGTATTATACAGTTGAAACAGCTCAACCATATTTTCCACCTGAAATTGTATTTTCTGCTGATGATGGTCTAACAATTTATGCAATTGATGAAATTAATCAACGAGCTTTTGCAAATTTTACATTCGGTATTACAGGTCGAGAAACTGTTTATGCTATGAAACATTTTCCATACACTATTCCAAATACATTACAATCAAAATATTATGTTCAATTAGTAACAGGTACTAAAACATATCAATGTATGTATGCAACATATTGGAAATATGATGCAATTAATTTTAATAGATTTCCACAACATTGGTGGATAAATAATTCATTTAAAATAGATAATTATATGAAATATAATTATCCAATGATTCATTCAAATAATTCATCGATAAATGAAGATTATTGGTATGCAAATACAACATGTCATGGTTATCCATGTCAAGAAATTTATTTTAAAAAAAATACACAAATTCCTCTTCGACTTATTAATGTTATTCGTCGAGCAGAAGATTATCTACGAATAACAACAAATTTTAATATTATATCAATAGGAAAACCAGATGAGAAATATTTTCATTCAATACCAATAAATTGGTATGATTCTTGTCGTGATTTCAATTTGGGATCTGTAATCTATCCACGATTTATAAAAATAAATATAACACAAAGTGCACAAATTCTTGTTTATCTATCTGCTCCACCACATATAATAAATGGAAGTGATACTGTTCGTATTCGATGGAAAGCATTTCAATGCAGTGATTGTATTACATGGACACCTAATGAATTTATTTTCAATATCAATAATTATACAGAAAAACAAATATTAACAATAAATCGTGTCAAAAATGCACTACAAACATTTCTTATTCCAATTTTTAATGATGCTCATTATGATTATGTTCAACCAGATACTTATACTATTGGAATTGCATAAATTTATCCAGTTTTATCTATTATATTATAGTGAGAAGCTTTGTAACATTAACATTTCTATGATTGTATCATAAATTTATGTCAGAAAAATCAAATGTTCACTTTAACTTTTTCAACTTCCTAAATCATCATTCTTAACAATAAACTTTTGTAGCTTACATATGAATTTTCTGTGACGGTTTGCGAGAATGCGGAAAATGCAGAGATAATGAGAGCAAATTTCCATCCTTAAATCATTTCAACACTATCTTTTATGTTGTATTCCACAAAAAAAGACACAAATATTTCTATATACTTAAACAAGGATTATATAAAGTAAGAGATTGTCTCGGTTATAACATTTATAACAAGAAATAATACGATTCGATGAACTATAAATCAGCAAAAATAGTTAATTACGCATCTATACATCTATAAGTAATTATGTATGATTATATTTGATAAATCCGAAGGAATCGGAAGAAATCACTCGAATTCATGTGAATTCAGAATTCTATGACTTTACATTTTTTTTCCTTTGTATTCATCGCTAGTGAATGTAATTTTACATGTGCGAAATAATGGGGAAAAGAACCCGGATAAACCTACAGATCGAAGTGATGAACATGTATTTTATATTGCGATAATCTTTCATATGACAGAAGAAAACAGCATTTTTTGATTATTTAGTAATGAGATTATCGTATATGGCAAGCGTTCTTCATTGACTATATTTCGAAGTGTTAAGAAAGTAAACGCATAATTCCTTCGATATATCCAGAAATGACATTGGGATATTCGAGACATTGTATCAGTTTTAACATCACTGAAGGATTCTTCTGAGTTACCTATAGAATTCTCGAACTTTCTCAATAGAATATACTATACTTACTCAAAAGATTATTTGGGAAGTTAATAGAACATTCTCTATTCCTTTATTATAAAAGAATATATAAATTTCTTGATTGATCAGTTTGTGAAAAACAATTATAAAACATGTGTCATGATATTATTCTTACAAATTCTAATTCAAACAATGTTGGTATCTTCATCAATAGAGTCTATTCCACACACATCAGCAGCTATCAATGTAAACAATGATAATAGATCCGATATTGTTGTAGCGAATTCTAATCTCAATAATATTTGTGTTGTTCTGAATACAAGCAATGGTACATTTTTTTCTCAAACTATTTACTGAGCTAGCTCCGATCTATTGTATTTATCCGTGACAGATACGAACCGAGATGGTTGTTCCAAACGCTGATGTAAATAGTGAGAACAAACCTGATATTATTGTCATAAACTATAATTCGAACTTGATCAGTATTTTGTTCCATGCTTGAAAAATTTATTATAAACCAGACTGTGTTTATTCTTAAAAACATAATGCATATATCCTAGAATCATACTAACAAATATAATTAGATAAATATTGTCTTTCTTTAAATGTGTATGGTATATAGTATTTATTTCTTAATAACTAATAAAATCCTTTTAAAGTTTCTCAATGAAGAATTATAAATCGTGATGATCAGTTACAAAAGAAAAAAGTTCAAATGTGTTTTTTTTTTGTTTTGTGAATTAATCTCTGCCCATTGCTTGTTCAATAATTTCGAGACATTTCATAAGTTTTTCATCTTCATATCGTCGAGAGATAACTTGTAATCCAACAGGTGCATTAGCAAATAATTCAGGTGATTTATAAAGTTCATAATTTTCCTGATCACGTATATTTCTTGGTTGATAATTTATTTCAACTTGATCTTTAATAAGATCGACAGTTGTAACAGGAAAAACCACAGATGGATAATCTAGAAGATTCCATATGGTTGTATAACTTACCCATTTAGCTGTACCATGTTGAGGAGCTGCCGATGGAGCTGCAGGTGCAAGAATACAATCAATAGAACAATTGAATAAATTTTCTCGTTCATTCCATGTATTTGCATATGTAATTCGGTATATTTCTCTATCTGAAATTAATTCATTCATATCCATCCAACTTCGTTTTTTAATTTGTGGTTGATTTAGAACCCAATCAGTTAATGGTAATGCTTGTTCATTACCTTCTTTCAATAACATTCGTTCTTCTTCAGCTCCATTACAAAAATAGAGTGCAACTGCGATATCTACAGCTTTTTTATGATCAATTGGTTCCCAATCAATAATACGAATTCCTGATTTTTTTAGTTGTTCGACAGTTTCTTGAAGAGCTCGAGTGACAGGTGGATGAGGATGTATAACACCATCATCCCACATAACAGCAATAGTTAGATCTTTTGGATTTAAATTAATTAATCTCCAAGGAATGGGTACAATAGATGGATCTTTTAACCATGGTTTTGTATCAAGTATTGTTTTCATAAATAGATTTATATCTTCTCTTCCTCGAGTTAATGGGCCACCTACACAAATGATACTTTCATTTCCAATTTGGGCTGATATTAAACCTTGTAATGGAATTCGAAATGTTGTTGGTCTTAATCCATAAACACCATTATTATTAGCTGGAATACGAATACTTCCACCAATATCAGTTCCTACACCCATTACACTACCTTTAAGGCCAAGAATTGCACCTTCTCCACCGGAGCTACCCCCACAAGTTAAACTTCTATTAAATGGATTGACAGTTGTACCATATACAGGGCTGCTACATTCTGGGGACATAAGACTTTGTGGTTGAGTAGTACGAACATAGAAAATAGCACCAGATTCATAAAGAATCTCAACAATAAGAGCATCATATTCACTAATATTATCAATCCATTTGACCCATCCTGAACTATTTCGTCGTCCTTTCAAAGGTATCATATCCTTGAGTGAAATAGGTAAACCATGAAGTGGTCCTATAGGTCCACCTCGTTTTCGAAATTCTTCATCCAAATATTTCGCTCTATCTAATGCTTCTTGTACAAGAAATTCCGTGGCACAATTGGTCAATTGATGTGCAATACCAGCTCGTTTAAGAAATGCTCTAATCACTTGTTCAGCAGTTAATTGACCTTGAGCTATTCGTTGAACAAGTTGACATGCTGTATAATTTTCAGTTATAGATATTTCATCATCAGTTAAAAGACCACATTGACGTGGAATATCAGTTACATTAAGTACAGATGCATCAGGAAGAAAATCTTTAAGTAAACTGTTCTTTGGAATTGATGCATCTCGTTCTTTAATGACCGCTTTTATAGATGAATCGAACATATCAATACAATTTTAACTAAAAAAGATTAAGAGATCACAAATGGTTTGCAATGATATTAGCATGAAATTTTTCAAACTAAACAAGGTCTTGTCATTTTATTTCATCATCTGCATGTTGAATGTTATATCTCTAGTCTTCACAACATTCTTTATTATATTCTATACAGTCAATGAACCGCTATGGTTAAGTGGTTACGTTGCTTGTCACGCATCCACAACGGTACTGTATTCAAACTTGAGTATCATCATCCATGGAATGACCTTGAACAAGTCACTAACGGCTAACGTTTTCTCACATGAGTCATTCGTGTTGACTATATCTTTAGTCAGTATGTTGGATGGAAGAGGGTGTATATACCGACGGGTGAAAAAAGAAAAAAAGATAGAACCCGGCTAAATGTGAAAAACTAGGAATAATAACCTCGGCCGGTCCCAACGGACGATAAGCCTATGGGACGTTATTATTATAACTCCAAGAAGAAGTCCTATATGGTTTTGTCCATGTTAGTGGGAACGCTGTTCTTAATAATAACAGTCTATGTATTTACATGGAACGAAGAAAAAAATTTAATAAATGAGCTTCTTTCAATCACAACTTTAGAATTTCGATATAATTTCGAAACAAAAAATGTTATTTATCGTTCAAGGAGTTACAATCCTAAGGTTGAGATATATTCAATTTAAAAGAAAAATTTTGTTAAATTTTCGAAAATGGCTTTTCTATTCTTATTATGAACATTATTCCTAATAGTAACAATTTATACAAATTACATAAAAAAAGTTATTTTTTTGTGCATTCGCATAAAAAAATCTTTGTCTTTTAATGATACATTAAATTCCAGTGGTTCATTTCGAAACGATTTTAGAGATGTCCATCGCGGTTGAGAATCCATCGCTGCTGCGATGGACATTTCTGAACGATTTATTTTTCGTTTTTAAAACTGATATGATCTCGAAATGGTGTCTAACTGTTAGAGAATATATATTTAAAAGGATTGAAAAACAACTCGCACACAATATTATACCAATACGAAATATTATGTTGAATCTAGTTGTTAGAATATTTTCTTAAGACTGGTTCATGTTGAGATTCGAAAGATATGTTATGTAATGCAAAGCGTTTTGAAAATTAAATTTTTTTCTAACAAATGCTGATTCAGAATTAGATGCTCTCAAAAAAAATCGGGTAGTAGATTAATAATCATATTGATATTATGTTAAATAGAAAAACCTTCCCGGGCAAGAAGTATGGGCCAGATCCGGCAGGAAGGCACCGGAAATCAATGGAACATGGAATCAGTATTCCAGTGGACGGATTTATTTGGCTCCACCAGGAACCGACGGGAACCTATCAAAACTACTAGCGACTTCAAGAGTTGACTAAAACATTTGCTTATTTTTAATTATGGAATTTTGACTGTCATGTATCAAATAGCTTCGGAAGAATAAAAATTTTCTACGGGTTTTTTATATATTAAAACCAAAAAAACATATTGAAATATAAAATAAATGCGAAAACTTCGGATTTTATCCGAAAGTTATGTGTACTGCAAAAAGTGTATGAATCAGGCGAGTCATTATGGAATGTTTAAACACCAAAATTATCATGACAAACTGTCTTTATGAAAAGCCATTTTTCTCATAACTTCATTTTTATTAGTTACTGTTTCATCCAAGGGCGTAAATAAGGGGCCAGTGGGCACACACCCCCTCCAGCTTACGAAAAATTAATAGAAAATAACTTTGTCTCATGAACGATTTGGTCCTTTGAGCTAAAGAAGGTCTCCATTGGATAGAAAACAGTTTAATCTGTAAATTCATTACACTCAGGGAGTAAGTTATGGGATAAAAAAGTATTATAAGCCAAAACTGCGTAAATTCAGCGATATAGCATATTTCGAGAGGGGTTATTTAGAATTTTCTCACGTGATGCACTAGACCCTGTATTTCTTTGTTTCTGTAGGACATAGATCTCATCACAATACATCCCTTGTCACTAAATTGCAAGGAAATACAGGCGTGCTAAGCTAGCATGGGTCACACAGTATGCGCCCATATCCGGTGATCACTGACTCTACTCTCACAGTGATATAATATCTTTAAAAATCACAGAAATTTGAGTTTAGATTCGTGTCCAGCTTGGAAAACTTGCTAAGAAGTGTTATTTTCGAGTGAACTTGTGTTTACGTCTAACAGGTTTACGACCGTAAGCAACCTCATGAATTTATAAGAGATATATGATAGATACAAGCATCAGTATTTTCATAATAAATCACCAATATTAAGAATTATCGATTCGGGTTTTTACCTTTCGATAGTCCTTTCGACTAGCTATAAAACCAGGCATTTGGGAAACCCCAAAATAATTGCTCATCTGAGGCATATCTAGACAATTTCGTTTGTGGATAGAGTTTTTGTGCATTTTGGGACCTTGTTTATACAGATTTCGCTTGAAAAACTACGATTTCATTCAAAACTAATATCATATTCGGAATCAGCGTTAAAAACTGAGTCGATTCAGATATATTTACAATATTTCTGAGAAAAATGTTTTTTTTTGAAAAATCCCTGTACCCCCCCTCAGGGATGGTCTGGTGAAAAATGACAATTTTTTCGATAACTCAGTCATTTCTTGTCGGATCTTTCTCATCTTCGAACTCGACCGAGATATTGATGAGACAATTGTGTGCACAAAATTTCAGCTCAATCGAATGTAATTGTGAAGAGTTATCGTGTAAACGGACGGCCGGACACACTGACCGATTCTAGAGTGTACTCACTTTTTGAGTACACAAAAAAGGAGATGAGACTACAAGATAACTATTTATGACACAAGGAAAATTACTAGATTCACATCGTATAACATTTAGTAATAGAAACTACAGCAAAGATTTTGTTTATTTTTAATAGTTATAATATCTGTATATCAGATCTCTTATTAGGAACGATGCTGGTAATAATAACAGAAATGCGATTTTTTGAAAATTTTAGAAATTTAGTATTTTAAATAGAAAATATTTCAACCTTAGAATTATACCTCCTTGAATGATAAACAACATTTTTTGTTCGAGATGTATAATGAAATTCTTAAGTTGTGATTAAAAGAAGCTCATTTATTAAATTTTTTTCTTCATTCTATGTAAATACATAGGCTGTTATTATTAGGAACAGCATTCCGTTTAAGAACAAATTCATTTTTATTTGTAAACTACCGGTAATTACTCGATTAGTTTTAGAGATAATTAGCTAATTTTTACATCATTCGAAAATGTAAAAAAATTCATATGTTTATATAAATTTTTTTTTAATAAAAAGAAAACCGTAGTCCATTCTCCCTTTACAAATCCCCGAGGAATCCCTGCTAAAATTCCCCAGGGATTTCCGACATGGACTCCCCGGAGAATTCCAGGGACTTCCCAGAGACTTCAAAGGGGAGTTCCGGGGAATCTCTGGGGATTTTTCAGAGAATGACTTAAAAAGTGAAGAATGAGTCATTATCGAACAGACTGACAGATGGATAGGTAGCTACTTACCTATCTATTTATCTATGTACGCTATCTATATATCTGTCTACCTACCTACGTATCTATCCATCTACCTACCTACGTATCTACCTGCCTACCTACCCACGTATCTACCTCCCTACCTACCTATCTACCAACCTTTCTATCTACCTACCTACCTATCTATATATCTATCTATCTGCCTACGTACCTATCTACAAGGGGGTAAAAGCAGAGACACTAGTCAGTTTCGGATTTTAGAAATCAGGCGAAGCCAGTTGGGATCAGTAGGAGTCACTTGAAATCACCTGATTTCACTAACTCCGAAGTCAATTGAAGTTAGTTGGAATTCGATGAAGTCAGTTGGAGTTAGTCGAAGTCAGGTGAAGTCAGTCAGAGTCAGCTGATTTCAGATTTCGTTGGAGTCATCTGGAGTTACATGTGATTCCATCAGGCATCATCAGCTTTTAATCTTTTGGCTATCTATCTGTCTGTGTATTTATCTCTCTAACTATATCTACCTATGTATTTATCTATCTATCTATCTATCTACCGATATATTTGAATGAAGCAAAATTCTAGCCGAAATTAGCACTGAAAAAATCGATTATGTCAAATAATCTCGAAAAAAAAATCTCAAAGAAAAAAAATCACGAAAGTTGAAAATCTCGAAAGGAACAAAATTTCGAAAGAATAAAATCTCAAAAAAAAAATAATATCGAAAACAAAAATCTAGAAAATTTTACCCTGTTCTTCGATTGTATATAGGGATGATGTCAATTGTTTTCTCTTCATTTCTGCGCTTAAATGATATAGTCACTGATTCACCACCCTGCATACAAGAACTTCTCAAATATTTTAAGTCGCATTGGATACCTACAATAAAACTTTATCTTTGAGATGTAGCCGAATTACCGCCCGCACCAATAACTATGTAGAAAGTATTTGTTTATCGTTCTGTTTCACTACGTTATAATTTCTTGCTTTATTTCTATTAGGATGAAATAGTAGTTTAATAAAAGAATCTTAAGATCTTATTTAAACGTACGGATCTTTATCGAGAGCCTTAAAAAAGAAAAAGTTATTTTTCGCCAACTAATGTCAAAGTTTAATAGTAGTGATCAAAAGAAGATTGAGATATTTTTGGCTCTTGAACCTTCTCTGAAAACACTTGGTATTCGATTTGAGAACAATGCGATTGATCGAAAACAATATCTTGAAACACTCTCATTCTTTGTGACTAATAAAAAGTAAACTGCAATTTTTAACATTCGTTATATAGTATTAGAGATTTTTTATTTTCGGAATTATTTCTATTCGAGATTATTTGACATTACCAAAAAGTCATGGGTTTTTATATGCGTAATTAAATATCATTCGTTTATACAGCTAATCATATAGTTGTATTTAAAAATATGTATATCAGTATTTATCCGAAACATTTATGCATTAAACGGAATTAAATCAGAAAAAGAAAACTCCCGGGGGACTCACCAGGGACTTCGAAGTTTTTAAGAGACTCTCCGAGGATTCTTCAGAGGAGAGTCGACTAGGGAAACAATCGGCATTACTGTAGAAGTTGTTCTTATTAAGAACGTTGACCATACTCTTCTCCCTTTTGTTTCGATTCACTCATTATCAAAAAGAAAAGAGTACTGATATAATAATAACGTTTCTTATCTCAATTTTGTATGACACCATGGGATAACATTTTCATTGTTAGTAGTTTTGTTTTATACTTAACCAATTGATATATACAATCAATTTCTAAGAGAAGATTTTTCACCAGAGAATACAAATAAAATCTGTTCGATGAATGAGTTGATGAGTATAACACTATTGTATGATATTACTTTTACAGCATACAATGCTCATCGATGGATTGTATAAATAGGAGTAACGAACGTTATTAAGAGAAGCTTACGTGTCAATAAAGCGTATATGCATTCTCTTATCGTTTTCTTTTCTTTTTTTTTGTTCTCTACCTTTCTCTCTCTCTCAATTTCATGTTTTTCTACATAATATTGTGTTTAATATCATACGAACACAATTGGATCATGGGTAGTGAAGCGAATATTCATACATGGAGGAAAGCGATGACGCTTCTTCTCCACTTCGTTATTATGATCATAAAAAAATAAATGCTGTAGCAATAGTGATGATAAGCTTTCATCAAAAAAATATCAATAAAACTGGAGCTGAATTTTGTTTAAACGCTGAAAGGAATATATCTAATACATAATTTGTATATACAAACGAGCAAAAAATATACCGAATAACCACGTTAGTGAAGTTAACGGCAGATTCGAGTTTTTCCAGCGAACATTTCTACATTAATCTGTGTCGAAGGAGATCATCAGTCTATCTTGTACAACTCGATGAGCTCTATTTAATGGTGTACTCACCCAGTAAAAAATATACGTACAATAATCACGATTATTTTTTATTTTAGACAAGTTTCCTTAAATTTTTCTGAAAAAATCATGTTATTCGAAAATAATTAGATTAAAATTGATTTAAATTCAGTAATTGTTTAAAAAAATAATCATTTTTGGAAGATTTCAATCGATTATATGATTTATAATCAAATGTTTACTTGAAATTGATTATAATTTGGCAAATCGATTAAAATCGTACTCGAAACAAATTTGATTAGAGATTTTCCGCTGGTTAAAATTGATTATTTTTGACTCTCACCCAATTTATATTCATAATCTATTATAATTTTAAAAATCAGTTAAAATCTTGACATTGAAAAATCTAGTGGATTGATTTTCAATCGATTAAAACTATTTTTTTTTGGTTAAAATCAGATTTATATTAATAATCGATTATAATCTTTATGTCTACAAATGTGATTAAGGGAACACCATTTACATATACTTGATTATGCGCATTCAATCACAGTTATTGTTTGGAATCTGAATCAATGATATGAACACATGTAAATTAAAACTATCTGATGAAACATGAGCAAAGATGATAAGTGTGAACTCTGGTTAATTCTGTAGATCGTTACAAAAAACACTGATTTTAAATGTTCATTAGATGATGTGTTTAGTTTCCAATAACTCAAATAATAGAGGATAAGAGAAACTCAAGGGAGAAACGGCATATTTCAAGACTCCAAGATTGCGAAGTCCCATGGAGTCTTGGAATTTGCTGTTTCCGCCTTGGAGAAACTCGTTAGGTTAAAAAAGCATCGATTAAAATGTCGTGCACTGCACTTAAAAAAAAAGCTGTTAGCACAATTCCTGACGGGATTAACAATGTGAAACACGATCCCAGTGGAAAATATTCTACCTAAAATATGGATTGATTTTGATTATTCGGACAAGACTCCGATTTTTTCAGAAAAATCTGATTAAAAGTGATTTTCATGTTTTCACATCGAAAAAATCTTTTTTCGATCATTGAAATCTATTATTCAGACTATAATCAAGTCTTCATTAAATTTCTAATTGAGAAAATTCATTTCTCCGATTTCAATCCTGACTCAATCAATCTTGATGATTTTGCTGAATTTTAATCGAATTTGTGATAAGACATAATCGATTTGTTTGATTTCACTCTGAACTTAATCGCTTATAATGATTTGTATAGATTTCAATCAGATTTATCATCAAAGCTAATTGATTTCAGCGAAAATAGACAAAGATCAATTACGTTTTTAATGATTTGCTCAGGTTTTCTGAGAAAAAATCTATTTTAATCGATTTCTAATGTAATTGCGCCATCTCATTTTAAAACAATTTATATAGGAGCTTCAACTTTACTATACGTGTGTGATTTTAGCGCAGTGGTAACTTTATAGTTTGTTAACAGTGGAAATCGGGAAAATCATAGCACTTTTGAGGGTTTCGTGATCGAATCCCGAGATAAACGCAATTTTTATATATATCTAATTAAAATCGATTATATTGGAATAATCAATTACTATCGATTGGTCAGTAATAATTGATTAAAATGAATTATCTCACAGGAATCAATTATGATCGATTAAAAGGTAACAATAGGTTTAAACCAATTAAAAGGTACGCATAGATTCAAATGGATTAAAAGGTAAGCACTACACTACAATCAGTTAAAGAGGTGAATCACAGATTAAAATTGATAAAAATAAAATTTTTTGACGGATTTTAATTGATTATAATCAAAACTTTTAACCCGGTTATTTTGAAACAAATCTCTAATTAAAATTGATGAAAATCTGAAATTTTTAATCGGTTATAACTGACTAGCGATTGATTTTGATTATGATTATAATTATTTAATTAAAGTTGATTAAAAATTTCTGATTTTCACTGATTTTAATCGGAGATTTGTTCAAAATAATTAGATTTTTAATCATGATTAAGTCGAGAAAATTTTTGTCATTTTCATCAATTTTAATCGTTATTTTTTTTGTACTTGGCAGATATTCGATACCTGAAACAATGCTTTTCAGATTTTTTCTAGTGCCATTGATCTGTCAAAAATCATAGTTTGAGCTATCGAAATACCTGAGTATACCATTGGATAGAGCTCATTAAGTTGCACAAGACAAAGCTTTTTTCAGGATTGGCACAGTGAACGAAATGAATATAGACAGATTTTGCCCGAATATCGTACCACAATTTCATGAAAAAAACACAATATTTTAAGATCTTCTCAATCATACTTTTGGTTATGAAAAATTTGATTTCACCATTGGATAGAGCTCATCGAGTTGTACAAGACACATTGATGAGCTACCTCGACACAGGTTAATATGCGAATGTTCGCTAGAAAAACTCGAATCTGATGCTAACTTCACAAATGTCTTTGAGTTAATTAACATGAGTTTATAATACGAAATATAATATGAAACAAGCTTCAACGAAAAAAACAAATTTTCATTTATGCAAACAAGTAAAATCTTGAGAACTAACTCCTCGTCACGTTCTACAGGGGAAAAAGAGAGCTTCTATAGGGTCTAAAGGGTAGTTCCTTAGTGCGCTCAAGAATGAGTTTTTTATAGACAGGTTGATCGAAATCAATCTATCGTAAACTTTACTTTTCGAGTACATAAAAATAAGGTTGGCTCTATGGAGAACAAACGAATATCACACAAACACACTTTTAAACTATATGGTTTTTTCATAGTTTTTCGCTCGTGTCATATTGAAGAAATATTAAGCACAGTATATCTATTCCTATTGTTTTGCATCATTTTATAGTTCTTAACGAGTTTAATCTACTCTGAAAAAATTGGCATTGATAATATGGAAAACAAACAAATATCACACTGATGCATTGTCAAGATATGAGCTTTTCATAGTATTTCGACATTGTCATACAGAGAAAATCTTGTGCGCAACTTATTTACTTCTATAATGATAAATCTTTTCTTTGTGAAAGTGATAAAAAAAATCGAATAGGTCATTATTTACATAGAAAATGAGGATATTTTTACCGTAACTGAGCAAATTCTTAACGGATTGCTCTCATCTTCGAACTCGACTGAGATGTTGGTGAAATCATTATATGTACAAAATTTCGTGACAATTGAATGAACTTTTCAGAAGTTATCGTGTAAACGGACGGTCGGACATACTGACCGATTCTAGTGTACTCATTTTTTGAGTACATAAAAAATAAATGTGAAAACCTTGGATTTAAATCCGAGTGTTATGTGTATTGAAGAAAAGTAAAAATAATTGACGAGAAATTGATTTTGATCGATACTGTCTAAAAACTAGCTATCTTGAGCCTATGATCAGCATTTTGACCTTATCTCATGAACGAATTGCCCATTTGAGATCTGGGACATCTCTAACACTTTTTAGATCGTCTGACTAAGCATAGATGCAATCTTTATCTGATAGATCACGATTTATGCATAGTTAAAAGATATTTTTTGAAATTTTGAAAGTAGTTTTCTATATACAAGTAACGCTCGTCGTGCCGACTCACTGAACCCTCGACTGTGGAG
>JAJEKB010021331.1:177606-324990 GCA_022393335.1 Macrotrachela quadricornifera
GGGGGGGGAGGAGATTTTTTTAAAATGGAGAAAATTTAAAAAATCGATTTGACTTTGAAAAATTAAAGTCTTAGCATCTAAGTTAATAACAAAAATAACTGTACTATTAGCCTCTACTTGTTCATCTATATATTTAAATAAAAGTAATTTTTAAAAAACCAAAGAAGAACATAAACAAGTTAAATTCGACGCCCAGCTTTAGTTTTTGACCATTTCTAAGCTAATTTTTTATTATCAATTTGATCTAAAGTTGATGTTTCTAATGTACATGTAAGTAATGAATGTAAGCAATCATCATTCATTTTTGTTCGTAATCTATTTTTCACGATCGTCATTTTACTAAATGATCGCTCCACACTTGCTACACTAACAGATAATGTTAGAAGATATTCATAAGCTTGAGCCAGTAATGAAACATATGATTTTCGTTCATGAACAAATTTACTTGCAAAATTAATTGTTTCAAACTCACATATCTTCATTTTTAATATTTGTGCCTCATTAAATAATAAATCACAATCATCAATTTGTAACATTTTACATATTTACACTAGTCGTGACATGCTTCTCGATAAACAAATGATTAAATATACATCAACTTAGGAGAATATTACTTCAATTTGTTACACATATAAGATTTTTACAATGATTTATTAGTATTAATAATTCTTCCTTTTAAAAGCAGAAGAATAATGAAGTTTTTAAGTTTCCATTATAAATCAGGAGAAAATCAAGAGAGCTAAAATAAGTTGTCAAGTTCCAAAGAAGTTTGAGATATATATATCGTCTCAAATTGGGAAAATTCAAGGTATATTTTCTCTCACATTGATGAAAATTTCAGATGTATTTCCTCCGAAATAGGAGAAAATTCAAGGTATACTTTCTCCCAAATCAGAAAAAGCTTTAGATAATTTTCTAGCAAAATCGGAGAAAATTCTGTTCACATTTTCTAAAAGCAGAAGGGGAGTACCCTCCTATTCCCTCCTCCCCCTCCTAGTCGCGCCGCCCCTGTCGATTAGAAAATCCCAGACATGATCACAAAGAAAATCAGTGCAGCAATGTGAAAGAAGAAAAGAAATATCCAACACAAACATATGACAGAAAGGGGAGAATTCTATCACATATACGTATAACAGAAAAGGAAAAAATCATCGTGCACATATGTAATAGGAAAAGAATCGATGACGCATGACTAATGATAAGTGAACAAAAAGGAATAATCCTTGTGATATCTATGACTCTATTTCAAATCAACCTAGTTCTAATCAAAAGATTTTAATTCGAACTAGTTCAGATCAATATTTCAATGATATCTCAGTGAGAAAGACTAAAATTATTAATTCTAGAATAGCTAACACCAGTATTAGTGCGCGTTTCTTCCTATCAAACATCATTTTGACATGTACTGACTCTAAGAAGGAAATCTCTACAGTTTTATCGATATGACGAGATTTTTTCCATTCAGAACTTGTTTTTAGAACCGATGCTACCAAAAAAACAATAAAAAAACTTTCTAGAAAAATGATATTTTCTCAACGAATTCACTCGACACATAGTTTGAATGGTTTATTTCATCCTTATATCGCATCAAAAGAAAAAGGAAGAAAAAAAAATGACGGAGAGTATGAAAAATCAAAGTTGGCTATGATAAGTGTATTATAATAATAAAATTGCATATACCTTATGTAAACATTATGATTCATTGACTTACGTTAACGAATATAAATGAGGAGAAAACCATGTAATTTCAATGAATCAGAACAAAATATGTTGCGTTGCATGCTGTCTGTTCGATGCAATACCATGGTTGATTGATTTCATAAATAAATCTATATTGGAAAAAACCAAATTGCTTTTATTTTAACTATAAATACAACTGAGATCAGCTACAAAAAACATAAAGCGAACTTGCATATTGCACAATCATATCACACAATACGCAAGTAAGTTTGATTTTATAATCCTAAGTCGACTGTAGTGATGAGACTTCAAAATTGAATCCAATTTTTCTGATATATTGGCTTTACTCTTCAATAATTCTTCAGTTTTCTCTCTCTGTTGTTTCTTTCTATGTACATACGTATATATCTCTCTCTCATATAGACGTGTGTTTAATGTCAAATATTTACGGATATCCAGTCGTATGATATGAACCAAAGTTCGCGTAAGCCAAACTGGAGTCAATAATCCATACTTTATCCATTTTCTGAATATAGTCCAAAAAAAGCGAAAAACATATTTTCTTCGCGCTTGGCAGAAATTTAAAGGGGCCGCGTTCACTTGGTTGACAACTCATTTGATCGACAAATATTTAGTGTCCAAAAATGGAAATTTCTTGAAAACATTACGTCAAAAAATTTTTCGAAATTCAAGTACGTAATAGTGTGATTTATTGTTTTGTTAGCAGAATATTGATCTAACTGATCAATAATTAAAGTCTTCTTTTATTTTCCAAACGGAAACTATATATATAGATGAACGAACTGAAAAAAACCAATTGCATTTGGAAGAAAATATGATAAGCGGAAAAATATCTGAACTACATCAAGAGAAGTGAACATTTGGAAAATAACATAAGTGAAAGATAGAAAAGAAAAAGAACATAACAGCGTTATATCTGATATTTTCCATTTTTCGTTCTTCTGTTTCGCTATCGTATATAGATGACATGTTCGATATACATATATATATCTTTTCTTCTTTCCTTTCTTTTTTTTTATAGCTGTAAGGTGTTTTCCAAATGTTCACTTCTCGTGATGTAGTTCAGGTATTTTTTCTCTCACCATGTTTTCTTCCAAATGTAAGTGGTTTTTTCCAGTTCGTTCATCTATATATGGTTTCCGTTTGGAAAATAAAAGAAGACTTTAATTATTGATCAGTTAGATCAATATTCCGCTAATAAACAGTAAATCACACTATTACGTACTTGAATTACGAAAACATTTTTGACGCAATATTTTCAAGAGATTTCCATTTTTGGACACGAAATATTTGGTCAAATGGATTGTCAGCCAAAAAATTTGTGGGCGGAATAGTATCGGGCAAGTGATAGCCAGCCAAATGACTCGGACCCGTTTGAGGTTGGGTTCTCCATAATTTTCTGGATTACCTGGACATTTTTCCTGTAGGTATTTGAGAACTAGGCAAGCAAGATACTTGCAGACTTTCGAAGGCTATCTAAAGACGTTATCTGGAAGTTTTTGAAGTTTACTTAAGAGTACTACTTGTCAGATTTTGAAGGTTATTTTAGAATTGTACTTCAAGGTTTTTGATAACTTTGCAAGGATGGTGCTTGCAGGATTTCCAAGGCTATATGACGATCGTACTTGTAAATTTTTGTTGGACTATCTAAAAATAATATTTGCAACTTTTTAAGGAATTCATAGACATAGGTATACAATCTGTAGTTTTTTGGAGACTATCTGGTCATGGCACTCATAGATTTGAGAACAACTAACGGATGGATCGAAAGTTTTCGGACAAAATGTTTGCTCATTTTTGGTCCATTTGAAAATATACCAGACGAGTCGAAAACTATGGATTAGAACCAGAATTTTGTGCTCTTTCTGAATATGAGCTTGGATTTTTTTTGTCAGTTTTTGTTCGAAAGTAGTGAGGGAATCTTTGAAAGGCCTGAAAAATTTGTTTGGACGGGAAATTTTTTCACAATTTTTGTTATATTTTAACTATTGCGATCCGAAACTAACAGGTGGAACCGTTATTACTCAATCAGCTGGTAAAGGGAAATCTGCTCTACAAAATGTACTATTTGAATTTTTTTAGTCTTTAGGCAAGACTTCTCAATTTTTGTTTTTTCTATACCCTGATTTATGAGAAATTGACTTTTTGACCAAAAGGCGTTTTTCACAAAAAGGAGCTTCTGACAAAATACATATAACATCACTTATGTTAAAGCTACAACTGAATTCAATATCCCATTTTGTAAATAAGTGTCCGCTCTACAGAACTGCCGTGTCCGATAACTTTTAGTATCTTCGCAAAGGGGTATGTATGGGTTAGGAAAAAGCTGTTTATGCGTCGTCCAAATTAACTTTTGAGGTCTTTCAAAGATTTCGTCACTGCTCTTGAACAAAAATAGATACAAAATTTCCAAGCTCATATTCAGAAAGAGCACAAAAATTTAGATCTAATCCATAGTTTTCGACTCGTCTGAAATATTTTCAAGTGGGTCAAAAATGAGCAAACATTTTGTCCGAAAACTTTCGATCCACCCGTTATATACTGTGCTACTAACTCTGCTAGGTCTACATACAAGGGGGAAAGTGTAGGTTGGGAACCGCCGGAACCTCACCATCTACAGCACCTATAGTACCTGTTCAGCACTTAGCAGTGAGATTAGGTGCTGGGATTATGCACTTACTCTCTTGTTTCTAATTCCAATTGTCATTTTCCTTGTTCAAAATCAATAAATAACGTTTCTAGCTATAGATGTAGAGGACTAAATCGTTTCCGCATCTTTTTAAATAAGCTTTCATTTTGTCTTTTTCTGATGTCCACTATATATACTCTCTGTATACATTTTATCATGTTTCTTTAGATATCACTTTCTTTCGACCTACTCTATCGACACCAATCTACTGTCTAAAAGATGGATTTAAAATATGACAATCAAGTCAAGAATATTTTGGGTGAAGAGGATGTATCGAACGCAATTAAGACTTTTTATGAACAAATTAAACAACAAGTAGACCAGAAAAAAGAACAAGCACAGAGGAATAATCAATCTTCAGATAAAGCCGGGCAAGGTCAGCATGTGATCAACAAAAGTATTATCGAAATTCACAAGGACATTGTTGAAAAATTCATACGCGACGCGCGTCCTGATGCGAAGATGGAAATTGAAAGCGCACTATGTGATTTAATGAATTTTAAAAAATACTTTACGGAAGTTCCAGCAAAGTTTATTCGAGATAAAGCATGGAATTGTCCAACGAAGGAATTTTACTACGATTCTAATGCTGAACTATATAGAGCTTTTCTTACTCTTCTTCGTGAATCTGCTGTCCGGTACATGATGTGCTTGACAAACACAAGTGCGGCCGACCTTGATAGAGATAAGTGCAAGAAGGCACTTAATGAAACATGTAACACGATAAGGGACAAAGAAATTTATGTGGACCAAATGGCACTGAAAGGAGCCGTACTGACTCAAAGCGATCGCGAGGAATATGGAGATGCAAAAAACGCAGTTTGTAAAATGTTGAATGGCTTAGCACAATATATTGAACAATGTGCCGAAAAAATAATAACTATATGATGTGTTTTCATGGTGTCCGCGGAAACTAAGGGTGAGAGTGTGAAGTGAGGATGGCGAGGGTGAATTTGATATATCTCTTATATGCTCTATCTTTCCTATACTTCCTTATACCTCCTATATTTTCTATACTTCTCCTACCTATCTACCTGCCAGTTCTCTCTCTCTTTCTCTCTGTTCATTTCAAAGTTTTTGTGGACATTTCCAAAACACATCACCTCTCAATTTCTGAGCAAATACTCTTAACGTTACTCACAGCACTTACCTTTATACCACAAATTTAACTTCTTAGGCATAATACTAACAACTTTTACTTCTTTTGAACAATAAATATTTCATCAAAGGAGAAAACACAGATTTCAAGGTTTCAAGAGATGAGGATGTGGAGGGTGAGAAGGTGAATATTCAAGAATTACTATTATCCGGGTTTCAGCCTTCCGGGGTGAGGGTGTGAAGTGTGAGTATTATAAATAAAGAAAAGCCATGAACGGTTTCAATCTTTCACAAGGATCTCATCAGATATCTTTAGTACACTGCATAAAATTCTACCAATATAAAAAAAATCTTGAGAGTGAGATGAGATTATATAAGATGATTCTAAGCCACATTACCTCTCACATCCTAATTCTTAAAAATCAGCAGATAGTCTTATCATTGAACGGTGAGTTTCAAATAACGATTACGATCCAAATTTCAATCTCAATTAACAGTGATCGATGATTGGATGGTAAGAAGAATCTGGGTAAGGAAAGTTAAATCTGTAGTTATCTCTTAGTTGGATTCGCATTGATTGATGTTTTGTCCTTGCCATTGTATTAGTCAATTTGTAATTATTACGACAATTCAATAACAAATACTTGAAGTAGTTGTGTATTTTGTGATTATCATATTTTTTGAATTTGTTTCAACTGTAAAATAAATAAGCGTTTTGATGATGCTTTGCATGGTATGTATAGGATCGATCAAATATCTAGAATAAAAAACTAATGTTTTAAATAATCTGTGAGTATATGATTTAATTTTGTAATGATAGTAGAGGTTGAATGGGCGAGAATAAAATAGTTTTTATTTGAAAGAAATATACATAAGGAACCATAGTTGAGAAATTGCTTTTAGGAGTGCAGTATTTATCGTTCTTATTTCAAAGCAGGTAGTAGAGCCTATTTTTTTTGTAGATTAGTGTTTCTTGTCGAATCATTTTGCCAGTTTATATTTGATTTGAAAATTTGTGCCCTCATTCATATGTAGTTGGCGGATCTCAATAGCATCGAGCACCATATGTTGCCATTGGGATGTTGATTCAATGAATCTGTTCAAAGAAAATTTGTTCTTTTCTTTTTGTATCTGTATCTTCAAGTTTTCTGCCATTTTGCGGCTAGTACGTATAGCCTAATGAATTATATCTTTCTTGAAGGTCTCTAGTGTCTGGATTTCATTCGGTAAGGAGCAGAGACCGTCATAGGGCAGAGCGGCCCTGCCCTGTCTGTCCTGCCCTGATGCACAGGGCAGAGCAAACTTCGATTTTCTAGCCCTGCCCTGCAGGGCAAGCAGGGCAGGGCAAAAACGTTTGCCCTGTTAACTTTTTTTTGTAATTAACAGTTTTAATTACATATTTCAAACTGTGATATACATGTGACTGATAAATTCAATAGATATTTCTGTATGTTGATAAAGAAAAGTTCTTGTGAGATTACTTCAAATACCTCTAATTTCATTGGTACAATGAAGCATGCCTGTATAAACTAAATAGATGAATGGAAAAATACAATAAAGATTAACCCTTTCGCGCCAAGTGTCCCATATACGGGACGGTGAGGGTTTTCATTATATGTCCGCATTAATATGACTCCAAGTACAATTTTATACGAGTATTTGAGGAGTTTTGTCCATTACAAGCATAGAAAGACCAATGGTGATGATAATTTCACAATAAAAATGTATTTTTAATGCGAGGCTGTGATAAAACTAGTTTCACATTAGATGTGAATACGTTTCTTACTAAAAAAACCCCGGCGCGAAAAGGTTAAGCTTTTTGAGCAATAATACGTTTATATATAACAAGAAATTTTACTATGTGTTCATACTTTTGATTCATCTTTTTTAGCATTCTGAGCACAAATTTGATTCCCAAACAGATTTGATACACAACATAGACAATCATAGGACAGGGCAAAAAAAATTTTAGCAGGGCACAGAGCAGGACAGGACAGAAAAAAGTGCCCTGTGACGGTCTCTGGTAAGGAGTAAATAGTTGGAAATATTTCGACAGTTTCATTCGATTTTTGAAGAGTTGTGTCGATATTGTCTATGATTTGATGAACTAACAAGGAATGATTCCCAACTGGCAAATCGTTTTGGGGTTCGAACTCTGTGCATAAGGTAGATCTCAGTGAGGTATGAAAAACCCTAATAGGATAAGTGCTGTTAGACCTTCTGTCCAGAGTTATAGGCAATTTACTGAAATTTTAGCCTCTGCCATGGCATATATCAACAAGTGGAATGACGTTATTTTGACCTGAGATTTTATCTACAGATAAGTCTATTTGTGGATAGAATGTCCTGAAAATTTCAGCTCAAAAAAATGTTTTCTTCCCGAGATATTAAAGTCTCAAAAAAACAGACAATCCTAGCATTTTTCGTGAGATGTGAGTGTTTTTTTGAGGTCTTAATATCTCCCACAAAGGTTTCGCCCTCACCCTCATTTGATCCTCGAACCTCAAAGTCGAATACTTGAATAGATGAAATACTTGAGTAATTGATTAGTTGAATAATTGAATAGTTGAAAAGTTCTATTATTCAATAGTTGAATGGTTGAATAGTTGAAGCAATAATTGAATAGCTGAATTCAAGTTTCAAGTTTTACATGTATGAAGTACATTAACACATTCACGCGATTCAGTTTTCTCCAAAATATTGAGTCTGTTCGAGAATCTACTTATAATAAATGCACCTATTTGTCATTGTATTATCTTCTACCGATTGTTTATCGTCCTCTTCTTCCCATCATCACATCATGAGTCATGCTTTTGTGATTAAAGTGAAAATTCCTTACGTCATTCTTTCATTCTTTGAAATTCATAGATAGTACACGTAGAGAGAAAAATTCCCAAATTTTCTCCCTTTATCTTGTCTCTCTACCTTTTCATATGTAAAAGCAACCGGAACTCTGCACTTGTTCACATGTCGTTCGAAGAATCTGAAACAGAAGGAAGCGCTAGCTCACTTAGTCAAGCGAGCTCGTTGGATGATGATTTCGTTAGAATGGGTCTGAAGTCTGGAAATTTCGATAAAGAAGATGCTGATGACGAATTAGATTCGCCAGTGTGGAATGAAATACAACCGGAATCTGATGTAGAATTCATGGAAGATTATGGATTCGTCCAAGAAGTAGCTTCTATATCAAGAAATAATACAATTCTGCCTATCGATTGCTATAGCCATTTCGTCATAGACGAAATTATTGAACTGATAGTCCGCGAAACTAATCGGTACGCGGAGCAATACTTGCAAACGCACAATATTAACAGACGATCAAAAAGCCATCAATAGAAATCAACCAATGATGTAGAGATGCTCAAGTTTCTTGGAATTATTATCGAGATGGGACTAGTGCAAATGCCGAAATTAGAATATTACTGGAGTAACAGTCATCTATATGAATCTGACATCATTCGAAATACAATGGCTTAAGAGATAGGTTTGAATTACTCCTCAAATTCTGGCATTTTTCGGATAACAATAAGTATCACTCGAATCAAGATAGACTGCTCAAGTTGAAACTACTTTTGGATTTACTTAAAGCCAGATTTTCATCTGTATATGTTCTTGGTGCAGTAATTACAATCGATGAAACAATGATACCATGGCGTGGTAGGCTTTTGTTCGAACAATATATACCTGGGAAGGTGCACAAATATGGAATAAAGATGTAGAAGTTAGGGGCCACTAACGGGTACACGTGGAATTATTTGATCTATGCTGGTGCGCAAGATCCAATGGCAGATCTTAGACATGCTGAGACAATAGTGATGAATTTTTTGGATCGTCTTTCAGGATGCTATCGGGCTGTGGTAGCCGATAACTTCTTTACTAGTATTTCCCTAGCAAAACTTTGTTGACACACGATACATACCTTATTGGAACATTGAGAAGAAATCGTGCCGCATCCGGAAAAGAATTTCGTCAAAATCAGAAAGACATAAAACTGATCATGTGGAAAGACAAAAAAGATGTTTCAATGATTTTCACAAGGCCTTCGCATTCAGCAGATGTAGTTGACATTGGGAAAACAAATTTTCAAAATGAGTCAATAATGAAGGCAAAAGTTGTAGTAGATTATACCAAAGGGAGGCAAGGTACTGATTTATCTGATCAACTATCAGCCTATCATACATGCCTCAGACGATCTTTAAAATGGCACCGAAAGGTGGAATTTGAATTGATTTTTAGGATGGCTATAGTGAATAGTTATTTGGTATACAAGGAAAACTATTCAATAAATAATATGAACATCCTGAAGTTTCGTGAAAGTCTTGTGAGATCTTTACTGTTCGGTATATCATTTGAGAATCTGAAGCCTGGGGCGAGACACGATCAACAAGTCAAAGCAAGCGCAAACTTGCTAATCACAAGCTGAAAGAGAGAGAAGAATCTTTTTGTGATGTCCGGAGACGCTGTGCTGACTGCTACGAGAAAGTAAGACAACAACAATCAAGAGAAACAAGTAATGCAACCGTAAAGAAAGTAAAGACTTTTTGTTCCGATTGTGACAAATTGTATTATCTTAGTTACTTTAACAAGAAACATCATTCTGTATAATAAATGGTTAAAGAGAGGCTCGAGAAAATATATGATAAATTACACAACCATTTTACCGAACGAAAAAAGCAAAAAGAACGCCTTTCTAATCATTTTCTTCCTAAAATATAGCTGGTACCAAGGGTGGGACTCGTCGCGTTGAATGTGTTAAGGTAAATGATTTCTTCGAATCATTAAAGCATATTTTTTATGAAAACGAAGAAAATGAAATAGATTGTATCATTTTCGAGCAGATGAATATATAATTTACTTGTTCAAACGGGAATATATACAAACTGTATTTATGGGCGTGCTCCGCCATAGGAGGTCCCATTAATATTTTTTTCTATTGTAAGGATAAAGCATACTATTGTTCGGGTCATATGGGAGAGGATCATCGATAACCCTGTATTGGCCGGAACAACACCATGTTTTATCCTTATAATAGTATAGAATAGGTATCAGCTTATCGTGTGAGCTAATATATTTTCTTTACTATTATAAGGATAAAACATGATGTTGTTCGGGCCAGTTCAGGGTTATCGATGATCCTCTCTCATATGGCCCGAACAATAGTATGTTATATCCTTATAATAGAAAAAAAAGGGAACATAATTTTTGGTCAGCAAAAATATATAGAAATGGCAGCGAAAATATTGAAATTGTCATCGCTAAAATGATCAGCAATTAATTATAAAATGGTCAGCTTTTTATATATAAGGATCAGTAGAAAATTCAAATTTTGTCAGTGAAAAATCCAAATCTATCAGTAAAAATGTAGGTTTTATCAACATAATAAGTTTTATCCATATAACGATTAATTTAGTATGTGAGAAATAAAGAATGGAGGACGGTGTGTCCAGAAATCGGCACTATATGACAATTTTCTAGAGAATTTAGCAGAGAATGACAATTGTGTTCATGTGATCTCCACTATTATCCATAATAACAGAGCTATTTTTTCAGCATGCGTAGTATTCGTGACAGACTACAGAATGGTAAAAAAATATTCTTTAAAAGATAGTGCACTGTTTACTTTCTGAAGAACTCTACGGAAAGCATCGAGCGCAGTAATTTTTGAGGGATTTTTTTTACCATTTTGTAGCCCATCACAAGTACTACGTATGCTAAAAAAAATGGCTCCGGTACTATGGATAATAACGGAGATCATATAAACATAATTGTCATTCGCTGCTTAATTTTCTAGAAAATTTTCATATAGGACCGGTTTCTGGGAAAATCGTCTCCCGTCCTTTAAATAAAATTTAAAAACACAAGAAATAAGAACGAATCCAAAAGAACATTAAATAGAATCAAAAATTTAAAAAACGAATGGGTGGGAAAAGAAAATGAAAATCCAACTATATATGAGTCAGTAGTAGAATGAAAGGAAAATACCAAATAAGAGAAAGAAAACGACAAGAACACATACATAAGAAATAAGCGGGTAGAGATGTGTGAATCACAACCCAACAATATAGATGAACAACTTAGCGCAAAATTAATGACACTTGGAAGAAAACATGATAAGAAGGGAAAATACCTGAACTATATCAAGGGAAGAAAACATTTGGAAAATACCCCAACGCGAAGAAAAGAAAAAGAAGAAGAAATGACGTATATGTATGTCATACTTGTCATCGGTACGATGTAACAGAAGCAAAGAAAAACAGAAAAAAAGTGAATCATCTTATAACACATTCCAATTTTTATACTGACCATTTCATTTAATTTACTAATTTTTAAATATATTGACGAACCGGATTATTTTAATAGCTGACCATTTAAATAAAATACTGATCATTCACTTATTCTGCTGATCACTTAAATAATAGCTGAAAAAAAATATTAATGGGGCCTTCTATGGCCGAGCATACCCTTATATATTCCCTAGTATTGTACTCCTTTCTTTCTCTGTCTGACGATCGTATAGATGACACATACGACAAACATATTTTTTTATTTCTTTCATTCAGGTATTGGTCCCTGTATTATAGTGAATTTATTTTAGTTACCTAAATAAAAATTTAAAAAAAAAATACGATCGCTAATCTTGACGCGTAATCAACATCCACATTGTCATTTTTAAAATATATCACAGACAGATGGACCTTAGATATTTAGTGTAGGAAAAAATGGTAATAAAAATATTACTAGGAAGAAGTGATTTTTAATTTATCGAAACATTCATAACATCTGCATGCTACTAAAAATATTTCCTACTTCTTTTTCGAATCATTTCCTGAATTTTAAAATCTTTGTTTCTGATTTTAAGCTCTTGATGTAGCCACCTTGTATACATATTTAAAAATTCATCATCAATGAAACATTTGTCTCGATGATTCATATTGTTTTTGACTATTCTTCATGACTCATGGTTCATTATAAAAATAGAAATAACGAGTACTCTGTGTCATGAAACCTCTCCTTTACTCTACAAAAAAAATCCCAGATATTCATCAGACGAAAAAAAGAAAGGATACATGGAACGAGAAAAGAAGAAAAAGAAGGAAAGAGAAAAAAAGAGAAATGTCCCGTCTGTTATTTCAAAGCACATCTACCTCATTTTTTATATTGCTTTCGATCACGACACATACTTTGAAAAAAAATAAGGTAGGTCTTTGATACAGTACAGTCTATATTTCGCATATAAATATTGGAAGTTGATAAAATTAGCAGTTACCTAAGATTATGTGATTGAGAAACAGGAAAAAAAATATTTTTTTAGAACCACAAATTTTGAATAAGTTTGTGAAAATATAAAAATTGGAAACAAAGATAATGATATAATTGAGTAGAATTCTGTAAAACAGAAAATATATTTCATAGAGAAAAAAATAGATTTGATGAATGTATAAGTAATTAGCTTAAATAAAATGGATATGTTATATTTTTTTATGAAAGACAAATTAAAAATATGTTTATATTGAATATAAGGAAAAAATAATATGTTGGTTATTTATATTTGTTTGCTTATATAATTATTTTCTTGATCAACGGGACATGCGGGCTTTCGTTTTGTATTTAGAAAAAGATTTTTCCTACCTATTTTTTCCTATTACGGGACATTGAGACATTGATTTAATGAAACATTTTTCTTTCTCTTTTTATAAAACTAACCTGCTGCAGTTATTAATTTAAGATGTAGGTTAGACTGATTCCAAATATTTTAATGTATAGAAATAGATGTTTGCGATGCATAAATTATATGAATGAATTATAAACTACCCCTCACCAAATGTTTAGAAAATAGAGGTTATGTTAAATCTTTTTTTATTGACTCTCGAGCAGCGAGCTTATGAAAATGGCAGCATAGATTGGAAATAGAAACACAGTAATTGAGTTTGACGAACATCGTTTTTTTAATGCTCCTTGAAATCATTATGAATTTATAATATTTTAGACGAAATTATTTCGATCAGAGTTGAAAAAAGGCAGCGAATAAAATTGTTTACTGAAATAACTTAATTAAAAAAGTTATCATAGCAATATCACTGAATCTTCGTTTCATAGAAACAAACCTCTACTAAGAAAATATAAAATAGAGAAATGATGATGACATATAGATTTCATAAATAAAAATATTTTAAAATGCAAACTTTTATGAATTGTTTTCATTTATTAATATCATTTATATATAACCTTCCAAATACAACGAAAATGATAATATTCTTTTGTAAAAAGAAAACAGAATGAATATCATAATGCTCTTACAAAAATCTATTTATAATATTCTACTAGTAATATTCAATTCGAATCACATAGATTTATTGATGAAGAAAACGATTTTATTTTTATTTTCTATGGTTTTTTTTGTCGTGAATTCCAAACTCAACTAAATTCCCAAGTCAATTGTGACATATGTTCTTGTATTTTATCATCTAAATAAAATAAAATGTAGACAAATTCATTGTATCCTTTAAGAAGAAAAGTTTAGATAATGATCACTTTGAACAAAAATCATTATTATGATAAGTGCTCTTTGTCTACTTAAAACCATATACTTCATTTGAATGGTTCTAGTTTTTGTTCGAATCATTCATATTTTTTAATTCTTGATTTTAGTTGTTGACTATACGATTGACGAAAAAAATCTTTAAGAATGAAATTAAAACTATTGATTCATTGTATAATATTAATTTTCAATGGTGGAACACTAATTCATATTGTAATATCAGATAATCCTTTACCTCCTGATCCGTCGATATTGCCTATACCATCACAAGCTTACATGTCTGGTTCTACAGTATTGCTCACTCAGCGTGCTTTGCAATTAGCACCTACAATTTTTCATAAATTGATTGATGATGTTATATTATATATTCAAAATTATCAATTAGAAGATCAATCACATCGATCAGGTTGTTGTAGTGCATATGAAAATAATTTAGGTATAAGTACTCGTGAAGATTGGTATATTAAATTATCCGAATCTACTAAATCTGTACAATTAATAAATGATCCAATATTCCAAATAGTTGATGATAATCATATTCAATTTGATGCAACACTTCATATTCATATGATAAGTCAAGTTTTTTTTCGTGAATATATATGCTGTGTTGAATGGGATTTTATTCAATTTTGTTGTGGTAGTGATACAATATGTGATAATAGTCAAGTATGGATTGATACAAATTTACATATACAAATAATAATTGAAGTTGTTAATACAAATAATGGTGTTATACTTACTCCACAAGTTAAATTATCATATCCAAATGGTGTTACTTATGGTGGTTGTAAATGTGATATATTTTGTTCAATAGTTGAAAAACTTTGGAATATTGATGATGATTATATTATTAAAAAAGTCCAAGATTTTATTCAAGATGAAATAAATCGAAAAATGCAATCGATTTCAACTGGTGGAATATATTCTCCATATAATGGAATTGCTATTCGATATTCATTAACATCAGTTACATTACGTATTAATCAAGATATAAGAGCATATATTTCAATAGTTGTATATGCATTAGAATTTCATACACAACACTGGATAATTTATGAAGATCAAGATCAAGAACGAAATATATTTTATCCACCATTTGATTGGCCAAGTCCAGGATTAATATTACCATTAACAAGTTTACGTGTTGGAACAAATGTAATGAATAGTTTAGCATGGTCATCAGAACAAATTGGAATATTTCAAAGTAATGGAAATGATATTATTGAAGATGTTTTTATGAATGAAGATATTAATTGGCATAATTTAGAAATTTCAATACCATTTAATCAAGATCAATCATTAATACATATTGATTATATAACTGTTAATGTAACATGTCAATTTAATCGTTTTAATTGTTCGAATTCAACATTTTATAGTAATAATAGTTCTTGTATAATACCAGAATCTGAAATTGATATTGATGCAGTACCATTTCTTGTATCATCTATAACAAATATTGAAATGAATAGTACAATGCATATGACAATAGTAGATTTTCGTCCTGGTCTTTATTTACAATCTTCATCAATTAATAGTGAAACATTAAATATAACAATTGAAAAATTACCATTACTATTACCAGAATCTGTTGAACAATCATTAATGAAACATATATTAATACGATCAGTATCAATTATTAATCCAATATTATTAAATCATCCATTATTATTACCATTAGATATTGTTCCATATATTCCTCATCCAACTTCACATTTATTTCCACAAAATAATTCACTATTTCAAAATGTTGGATATGGTTATATTGATATTTCTAGTAATGAATTTCTATATTTTAATTCTACAAAATATTCTAAATCATATAACAATTCTATTCATATTAATCCTATAGAATTATTTAAAAATAATATTCTATTAACATATCCATTAGGAATTTATTTATTAATATTTGAATCTGAATATAATAATATTCAAAATACAGATTGTAGTATATCTCAATTTGGTTTTCAAATGTCTCTTTATACATTACCTACTACAACATATATTAATTCTACAAAAATAATTGAACAATATGATGATAATATAACAGTAGAATGTATGAATACATCAATATTTTCATCTAATTTAATGTATTATAGTTTAGTACAAGATTCAGTAACTGGTATTATATTATCAATTAATTTAATGTGTTCAGATTCAAATTGTGAAGAATGTCAATTTAAACAAAAATTTCCTATAAATATGGAAAAAAATCCAATATATACAGAAGAATGTTTAAATGGTAAATATATTTATAATTATAATAGAACATTTTCATTTCGAATGATTTTATGGATGAATAATAATAATGATAAATTAAAAACATGTTATATCAATAAAAAAATAATTATTCCACAATTAGATTTTAATTTAGTTAAATCAAATGATATGTTTTTATTAACATATCCAGATATTGATAGTTCAATATTACAATGTTATTGGAATAATAATACTGAAAATTATTTAATAAATATTATTAATTTAGGTTCAAATATAATATCAAAAGCAAATTCTTTACCTTCACTTCTATTAAATCAATCATATCCTTTAGAATATTGTTCACAATGTGAAAATAGTTTATCATCAATATCTTGTTCATCTGCACAAATAAAAGATTATCCGAATTGTTATACATGTGAAACATTTTGTATTAATAATTGTAGTCAATGTTATTTAAATACTGTTGAATTCGAACGTTTAGCATGTTTAAATACTTGTTCATTTACAAATACAATTCTTAATACAACTTTAATAGGAACAGTTATTTTATCTATAGAAGATATTTGGAATTTTAATTGTTGTTTAAATACATCTTGTATTAATTCAAAATTATTTGAAAAACTTATAATTATTAGTTGTATTATTTGTTTTATTATATTAATATTATTATTAATTATTTATTTTCGTAAAAAATCTATTAATCAAATAACAAGAATAAATCATGAACGAAGACCATTATTACAACGTGAAGAGATTGAACAACAATGGAAATTAAATATAAATTTTCAATTAAAACAATTTTTATTTAAAAAAATTCATAAAATAAAACAATGGTTTTATCAAACATTTCAAAAACCATCAAACGAACAAATATCTTTTATTAATATAATATCAATGATATGTAGTTTTATAAATATAATTTTACTTATTTATTTATGTTATAATTGGATAAATTTATCACCATTTAAATTTGTATTAGATTCTAATATTGATGAAGAAAGATATGGTTTATCATCGAAATATATTGATAATACACAAGCCATATATAATTTTACCAATTGGCAAAATGCAGGAAAATGGATAACAATAATATCAATATTATTAATATTATTACCATTTTTACATTTTTTTATTAAAAATAATAAAAAAAAACAATTTGAAATATTTATTTTATATATATTAATATTAATTTTATTACTGAATATATCGCTATTATTAATCCCAACATTTATTTATATATTTACTGATTCTATATTAATTCGTCAATCATCTGAAACATTTATTCAAAATGATAATGATACACGACAAATACTTAGTAATATTATTGGTGGAATATTTACACAATATGTTTTTTTATTATTACAATCAATTATAATGTATTTAATACAAAGTATACGTAGTGGAATTATATTTGGATTAATTATATATATAATAATAATAATTTATAAATTTAAATTAATGAATAAAATAAGAGAAAATCATGAAGAAATTATTATAGAATTAAATCAACAATTAAATCCAATTATTGTTTATATGAATACATATTTAGATTGTACGAGATTATTTATATGTATAATAGAATTAATAAATTTTATTGCTTGTTTATTACCAGCTATATTAATATATCAAATAAGACAATTTGATTATCAATGGCCATTAATATGGTTATTATCAAAAACAATACCATTATTTATTTTATTTATTATTATTCCAAATTCAATTAATGGAAAATTTAAAAAAATTTTTTTATTAAGATTTATATTAGCATTAATTATATATATTCTTTTATTTATATTTACAACAGGATTATTATTAAATACAGAAATAAATATATTAGCAATTGAATGGGAATATCCTACTGTATTAACAATATTTATTACGATAATAACTATGAATATAATGTTAATAACATTAGATTCTACAAGTTTAATTGTTATTGATGATTATGATTCAAATGAAGTATTAATAAATGACATACAAATGAATAAATATGACACTATTATGATTATGTTAAGGAAAAAAATAGAATATATAGCATTATTTATTATAAAATTTATATTTTTTGTTCCATTTATTGGAATTTATTATATTATATTTTATTTTCCTCTTCAATATTGTTGGCCAAATCATTGTCAATATATCAAAACAAACACAATATCAATTAGACATTATTGTATTCGTATAAAAGGTAAAAATTTCAAAAGTTTTTATATAAGAAGAATAAGTCATATTTAGATAGAACAAATACAAATTTAAATGAAATTGAGATTTAAACAACTACCCAAGGCGAACACAGGAAATCCGATCCTGTCGGTTTTTCATGAAAGATATCGGATTCCGATGGAATCCGACGCGGATCCGATCGAAAACGATCGGATCTACAGGTCGGATTGAATGTCCTGGGTAGTCATCATTCCTTACGTGTACAGTGTAATATCTTCGGATAACATTTTAGAGTTGACCTATATACAGATCGATATTGTCAAGCTAATTAATAAACGAGTAAATAATACAGATTTTAATCATCATCTATTTCTATACCAGAGCTGCCAACAGGCCACTTTTTTCCAGCCTGGCCTGGTATAGCCTCACTCTGCCTGGGGATCGGATCGAGATGGATTATTTGTTTTCATAACCTGGCAGGCCATCAGGCACCTGCTCAGGCTAACTGATATTTGTAATTTTTCAAATCGATTGAATTTTATAAGTTAGGTGTAACGACAAATGGGGATGAGTGCCTGTCTGTGCCATTCGGCACAATGTTTATTTGGCTAGATCACCACTCCGAGTGTATCCTTTCTCTTTTTACACGCACATTTTATAGATACAGGTCGCGCGGTCACACATGAGAGGATAAAGAGATAGGATCAGCCCGTGGTGAATAGGTCAGGCAGGTGAAACATAACGGGCACTGACCGTTACATTAGGATTGGTGCACAATTTCATTTCTCGTCATTTAATATTTTCATGACGATAATAGAAGACAAGTGTTTACACAAAATAGTAACATTAGTTGAGCACTGTGAACACATCTTGAAACCTTTGTTGACCTGTGGATAATAAGAAAACTTTTATGTAAGATTACTATTGAAACCGAAGATTTTCGTCCACACAAAGCATTATTCGAGGGAAAAGCAGTGCGATCTATCGCGAAAAGTTTCCATACTATTTTGGCGCACAAGCTCATGATCTTTTTAACTTTCTTATGTAAGCTGATCATGCACTCTGAGGACATTTGGAACCAAATGAAGCCTTTTCAAATGCTTGAAAAAAGTACAAATAGGAAAGTTAAAATAAAGAAGCAATCATCGCGAATATTTTTCATAAAAGGAAGACCCAAATTATTGAAATTTTTCCATAACACACGAAAACCAATTAAAATCGTTTCTCAACCAGGCGCCTGACAGCTCTATTCTATACATGTTTCAATTCAATGTAAAAACTGTTATTATAAATACTTAATATTTTTAGATTTCTTTCTTCAAATCCGTGAACGAAATAATTCAAGATTTTATGGTCATAGAATGTCGTTAACTCGAATATGTATATGGCTTGGATTTGGATCAAGTTTATTTTTAACATATATGAAATATAAAGATAATAAAATTTCTTCAAAACAAAAATTTATAAAAGCATTAGCAGATGCTGATTATATTACAGATTGGCCATCAGAATCAGAAGGTGGTAGTATATTTGATGCATCATTTACTAAATTAGATACATATTTACATTATTCATTTTATTGTTATATTTCTGTTACATTATTTTTATTCATAACATTATTTACTGATTTTATGTCATATCGTCACACATTAAAAGCTAAATATTGATTACGATTTAGTCAAGTAACATCATTTTTAACATTATCTTCTTTATTTTTTGCTGTATTATTACCAGCTGTACCAAATTATATAGAAGCAGCAAATTTAGATAAAGTATGTCAAACATGTAATGCACCAGAATTTGATAAATTAATAGAAGAAATGTTTAGTGGAGTAATCGGTACAATAGCACAAGCATATTTATTAATGAATTTATTTCCTGTTTTATTATCAATTTCACCTACAGCTATACGTGTTGCTACATTATCATTAAATGATTTACAACATAGTTTTGAACAATTAGGTTCATCTATAATGAAAGTTGATTGGATTGAATATAAAGAAAAATCAAGACAATTATTACGATTAATACATATATCAGCTTCGATTTCACCAATATTAATTGCATTACCATTATCATTAATGTATCAAACATTAAGAGCTCAATTAAATTCAAATAATCCTGATATTCCTAAGAGTTTACCATTCATTTTAGGAATATTAATTGCTTTATTTATTTTTATTCCATTATTATTTGAATTTTCTGTATCTAGTACAATCAATACATATAAAACAAACTATTATTTATATATATTATCATATATTGGATTAATGATAACCATAGTTATTTATTTAAGTACATTAAAACCATTACATAATATAATAATTGAACAATTAAAATCAATTGAATTTATATTTGCTATAGTAGCAGAGATAACAGTGAGCAATGTTATTTTTGGAAATTTAATTTCATTTTATATGACATTTTAAATAATCACATGTTGTATATGTTGTAGTAGAAATTAAAATGCAGTAGAATTTGAAATTCCACTAGTTGAAATTAAAATTTTAATTTCCACTAGGAGAAATTAAAATAACAGGCGTTTTTTAGAATTACTAGTAGAAACTAAAATTTCAATTTCAACTAGTGGAATTTGAAATTCTATTAAGATGTTATACTGTAGAAATATGTGATTTCTTGTGTAATAAAAAATAGACCCTTATAGGAATAATGATAATCCAGAAAAGAATATGATTTATTCATATATATAGTAGAGAACAAGATTGAAGATCGTTCATTTCATCAACAAGTTAAGATCTATATATTTGTGCAACATTTTTTTTTAACAGGATGACATTTTGTACCACATTGTATTTTAGCTGCTTTGCATGGACATTTTTTTGTAGCACAATTACCATTACAAGAACAAGCTTCCACCATTGGAGCAAGTCCATTATTGACATAATCTTTACAAGCTTGAATAAATGTTTGTGGTTCATATGTGACTACCGGATTATTTGATTTAATGCCATAAACAATTTGTAATTCACCAATGATAACTAATTTGAAGTGTTTACGGACCCAAAACTTAAATTGAGTTTCACCACGACCATCTTTTAAGACCAACATGATCTCATCATAAGCAGCTTGTGTGATAACAAACTTTGAACGAAATTTCTCAGCTAAGGATAGTATATGTTCATCCAATTTTGAATAAAATAGCTCCATTTTATATGATTTTCAAATGTTTTCTCTTTAATTACTGTCTCGAGAAGTTAAAATTAAATATTCAATATCTTTTTTATTTCTTTTCGTTCTACGTATTGCATCATCTATATAAAGGTCTATTTTTTATTACAGAAGAAATCACATATTTCTACAGTATAACATCTTAGTAGAATTTCAAATTCCACTAGTTGAAATTGAAATTTTAGTTTCTACTAGTAATTCTAAAAAACGCCTGTTTTTTTAATTTCTACTACAACATATATATAAAAGTCAATCAATCAAACAAAATTATTATGTAATAATATACAAGATTTTATTTTTCAGATGCGCTTACTACGAGTTTATTTCATATATAACGGAGGAATGCATTAATATTTTTGCTTATTCATTTTTCACTAATCAAGTAATCATTTTCTTGTCTGATTTCATTCTCATATGTTATATGAAAGTTTTTTTTTTTTTAATCAAAGCCTTTATTGAAGCAAAAGAAGAGAAGAAAGAGAAAAACACAACCAGGACATGAACGATATTGATGTTACATGAAGGCTGGGGAGAAAACAATGTGAGGAAGCCTGACAAATGTCTTATGTCTTCCCTAGATGAACTTTTTTTTTTCATTCTTAACCTGCACAGACCTCAAGATGTATCCATAGCGCATGATTTTCTTTCCACAGACAAGCACTTGAGTGGTTGCATGAGTTACGTACAAATTCAACGTAAAGCATGCGATGAATACGTGAAAATTATGTACCAACATGCTTGGCATGGTTATTGACAATAAATTGTGTATTCTACTGCGAGTTTTATTAAAAATAAATAATTTTGAACACACAGTTAAATGAAAATTAATTAACTGAAATAATATTTCCATCGGATTAAATATCAGTATCAGCAGCTTGCACATGAGTTGGATTTACACTACCAACTTGTGCACGTAACTTTTAGAATGTAAGATTGCGTGTATGGTCGTGTTTGAGTTCTCTAACTGATTCTTTTACAAGCTGCCAAATATGTTCGAAATATTCTTCATCTTGTTCTAATCGTCGATCACGCTTTTTCATCGCATCTATAACAATAAACATTTATTAAAATATTGCTCACATATTCTTCAGTGCTTACTTTGGATACTCAGAACTATATTTTCGTCTTGTAAAACTCTATTGAGGTTTGAAGCGAACCCTTCTTGACGAAAGATTTGCCGTACGAACTTTGTATGTTCGTCAAAAGCATAATCAAATTTGCTAACATCAACACCAAGAACAATCTAAAACAAGTTGATAATGATTGTTAAATAATAATTTTTTTCTTACTTCGGGATTCAATTGTGTTGTTTGTGGTATCAAATCGCGAGTGTTTATTAGATCAGATCTCTAAATTCCCTTGACTGTAGGTTAGGGTCTCAATCCCGAAATAGACGATGTGCTTGTGTTTGTCCGCAGGGTCAAAAAACATCGCAAACCGATTTTTCGAAAATGACATTTCTAGAGGTTTTCGATACGGAGACTTCGAATCTGAGGTCTGTTGGGTGGCCATCATGAAGGGGGGGGGGGGGGGGGTGAAGAGAGGAGAGAGGTCAAAAAAAACCGAAAACCGATTTTACTCGTATCTAATGTTAGTTTCTTAAAATTTTTTTTCGGATCGATTTTTTCTATACAAAGGACCACTTTTTTCACAAATAAAAATTTCTTTATAAGGGTTGACCGAAGCGTAATCGGGGTCGAGAAATGCAAATATGAAGTCAGTTTTTATATAAAAAACTTTTGTGAGTCAATTCTTTGAACAAAGGACCAATTTTTAACAAAAAAAACGTTTGGTTTTATAACGTTTCATTGAAGGCAGTTGAAGTCGAGGACCTTGAATCTGACTTGCCCTTTTTAAATTTCGTTAGTGAATAGTATGGTGATAGTTTAGAAAGACGATTTCTACGAGAAAGAGCTGAGCGAGTCTTTAGACGTGCGTTACTTGTGTAAGTTTAACTGTAGCTCCTCAAGCCTTATACAATGGGTATACTGAAAGGTCTCAAAACTGTATACTATGAAGGTACCTGTAGCTCCTCAAGTTCTATGCTATGAAGGCATCCGTAGTTCCTGAACTTCTATACCATGAAGGTACGTCTAGGTCTTGAATTGCTATACTATGAAGGCACCCTTAGATGCTATCGTTCGCCTCAAACATCAGAATGTTGTTCCAATATAATAGTGAAAAAACAAGATGTTGGGCAGGATATTATAAGAATAGCATGATGGGCTCTCAGTATTGCCACTATTATACGGATGAAACATGAGATTGTTTGGCTAGATTAAAGGTTGTCATAGACATTCTCTTGACTATTGACTATAGTTAGGATGTCAATCCCGAAACTGACGGTGTGTTTGTCCGCACCTCGGATTGGTCAATTTTTTCGACCAATCAAACTGCATCTTTGCTAGGACTCAATCATGCTCACGTAACGTACCAGGAGCAGGTTCTCAAGCAGTATATATTGCAGGTATCCGTAGGCCCTCAACTACTATATATTTAGGGTGCCCTTGAGTCCTCAACTACTATGTATCGGTGCTATTCGTTATTATCGAGACCTATCGCGTGGGCTTCAGTCGTAATCTTAATCTCTAAAAGGAATGCATTTGTCAGCAGGGTATTAGTCCGAAGCTACAGTCAAGGGACCTAGTGGATCGTCTCGATCCAAGCTACTTGTTCACATATATCACTGAAATCTTCATTGGACTTAGCTGGAGGATCTGCAAAATAATTATATTAATAAACGAATTGTAGATCATTACCAGTAACGCCTTGTGCGTCGTGATGATCATTTAAATGTTCATCAATAATCAATGGTGGTGATGGAGAATAATCTAAACGATGAGAGAAAGACAAGAACGAATCAGACTATAAAATGACAAAAGCAAAGAATATAAAAATAATGAATGTTTTTGAAATTTATGTTTTTGAACAAGTCTTTCTCTTTTGTTTCGTTTAAATTTAAATATATCATTTTTATACCCATCAACCATAGTAAAATCTAATGTTGGTTCTTTGACATAACAGACTTGCTTAAAATCTAAAAAAAAATAGATAAACTTTATACGAAAGTGATTTTGATGAACCTGTTGTTAATGATGGATAATTGGCAGTGTCTTTATCAACAAAATTCTTCTTTGTGTAAACATCATTATCAAGAAAATCTTCGTCTTTGTCGTTATTAACCGGCGGTACGTCAGCTGCCTCACTTCCCGTGTTTCGATTGAACTCAGTCGCTCTTTCTTGACATTTCAACAGAGGTAATATTTATTTAAAAAATTGAAAAATATCTTACCTTCTCCAATAATTCGAACAGGTTGAGGTAAACCAGATGATTTAATCGTACCATTATGTTCATCGATGACATCAACAACAACTTGATGTTTGGGAATAATTGCATGTTTGTTCTTTTTTGCAAATGAAGCAAGAACATAAAGTTTTGGATCATATTGCATATTTCGCTTTCTAATTCGTTTTGATCGTTCCATTGAAATATTTTTGAATCTAAAACAAAAGATACAATCATAGTCATTATTTTAAAAAATCACCTTCATAAACTTAAACACAATATTTAGTCATGTTCAAATTCAAAATCAACACGCACAAACGCACAAATATTTTCCTCGCGCGTAGGGATCTTAATCACTTTTTTCATAATAGTAGATACTGGCAGTATTCTAAAATAGCACATTTTTTCATCAAAAAATTTAAAATACGAATGAATCATATTCTTTATAAAAGGCATGACTGGTCTCGTCAACGTCGACATTAAACTTTATTCGAGACATGGATAAAGCTTAGCAAAGGTGTAGTGTTGATTGTGCAATGAGAAAAAAAACAGAACTGATCCAAAACATGTATTATTTTTAAAACACGAAGATGATTGAACAGAAACAAAATGGTTTATGAAATGATCACGGCGTGTATAACAAATGGAGTGGAAAGAAGTCAACAAACGAAGAAGAGAAAGTTTCTTCTGAAAAAATATCAGTGAGAGAAAAAGAAGTCGCATTGTGCGTATTTTGAGAAATCTCAAACCAAGTAACAAGTTGACTTAAAACATGTGTCTTGCCTTTACATAGTTGTAAAACATAAGCAAGATATGATTCGCGAGGAAAACAAGAAGTAAAACATAAAGCACCATGATAGACAACTTGAGAAAACAAATGAGAATAATAACGGATCGTTGCCAGTTCAGAACGTTTAGAATAAAGACGAGCAAGAGATTCATAATATAGATGAAATAGATTTTCAATACCATCTAGTTGCTATTCATCTGTGAAAAAATAAAGAGCTTTAACAAATGTGTAATAAAAAAGAAAGTGAATAAAATAATCATCAGGCAAATAATACACGACAAAAAGTGGTGAAATATACAGAAAAAAATCGCGTAACATTTTGGTCTTCCAATTAGCAAAATCAGATAATGTTAGAAATTGACATTTAAATGAATGTGGGAGAATAATGTTGGATAAAAATTTAGATCCATTTGTGAATATTTCTTTGTCAAACATATATTTCCATGAGGTTAATAATGTTTTTACATGCCCATGATATATAAGATGCATTGAATCGTATGGAGCTTGAATTGGAAGTAACACTATTGATAACAATGGAGTAGGACCTTTTATTCCTTGAATTGGACGACCATTATTATGTTTTGCATTATTCAAATAAATTTCATGAGTTTTTGGCTCTTCAGCTAGTCGACTGAATGGAAAATAAATATGACGAACAATTGCCACTCCTACAAGTACAAAAATTAAAAAACAATTCCATTCGAAAAACTAATACATAGCTCTTATACAACAATCTTCGCATCCATTATACCCATTATAATGAACGATGTTTCAAAAAAATGTGCATAAGCTGGTAAATCAGAAATTGTCTGTTGTATTCGAACACTGTACCAAACACGCGAACCTAATGTAAAGCTTTAAAATAATATTTAAAAAAACCACTCGTACCATCTTTTTGTTTCAATTGAATTTTCGAACTCATTAATTCTTGAAGTTGGTTAATGATGGGTTTTAGTAAAGCATCACGTGCAGGTTTTGTTGATGCTAACCATATACCAAAGATCATCACTGCAGACTTTCAGTCTTACACTGGTATTGGTATCTCGACAATCGTTGCTTGTATGGGCCACACAGATTTATCTAAATGAAAATAATGGTTTAGTAAAAATATGGAAGAGATACATTGCCTCTCAGAAAGTATAATTTGTATGAAGAGAACAAAATAAAAAAATTCAGAGATATATTTCCACACATTCATATTTTCCTTAAAAAAAAAGTTTATAATTTTATAAATCATTGTCGTACCATTGATAATATCACAAGGAACAAGTTGTTTTGCTCGTTTTGGATAATCATTAATGAGATTAATATAGCGTTCAGCCACTCTTTTTATCTCATATTCAACATTCATAATTGTTAATTGAGCAATTTTATTGTACGAACGGTATTGTCCATTATGAGCACACGTCACTGAGCATTGTTCTTCATTTGGTTTTGTTAAGACTTCACCGCATTTCACACACCGAACTGGCACCTAAAAAATCAACGCATATACGAGGAACAATAAAATCAATTTTAGGCAAACCTGCGGAATGTGATCATTGTTTGTTATCTTAAAAAGTTTAAATACTGTTTTAGGTAAACGACAATCTCTCGGTAAAAAATATCGAAGTTCTTTCAATAAAATCAATATTTTAGTTTTGTCAAGCTTTAATAACTGCGTTAATTTCACTAATCGAACGCATGCATCATGAATACTTATTGGACTACCAGAATAAAATGGAGTTGTTCGATTGCTATTTTCTGCATTCATGTGATCAATAAAATCTTCAACATGAATTTCATATTTGCTAATTTGCTCCTCACTGGAATTGTCATTGGATTCATAAATGGTTGTTGGTGGTCACGTGAATCATCATCTTTTCTCATACTTGCGGCGTCTGACATGTTAGTCTACAATGAATACAGAAAACATAAGAATAAAAAAATTAGATATCTAACCAATACTGATTGCAAAACATCGTTTATTTTATGTGTACGTTTAACAAAACGTCATTTTCCTTTATATTTTGAGTACAATTGTCGGTGTGAAATTCTTCCAGTCATTTAAAGTAAAAATTTTCAACTCACAAGCTATTTCGAACGCTGGATCAAGATTTTTAATCATTATGATATTATATATATTCCATTTTGATTCTTTCTCACACAAAGAACTTTTTCCCATTATAATCATCATGTAAACACTTCTTTCAAGAGAAACCAATAATAAAATTGATCTTTTCATTCGTACATCTCATACATTATTTACGTTAAACAATCAATATCTGGCGGCATCTGTATTGAAACAATGAATAAAAATTTAGAAGAGTGAATATTTACGTTAATCAAGTACATGACATGCGCTTGAACAAGGACCAAGCGCATGAGTAAGAATCTCAAGCAGCCAAACAAGAAACTCAAGCCCTAAAGTCTTGCTTCAAGATGTTCATGTTTTTCATGCGCATCCTACAAGAAGTTCGACTAGGGAATAAACTGTCTCAATCTATTGAAAATCGTCGAGAAGCAATGATAAAACGGCATGAAATTTATCTTAAACATAAATTGAATACTTTTTTTGACAAAACTCCGACGGTATCAAACGATTAAAGAAGCAATATCTTTATTTATAAAACTATATGTGCTTCATCACCATTTATTCAAGTTGAATTTAATTTAACAGCATAACAAATGTCAATGTTTATTAATGGTCTTAAATATATTTTACCATGTCAAACACAATTATGTTCTTGTAAATCTATAGGCGATATTATTATGGAACAATATCAAAATATTTCTAAACTTATAAAAGATTGTTTGCAAGATAACAATATTTTCACTGGTGTCCATAGATCAAAACATGTATTTTTACAACTAGAACGTATTATACATGAATCATATTCCAAATAATCACCAAGAAATTTATTAAGACGTGCTCAACCAGAATATAAAATTGTTCAGAGTATTTAACGTCTTCTACGTCAACGATCAGATATTGTTATACGTCGAATAGATAAAAGTAAAGTATTCTATATTAGTAAAGTCGAAGATTTCGAACGAAAATAAAAAGAGTAGATGTTAAAAACTCAAGCTTATGAAGAAATTCCAGATGGTCGATGTCCTTTAGCTGATAATTTACATGCTGTAAAAATTTTACTTAGATCATTATCATGGTCTTCCTAAACCAAATAAAGTAAGTGTATTTTCTCTATTAGTATATTATCTTTTATATTGTTTTTCTTTCCTGTTTAGCCTGGAACATCTTTGCAACATATTATTGCATCAATAAATGCACCAGCAATTTTAGTATCGAAATTCTTAAATGATCTGTTAGCACGAATCTTTCTCAAAGTTGCTCGTCAAACAACATTCATTAATAGTATTGATGTCGTTCGAAAACTGGAAAAATATGTTAGTGATGGTCATTTTAAATCGTCAACAAATTTTATTACAGTTGATGTTACTGATCTGTATACAATGATGCAAAGATAAGGTGCATTAAAAGCATTAGCTCGATTTTGTCTTAAATATTCAAAACAAGGTAAAAGTGGCACATTTACAATTGATCACATTACGAAAATGGCTCGTCTCATTTTGGATATAAATACTTTTGTCTACAATAAAAAACATTTTCGACAAATTCGTGGTGGTGCTACGGGTTCAGCATTTACACAAGTCTTAGCTAATATTTATATATTTGAATGGGAATAAAATTTAATTAAGCATTAAGATGAACGTAACGAAATTTATGGAAGGTATGCTATAAACTAATTAACCAAAGTATTCTATGTAATTATGTCTTCATTTTTTGTTTTCCTTGTTTTTAAATAGATATATTAATGATATATTCATGATAACAGATGAAACTACAGATGAAATAAAAGGAAAAATTGAAAAAGCACAAAATCATGATATTAAATATCAAAATTAATTATAAGATTGATATATCCGTTGATTTTCTGGATGTTTGTATTAACAATGAAGATTGTCAATTAAAAACAAGAATTTATCATAAACCAGCTGCTGAATCTTACAACAAAGTTTGTATTTTTATCAATCTGTTTAGAAACTTTCATTCTGAATATCTAGGTTTTATTTGTGTATGAAACTGTGTAAGAATATATGGATATCCAATGTTTATTCGAAAAATGATTTTTTTCCTCCTTCCTGTACCCTCCTCCAGGGATCCAAAGGTGAAAATTTTATTTTTCCATTTTCAAAGATGTTTTTCGTATTAATTTATCAAGAATCCCGTGCTGATTCTTAATACGTAAAAATTTTCTTAAGAAATGTTTGATATTATTAATAAAATGGCCATTGTATTGACTCTTTTAGATAGAAAAACAGATGTTTTTAGCAGGTAAATTGGCAATGTGGCGACAGGCCGAGCTGTAACCAAAGAAGTTATTTGTGAAATATGTAGAGCTTGATAATAGTGGAACGCTTTATAGTCAATAAATAGCATAGTCCTATGGAAGGTGACTATTTTTATGTAAGAAGATAGTAACAGTGAATACTAGTGAATATAGGCAATTGAAAAGAGTTTTAAGAAAATATTTATATAGACTTATTTAAGACATACTAAAGATCACAATGTCTATGGATACCACATAATATCCATTAAGCACTATAATCACTGTTAGGACCCTCAGGACACTGAAGTATGATGAAAACTAGTTTTCTTATATATCATTCGATGCGCCTCAAAGAGCTCTACAAAACCATGTATATGGCATTTTGGTTTGACATAGGTCATAAAAAGCGACGAGGTCCTTTTAGGATAAAACATTCAGTTTGAATTTCGAATAAAATTCTATCTAATGAAAAAGTAAGAATCAAATTTGTCTTTAATACTCTTCATTCACTCTACCTATATATTAAATGTAAGAAAATGTGATACTCTATTTACTCAGTCTGTCGGCATTATCGTCGTTTTTCTTCTGCACGTAGTATTTTCTTTCTATATGACGTGTATTCTCTTATCTTTTATGGCTTCTTTCCCTCATATTCTCGTCCTTGGATATTTCTATCTCACTCACACCTAATATATATTTGTAGAGTTCGTTTTTAAATCGACCAACAAAATTTCTATACAAGATATTTTATCAAATTCAAATAAGAACATGATGTTGGAATCATTGGCTAACGAGATCTTCCTGGATATATTCAAATTTCTTGAAGGGGTTAATCTTCTCCGTGCTTTTCATTGTCTTAATACTCGCTTTAATAATCTTCTTTACGTTCATTTTCGATCCCATTCTCTGGATTTTCAATCAGTTTCGAAAACTGATTTTGATACTGTTTGTCAAGAACATCTTCCGTCGATTTCGGATGGTATAACATCACTTCGTCTATGCGAAGACGATGAGACTCCACAACAAGCGCGTTGCTTTTCTGCTCATAATTTGACTCTGAATTGCTTAATACATTTAAATTCACTTTCATTGCATAACATTCGTGGCAATAAAACAATGGATAAAATGATGAATGAACTGTCTCAAATGGCTTCTGTTATTCACTTGGGCATTTACTCATGTCATTTTGAAGTTTCATACCTTACTATTATTTGGAGTCTGCCTAGACTGATGCGATGTAAACTGACAGGTCTATCCTTTATCGGCTGGTCCGATGAACCGACAGTGAGATCACTATCCCTTCAAAACTTCTCTGTTGAAATTCATCTTGGCCACGATTTTTCCTTAGAACGTATCCTCAAATATACACCACAGCTTCGAAGTCTTGGAATGAGTTTTGATTCACTATATCATCCACGCCAACCATTGTCCTATGATGTGTTATCGATCGAAACTTTGGACTTGTGTTCGAATTATTCATACGATGTATTGCATCATTTTTTGAAACATGTGCCAAATTTATCTCAACTTATAGTTAAAATCGAGGATAATTATATAGATGGACATGGATGGGAAAAAATAATTACTAATTATTTACCTAAACTTAAAGTATTTCGATTGAGGATGACTTTTGATTATCGAGTCGAAACCAATACTGAGCAACTATTTGATCAAATTCTCGATACATTTCGAACTAATTTTTGGATTAAAGAACATAAATGGTTTGTCCGATGTTATTGGACGCTCAAGCGAAATAGCTATTCATTTAAACTTTACACTTTACCCCATACATTTTCGACGTTTTTCCTTGATGATAAAACTCAATTTAAATCAACAGATCCTCAAGATATTTCGTACGTCAATTCCCAATTGACATATGTTCTTCCATTTCGCTGCTCACATATAGGTGACCTTTGGGTTGATTTACCTCTTCAAGAGAAAGTGTGGTCTGTAATATCATCATTTGATCGATTGTTCTCAATTACTATTTTTTTCTCTGATGCTATTTTCGGTCTGTCTCAACTACAAGCCTTACTAGACAGAGCACCTCGTCTATACGAATTATCTGTCCGCGGAGATTCATCATATATAGCGAAATTGACAAGTAAATCAATTCGTCGACTTGATTTAAGCTTTAGTAAGAATAATTTGAATAAACCGGCATGTATCACTCTATGTCATTCATCATTGGGAATTCAATGTGAAGTTATTTCGATGGAAACTAACGATCGACAAAACATTCCTTATCTTATCAAAAAGATGAAAAATCTTCGAGCATTATCCGTTACGTGTAAAGATAAAGCAACAGGATGTGATCTGTTAGGATGGTTACAACAACGTCTACCACCAAACTGTTCTATTTCTCGAACAAGCTTTCCTAGTAGTGTTCGATTATGGATTCAGTAATACAAACATCATTGCTCTTTTAAATAAATTTTGAAAAAAAAATCATCTTGAGGGTGAGTGAAAAATAATCACACTCACACCCTCAAGATGGTTACAGTTGCTCAGACGTTGTTGAAAAGAAGAATTCGTGTCTCAATTTTAATATACCCTAAATACATGTGAAAATATTTTCTTTTCTATAGCAAAATTTCGTAGTGGTATAAACTTCTTTGTATCGGTCTGGTTCTAGGGATCCTTTTGAATGAGTACGTTACTACGGTTTTTCAGGCTCTAAAACTGTGATAGTGCAGTCAAATGAAAGGACGTTCTTAGTAAACGTAGATCGTCTGAGTATATTGAGAGCCTATGAGTTACAGCTCTGTAGTACCTATGGCTTTTGAGTTATAACTGCCGGAAAGTGAAAAATGCTGAGTGCGTTACTTTTGGACAAGATCATAATAACAAATGAAACAAGAAAATAGAAACTTCATTTTTGTGTAGAAAAAAATTCTGGTTTTTAATAAAACCTGTTAAATGATGGAAAAGTGTATGAATGATAATATGCAATGTTGCTTCCAGCTGGAGTTAGACAAAGGAAAATTCTTATCGAAATTTTGTTATTATGATACTAGTTGAATAGTGATCGAATAGCATAGAAAAATAGAGCAAAAGATGCTCTATCTATTGGTAAAAAAAGAAATTTGTTTAGAGCTCTACTGGAGGAAATAAGTTATCTTCTTCACTACTTTCGGATTGTCCTAAGTTTTAGCTCAAGCTTGTCATCAGCAACTCTAGCAATGATCTGTAAAAAGAAGAGAGTTACACTCACTTCACAAGCCAAATGAACGTTAAGATAAAATTTCTGATCTTTTATATCTGTCTACTGAATCATAAATATTTATCGATGAAAGAATTGTAACATTATTTTGTCTGTTTGTTACTTCGAAACGTCGAGAAAGTATCAAATTTGAAATGAATAAATCATGTTATAAATTCTTGATGACTAGATTTGTCTTCTCATATTATTTTCAGTGATTGCTTTCATATTATATGATCCACAGATTATTTGAAGTTCGATTGCAACAACAAAATATGTCAAAGAACAACATTTCCATGATAACACAAGTTGCTATGACGAACATTTCTGAGCTTCGTATTTAATTAATGACATCATGCTGCGAAAGAACTTTTCAAAAATCTTTAGACCAATTTGATATAATAAATCGTACGTTTAATAGGTTCATGGTCATTGATCAGTCTGGATCGATGCTCATTTATAACACTAGAATCACTCCACGTTCTCATTGATATATAATATTTGTTCGGATCAATTTCTTGTAGCTGACTTTCATAAATAGCAGCTTCATTACAATTGCCTTGCATTATTAATGCTGCTTGATAGTATATTAATGAAGTATTGACATCATTCATTTTCTTTTTTTGTATCAGTAATATGTTTGTAAAGTTCACTTATTAATAAATGTTCTTCATCTTATAATGATAATACCAAACCATAATGTAATTCAGCATTGTCATTTTGAGATAAATGTAAAAATCTTTGATTTGCTGAATAAATGAATCGACAACTGAATTAATAAGTAGTTGAATAATTTGATAAGAATCAACTGTTTTCATAAAGGAAAAAAATGCTTCACTAATCATCCAAGTTTCCGATACAAAAATAGAAATTATATTTTTGAAATGTTTCAATGAATTACTATTGAGTGTTATAAGTTCAATAATACATAGTGAATCAGTTTCATCATGAATAGAATCAACAGAAAAGATAAAACTTCTTCTTTCGATGACATTGTACTAAATTTTGAAATATCAATAAATGGTCTAAATGATCTATAGTTTTGATTTGGAATATTTATTGTAAAAATTATTGCTTCTTCAGCTCGGAGAATAAATGAACGAGCAGTTTCTTCTTCACGTGATGTTGATAGAATGGTATTGATTGAAATCAAACTTCCGATACTTGATTTTAATTGTTCAAATTCAGTTTTCTTCATTGATTTGTCCTTGATAAACAACTGAAAGATTTTTCATTGGAAATGTTTTATTTAATGTTCGATATAAAAATGAATCTTTAGTATATCATTCTAATGCATTATTATCAAAGCAAGTTTTACTGAAAATCTTTATTAAATTTAATTGAATTTTATTATTTTTATAATCTAATTCACATTGTTGTAACATATCAATCTTTAATTGTTCCAAATTAGATTCATTAGGATGAATTAAATAGTAATTAAAAAATGTTGATCCCATAAAAACATTAATGTATTTCCATTTAATTTAGTTAAAGATTTTTCGTATTTGATTTCATGTAATGGAGATATTGTTATTGGCATATCACTTCTATATGTTAATTATAATATCCTTATGTAATCGATTGATTAATGTATCGAAATTTTGAAATATTCCAATTATTTTTGGATGATTGTCTGAATTATATTCGAGATTTTGACATTCTAGTTTGTAAATATAAATTGATTGAACTTAACATAAGTTTTCAAAATCTGTTTTAGGTATCAAATCTCTTAATACAAGAAGAAATTTACTTTCACTTTGAACTGTCTTCATATGTTTTTCACACGAATCATATTCTTCTAAATATTCATCAAAATCTTTTAATTTATTCGATACAGAATTGGAATCGATCCATATGATTCTGAAATCATCATGATTTTGAATTTCATCTAATTTTGTTGATGATAAATAAAATCTATTCACATTGATTTAATAGATTCATGATGCCTACTTTAAATAAATCTATAGGAATGAAAGTAATTTTAAGATGCACACAACGCAAAAATAAAGGAAAAAAATTTTTTTTTCGATTTTTCATACACCATTCGATAGAGAATTTCAAGACGGTGAAGAATATACAGCTGTTTGCAAAAAAACTTGGAAAAATTTTTTTTTTTCTTAAAACGTTTTTCTCTACTATTATAAGTAACTACCAAAGCGATTTTTTGAGGGATAAATCCTCGACAGATATACTACACGTTCTATAAGGAGAAGTATAATTTCCTTCCTCTCCGATATATATTCATTCATTTCATTGAGTACTATTTATTACAATATTAATAAATTAAGACAAACAGGTGCACTTAAACATTGAGGTGGAAATGGTCGACCACGTGTTCTTGGTGGAAAAGAAAAGAAGCTATTGATCAATACATTCGTTACATGTTCATAATGAAACGTTTCTAAAAGTGTGAGAAAAGCTAAAGCTTTGCATGACATATTAAACATAAGCTCAATCTATTTAATAATAGAAAATATAGATAAATAGTAATTTCTTACAACTTCTTTTACCTTAAAAATAACTAACGAAATATTACTTCAAAATATTTGTGATTTAACATAACAAAAAATAAATTTCTTTTGTCTGGTCATATAGACAGATTGATGTCGTCAGAAGTCATAGATGGATGGTATAATGAGGCGAGAACTAGAGAGTGAGAATACATCCTATTCCGTGATATTCCTGAATCACACGAAATTCCAATCAATTCGAGCACATGATTCTGGGAGTTGAGTCGATCGAGAATTGGCTGGAATTCCTAGTAATTCCGCTCAATTCTGGAATTAAAAAACACTGCATGAAGTGTTATGTATTAGTGACGGCAATGGACTGTATAATGTGTCCTAGATCAGCTGAGTTTGAGCCATGATCACGGATCACTCTTCTGGGACACCCACATGATGCAGCACGCTCGCTGATCACGCTTTCGTGACGCCCACACTTCACACCATGCCTTCCGATTACTAGATTGATTAGAGATGGAAGAATCATACTAGACGTTGTAATTCCGGAATTGACGGAATTAACGTGAAACGGAATACTTAGGAATACCTAAGAACTGGTTCCGCGATGTTCAACATCGAGGAATAGGATGACTATTCTAGAGAGTGGCTTAAGACTTCCGTTTCGAAAAGGTTCTGGGTTCCCTACAGCTTTCTTAAATTCCAGTCTCCCGAGAATGCTTCATTTTTCTCATGTGAGTAATATCGAATTCATAATCTAACGAAAGTTTCAAGTGAGTTTCCGATAATAAAGAACGATTGTTTCAGCATTTAGCTCTTAAGGATCGTGAGACATACGGTGATTCCACCATTTTTTCCGTCAAAAATATGTTTGCTTCACTTTAAACTCTCATGAGCTGTAAGATACTAAGTTGTCTCCCTAGCCATCTGATTCATATCTTTTTCCCAAAGGAAACAGCAGTTCCTGACGGTTCCTCCTCAAACATTCACTTTCCCTTCTATAATTGTACAATGATGGTACAGTTTACCTCTCTTCGTGTAATACGTTGTTTTGCAAGAATGTTCGATAAGATTCTCAATTTCCGTTGCTCTTGTATATTGTCACGTCTTGAAGTGCAGCCACGAAAATGAGAAATGAAGTAGACAATATTGAATTTCTTGTAGTCATTAGGAAAGAAGAAACAAATCAGGAAATGATGGCTAACAGAGAAACAACTGAACAAAATTGAAGTAACGATCTGTATGTATATAGAATGCATTTGTCTGTCAAGGGAACCTGAAAGATATGTGCTTACTGTGATAGAAAAGAAGTACAAGTTCGATCAACCATCGAATGGTCTAATTTCAAACTGGCTTCTAGCGTAAGAGACAAGAAAAAATGTTTTTTTGAATAGCATAAATATTACATAGAGAGATTTTGAATCAGATTCGATAAACTGAAGAAAAGAAGTAATTTTCAATAAAAAAAAAATATGTCCTGTTAAGGCTAATAATAACTCATGCCGTATTCATTTATTCAATTTTCTGCTTTCATGTCTTCAATGAGCAGAAATAATCAAAACAACCCAAAAAAAAGAACAGTTTACTGAACTATAGCAAAAAATGTAAACAGCATACAAACAGAATGAAATGGATGAATAATATATGTAGTTACACAAATTTGCTATTTATTGATTGGCAGTATGCGCATTAATCCCATATGCATAAAAAAAAACTTACCAATACATAATTACTTTCTCATACACTTAATACTACAGTATATAATTTGTTATATCGTGTTTTCGTATTCCTAACTTCGTTAAAAGAACTGAGGGCTCTGCAAAATTTACAAAATATTCATTTTATTCAAAGTCTTTTAATAAACAGACGAAGTTTCTTAGTTCACAAAAACAAAGTTTATTTTAGGTAGTTTTTTCCTGGTATGTATTGTATTTCATTTATCTTGATGGAACTTTATTCATTCCCAATAATACTTCAGCTTTAAAGCTAATGGATGCATCTCGCTTAAACTCTTCTAAAAAAAGCTAGGGAGTATTTGTTAATACGCGCGTTAAAAAGAAAATTAAAAAGGAGAACTATTTAAGAATTGCTACAAATAGAATACAATATATTGTAATCTAGGAAAAAGGTTTGTCTATTTTGGAATATAATTTTACGGTTGATGTCTATGGAAACTCAATATCAGAACTTCAAACAACCTCTTTATTTTTTTACATATTTTTGTATAAACTTCTCTCAAAAATCCGACATATAGTAATCAAAAAAGAAAACTGTTTATATTAGAATCAATATCGAATATATATTCACGACCCTCGAATATCCGCAAGTCAACCTTAAAATAACAAGTAGTTTATCAAAGAAAGCTAAGAAATAGATCACAAACATTTTTCCTGACTTCAAATTCGTATTTTCTGTGCTCGATAACGATCAGTTAAGTTTTATTAGAGATGATGATTTACTAATTTATCATTATTAAATATCTACCAATATTGATAAACTAACTCCAGATTTTGATTCCTCATAATCAATTGTCTCTCGTGGAGTTCTCCTGGAGACAGTTTATATTATTTACTATTAATTATTTGGCAAACCAACTCAGTTTTCATTTATTAATCTCTATAGAAAGAACATGCAAAGAGTGCTTATATGATTCAGACGAGAAAAGAAGATACAATTACTATCTAATTAAAAATAAAATAAACGATTTTGAACAGTAAAATTTTAACGAGCAAAAAAGTTATTAATAAAAATTACAATGGGTCAACCTCGAAATTCATTGGGTGATTGCCCATTTGCCAGCCCCTAGCTATGCCACTACGTCTTAGCATCGATTGGGCTCTTTCTTTATTGTATCAATTTTATTAGAAGTATTTCAACCTATGATAAGTCTCTAAATAGGACGCTACGTGTAAGACAAGATGTACATCTTTACGCATGTAAACAGAACGAAAGAAACTATGGATGGAACACACATCTGCGATAGCGTCATACTATGATGCTACCAGAAGGAATAATTGAAGACAGGGTACACAATTATTAGCCCTACAGGCTTAGAAAATCTTCCTATTTTCGAGATTTTTTTTTAGAAAAACAGTGAGTAAGTGTTGTATTTGAGGCAGCGTTTTTTATGCGAAACTTCCATGGCTATAGTCTATCTCTTTTTATAATAGACAGTGCTCATTAGGTGCTTGTATCTAATTGCACTTCGAGTACGATTTAACACTTGTATCAAAGGAAAAATGCCACTTTCTTGTATATGAGACGCCCGCCATGAAAAGATTAATCAACAACGAAACGATTCTGAGTGCTCCGCTATCATACATCGATGAAAAAAATATTTAGAGACGGTCAAACGTTCTGACTATGACGTTTAAAGGGTCTTGTCGGGCAAGGTGACCTATTCAGAAATGAATAACCTAATATCTCATATTATAGAGCTTTTCGAAGCGTATCAAATGGTACATGGTAAATTCTGTTTTCATCTGATTTAGAAAGAACTAGAGTCAATTTACTAATAAATAACTGCACATATAGACCCATAAGATGACAGTAGATGCTACGTATGTGAAAGGAAATCTTTTACAAATACTTTCGATTATTATTAATATTCATTAAATTATCATGATTGAATGTGAAAGCGAGTGTAGACATGTTAATGGACAAAGATGTTGGTCAGCTCTAAGTATTACTATCGTTTATGTCTGATAATTGGCATCATATGTTTTGTTGATGAATACTATTTACGTTTGTGCGAACAAATGAATCATTTTAAACGTTTTTTCAGCAAATAACATTTTTTACTCTCATTATTTTTCATTGCCCATGTTTGTGTCAATAATAAGTTTTATATTTTCAAAAATACGTCTCGTTGATCATTTATCTTTGACTTTATTCCTTACACGTGTATGTTAACTTGATCAATAGAATAATTTGATGAAACTGATATGTTTTTCTTATTGAATTGTCAATATTGTTAATATCAAATGGATGAAGGACAAATAGAAAAAATAGACGATTAAGAGGGAGATTAAGGTAGTGAATGTCACCATTAAGATGTATATGTATATATGCTGGTATAGAAAGATGTAAACCGATAAATAATTAGAAATAAAAACAAAAATGTTAAAACGTGTGTTGTATACTATACTATTCTTCATTGTCGTTATTCTTGGTCAACATTTTAGCGTAACAGATAGATTTTGTCAAATACTGTCTTGCATATCTTATTGTTGAATAGGAACTACATTTTGTGACTCTATAATAAGCCGAAAGTTGTCGATGTTTGTCAAGTAATTCGACCTGTTGATTGACTGCATTGGTTTGGCAAACTTTTAATGAATCAATCAATGAACGATTGATCTCCGTTCGATCATCTGCTGCAGTTTGCAATGGAAACTCGTCAAATACTCCTATGTGTCTCATTGTTATTACCCAATAGACAAATATTGCATGATGTAGTGGTCAAGTCCGCACCATCCTACATCATAATTGGGAGAATGTTTCATGATCAGATCCTCCAAACAATGTCCTATGCACTCAAAGATCTGTTTCTCGATTATGAGTCAATGACACAACTCCTCAACATGTACAAACGACAGCACATTTAGCTAGCGCAAACAATCTCCGATTAGTAATAAAAAAATTTACTTCTCGAGCTTCATCACATGAAAAGTATGGAATTAATTCAGCAATACACATCATACAGCGGTGAACATATATCAAATGCTATTTTCCTCGATGCTGGTGTACAATGGGGTGAAGTGTATGCTTGACTAGCGGGTATAATTTGATAGCAGTCAGTAGTATATCAAGAACTATAGGTGCGATTAGTGGTCACTTGCAAGATGGTGATTATGAACCGTTGTCACGTTGGAAAGGTATGGCTGCTGTTCAAGTTCTTGAATTTGGTGTTATCAATAGTGACGAGCGATGTCAAACGGTCAATGCTTGTCAAAATCAAGATTTGTTTCGGACACTACGTGATGTAGGTAGCGAAAGTTTCGTTATTGTACTTACGACAGTTTTACGTACCTTTCTATTGTTATTCTTGAGTAGATGCTATTTAACCATTTCCATCATTCCACGGTTATTTTGTGCAAGGAAAATCTTCAGCAAATTTTTTTTTTCGGTAGTAGTGTTATAGTCGATTCTCGTATTATTCTCGAAACAATTGTCCGTAATCAACCTGATGAAGTTACTGATGTACTCTTCCGTCTCAGAGGTTGAAGTAAGAATCAAACAATACAACTGTACATCTGGCAGCTGATGGACAAGTATTCAATACATCGAACAATAATAGTGTCAGTCCCGTATGTTGTGTTGTACAGCGCCGTTGAATGTATTCTATGTACAAGGATAGTCTCAAGAAACAACACCTGTCAATCAAGCCCTTCTGGCTTCACATCTGCGAGATCAAATCGAAATGGTTCAAACTGTGGCTGGTGATGCACAATTAAGTTATTATTTGAACGAAGCAGATCTGAAATTTTTCGTTGGGCAAAGTATATATAATCGACCAAAATCTATCAAAAACTCAGTCGATCTACATGACGTGTTTATTTTTAAGTATTGATGACTAATCTGCCCATCTTAATTGTCCAAAAAGATCTACTGCTGCTCAAATCCATGTCACAATAATTCTTCTTGCTCTAATTAAGATATTTGAAATATTATGTTAAAATTTACAATAAAAAAAGCGAAAGCTACCCTAGTCAAACTTCTTGTGGCAAGCGCATGAAAAACATGACCTTCTGGAGTAAGAATGTCATGCGTTATGGACAAATCTTGAGGCAAGTCTTTGTACCTCAAGATATATTCAAGTACTTGACTTTCTTGTTCTTTTACGTACAAGTCTTTATTTATGTGCTTGGCTGATGTTCAAGCGCATGTCATGCACTTGAATATTATTAGGTACTGTCTCTTTTCTTGCTGTTTTTCATTTTCTCGCTATAGATGTCATTAGGTTGCAGTTCTTTCATTCAGATTGTACATAAAAAAAATTTAAAGGATAAATAGATCAAATGATTGGATCGCATGACGACTGATATTAGATCGAACTGCTGTAGTTATCACAACAAGAACGAAAGAAATACAACGTTAAGGAGGAATAATATTGGTGATATTTAACAATGAAACATTTTTATTTGTTCGATATCAACAAAGATGAATGATGTTGAATACAATAATAAACGAAGTCTCGATTTATTAGTTGAATTTGCTATGAACACGTAGCATTTTTCGCTTTTTTCTCTTCTAGATGGTAAAGAGAATTTCAAACCGGCGATTAAATTCGAAATATAAACGAAAATCTCGACACCTAACACAAATCAATGATTTCAAGCAAATTTTAACTTCTATTTCGGTAAACATATTCAATTTTTTTGGTACCATTTCCTATGATCATTTTAGACAAATGTTGAAAATTCAAGTGATGAAGAAGAAGATGCCCTTCTGTGTGATGTCGGGCAACCAGCAGCAAATATCTTATCAATGGACTACTTAACAACAGATTATGCTTCACCTATTACAAGAAATGATTCTGTATTAGAATTAGATACTGATGAATTTAATCAAACTTTTGATGAACAAAAACTTGATGAACATGAAATTAATATAGAAGATTTGATTGATCAAATGGAAGCAGATAATTTGAATCGACAAACTCCACTTTACTTAGGTAGTCCCATTTCAATTTATGAAGCTTGTGTTAGACTAATTAATCTGACGCAATCGTTAAATCTGGATAAGTCCAAAACACAAAATTTACTACAAGAAATTCGATACTTTTTTCCAAGTGATTGTCGTTTACCGAAAACCGTGTCCACATTGTTAAAAATAACAAACAATATCAATATTCCCCAGGTTCGTATCCCATTTATTTTATTACTCATGACATGCCAATGTATTTTGTTAGGTGTCCACTCATTGTGTAAAATGTGGTGCAATGTTGAGTAAGCCAAATGAAGAAACGTGCTCTTCCAACTGTATTTATAATGGTCAACATCGATCATATTCAAAAATTGCTGAATTAGCTATTATGAATGTTGAATATGAAATACAACGAGTAGCTGAACGCTATGTCGACCTTATCAATGATTATTCCATGTATGGCAAACAACTTGTTCCTTGTGATATTATCAATGGTTTAACTGTGAACTATAAAAGAATACAACATTTTCTCCTTTCTTTAGGAAGAGTTTATCAAGCCTTACCCAGTGATGGAAGTCATCGTAACATCACCATCATTTTGCATGGGGATGGTGCACCTGCTGTTACTGTGAGCAGTAAGTATCATCACGTAACTTACGAAACAGCTTGAGGTATTTTATAGCTTTAGAGTCATTTCTTTTTAACACTCAACACTACTTACAGCCGCATGAAATTATTTTGGGAAATATATCGTTGCTTGCGCAGTTCTAGAGATAATTAACCATCCAAATCTTTTTCTCATTTCACTCCTCTCGTACTCAATGCATAACTGTCAAAATACTGTATCATTTATATTTTTTTGTCCATTATGTAGTGATATTTATTTAGAAAAGTCTGTATGGCCTATACAAGCTACAATTGTAGAAATTCCAGTACCAGTGCGAGACTGGAAATCAGCAGTAATGGTGTTTGGTGTTTGGTTAGCATCAACGAAACCTCCACGCGAGATTTTACTACAACCGATCGTAAATCAACTTGAGAATTTGATGAATTCAAAAATTTTGATCAAGCAAAAAGATGGTATGATTGATATTGTTCTCAACGCTTTCTGTAACCTTAATATTTAGGGAGTCGCTTGTGGTATAATATTCGAATACAACAAGCAATTTTCGATTTACCCGCTCGAGCGCACTTCTTGAATATAGTTCAATACAATGGATATGATGGTTGTGGTGATTGTTGTATAAAAGTTAAGTATTATTATAATACAAAATGTAATTATATATTTACTTTTTTAGGGATTGCAATTGGGCGCCAAGTGTATTTCCCGTTTAATAAAAAAGATCAAGATCAGAAAACTCATCAGTTTTATTTGAAAAATTCAAAACACAGTAACAACCGTTCTGTTCGTGGAATAAAAGGACCAACTCCTTTGTCCTCAATTCTTTTGTTACCATACCAAACACCTTATGACTCTATGCATCTCATTTACCATGGGCATGTAAAAGCATTACTGACTTCATGGAAATACATGTTTGGAAATGAAGTTTTTTATAATGGATCTAAATTTTTATCTCAAATTATTCTTCCTCACTCTTTCAAGTATCAATTTTTTTCTTTGTGTAACTTTTCTACTTGGAAGGCTAAAATGTTACGTGATTTTTTTCTTTATATATCGCCGTTCTTCGTCGTTTACTTTTTACCCGATGATTATTCGGTTCATTTCCTTCTTTATTATACTTTTATAAAATCTCTTTATTTCTTCACAGATGAGAAGCAGTTAAGTGGTGTTGACCGTTTATTTCGTTCATATTACGAATCGCTTTCTCGCCTGTATTCTAACCGTTCAGAATCAGCAACGATTCATTATCATTCTCATTTATTCTCACAGGTTATCTCGCATGGAGCCTTAAGTTTTACTTCTTGTTTTCCTCGAGAATCTTATCTTGCTTATGTTTTAAAATTATGTAAAGGAAAAACTCATGTGTTAAGTCAACTTGTCACATGGTATGAAATATCCCAGAATACTCACAACCACAACTTCAAATCTTTTTCTCTTTCGGATATTTTTTCCAGAGAAACTTTCTCCGCTTCTTTTATCGATAAGAATTCCATCGCATCTGTTCATAATGAATTTGCTCAATGTCTGCAAGGATTTTCTGCATCTATATCCGATTGCATTTTCTATTCTCGATTTTATCGTGGTTTTGTTTGTTTTCATTCCACTTCCTATTCACGTCGTGGTCACTCAATCAGTCATCTTGCTTCCGTTAAATCATCTGCATGTATCCGAAATGATACATGCTTTGCATCTATTTTATTTTTTTTTACATTGCATGATCAACAATATGCTTTCGTTAAACTATTTCCATGCCTTGCGCGAAGTTTACTATCGAAGCTGACTAGACCAGTAATGCCTTTAGTCAAGAAAATAATTGATTCCTGTTTTACATTTTTCGATGAGCAATTTTTTTCTTATACGATACTACCTTTATCTTCTGTTGCGAGGAAAGTAATTAAAATTCCTACTCTTGAAACAAATATTTGTTCGTTTGCGTGTGTGGACTTCGAATATGAACATGACTAAGTAATATGTATCAAATTTACTTGAGGTATTGTTGTAACGTTACGAAAGATTATAAATTTATAAAAATGACTATGCTTTGTGTTTTTATTCTAGATCTATATATAGTCTAATGGAACGACCGAAGCGATTGAGAAAGCCAAATACACGCTACGATCCAAACGTTTACATTCTTGCTTCGTTTCCAAAGAAAAAAAAACACACAATTTTACCAAAACATCGTGTCACGGTCGATATTATTGATGAACGATGTGGTACAATCAAATCATCTGGTTTTAATCAACCAATTCGAATAATCGAAGAAGGCAACAATTTTTTAAAATTTCTCTTATAATAATATTTTCAATTTTTTTTCTCCACAGGTACTAAGGCTAAATGCTTAGAAACAGCTACTCAATTCAGTCATGAAACAGGGAGCGAAGAAGTTGATATTCAACCAACCAACATCAACGAACACGACGATGTGGATGAAAATCATATATATACAAACGAAAATTTTTATGATCAAGATGATGCTGATTATCGTCGACCTACCACAGGTTAGCCAAAATATCTTCCACATTGTTTATCTTATCTTTAGATTTTGATTCAATTCGAGAAACAAACAATCCAGTATTAGATTTTGGTCTAGTTAGTGGTTATAAACAAAATTCAAAAATTCAAAAACGTATTATCTCTGATGATGATGATCATGAAGTTGATACAATTACAATCACCGATACAGCACCGATGGATTTGACTCAACATATTGTACAAGATAAAGGTTTGATTAACAACAAAGAGTATTAAGAATACCTCACTATCATAGCCTCCGAAACTACTATCGTATGGTAACCGGATTAACTTTCTTTTTATCTTCCGTCATCTAGGTAATTCATCACCCGCACCGTTGATTATTGATGAACCACTGAATAACAACGAGGAAGTTCCAAGTCCCACCAGTAACCATTTGAATTTAATTGATTAATTTATCAATGTACTTATATTTTAGGTGCTCTACCAGATGTCAATGGGCATAATATTGATACATCGGAACCTGATGTCGACGATGCAGATGCACCAAGAACAACAGTTAAAGTGGTTCAGAGAAAACAAAAACGAACGGTATGAGCTTTAAATTTATAAAATAGTTTTTTGAATACGTTTTCTATTTTAGTCTCGATCTATGCAAATGAAATCAACAGAAAATTCTGATATTCAAATCGCCAATTTGCAGAAGGAGATCTCATTATTACGATACAACACAAACAAACGACTGAAAGTACTTGAAAAAACATTTCGAATATTAAAAAATCGAGATATTCTAAAAGAAGTAAGTAGGAGTGATCTATAAGTGATTAATAATCGTGCTTATTTTTGTTTAGAGAAGTGATTTAATTAATTTAAACGATTCACCTATCCCATTGCCACCAAAACCTGCTGCAGAGGTAAGAAACAATAAGTTAATCGACAATCTGCATTGTATTCTATTCTATTCTATTTTTAGTTTGTCCTCGGTGTAGACATCAGCAAGTTTACTTGTGCATTTGACGAACATACCAAATTTGTACGACAAATATTTCGAAAAGCGGGATACGCTTCGGATCCGAATAAGGTATTAGAAAACGATCAGATGGTTTTAGATATTCAAAGTAAATGTCAGAAATTTTGTAATAATATTTTAATATGACTTTGACTTTATAGATGCAATGAAAAAACGTGATCGACGACTGCAGAAAGATAATGAATTACTCGATGACACGTGGCAAGGTGTAAAAGAATCTGTTCGTCAACTGAAACATGATCATAAAAGAAACATGACATGGCGAAATTTGCGAATGGCACAAAATGTCGATAATAGTTTAGCTCCATCACAAGATAGCCATGTTAATGCTCAACTGCACCTCGTCGTTCAAACTGATGAGAATAACATTTGAAACATAGGAAAAAAGCTTTCGTTGTATTTTAGTCATGTATTTTTTACAAATGTCTTGTCACATATGCTCGTAATCATCTGATTTTTAAAACTATAATTTAAAGTAAACGCATAGTCTTAAACAGGGATAGATAATATTTATTACCATCACTTATCCTAGATAGTAAGAACATACAGTTGTTTAGACTTCATCTGCCTGTTCTCATATTTCTATCTCATATGATTCTCATGCATCAAGCGCATGAAATGCTTTTTCCCTGTACATGACTCATGCATCAAGTGCATGAAATGCTTTTTACCTGTACATGACTCATGCAAGCGTTCAAGTGCTTCTCAATGGAAAGAAACTCATGCGTTATGGACACATCTTGAGACCTGTCTTGCTCAAGAATGGAAGAAAAAAAGTTCCACTAGGGTACTTATCAGGTCTCTAACAGTATAATTCAGAATATATGATTATGTATACGCGAAAGGTAAAATAAGATAAGTTTAATTAATGGTCTTCGACTAATCGTTGATATCGATACCAATTTGTGGTGCATTTTTCATAATTTTCCTCAGAGGATCTGGATGTGTAAAAAAAAAGGAGAAAAATCAGACTTCTATATACACAGTATGTAGAATATCTATTAAGAATTTAGTCCTCAAAAATGGCCTTTTTAGTTACTTATAATAGTAGAGAAAGAGCTTTAAAAAAAATTAATTTTGTAAACACTTGTAGATTTTTGTATTAGTTGAGTGTGGAGATACATTTTACTATGAATTGTATTTGCATGAAATTTTTCTTATAGTCGTTCGATTTGATTTTTGGTGAAAATAGAATTCTATCATATGATTTTTCTTTTTATTTATTTTTAAACAAAGGAATGTAATAGAATTATAGAAAGATAAAAAAAAGCATCCCACAGATATGATATATCAACCAAATATCACTTTGCATTTCGAGCTATCGAAGGTATTTGTATTTTCTTTTTCTTCCACTGTTGAATCCATTTTCCAATTTGAGATTCTTTCCAAAAGACTTCCATCATATTTTTTGACGATAATATAAATATAAAAAATGTTGCATGTTGAGGAAAGTATTGAACAAAATTAAAGAATATATATAAATGTGATATGGAACTGACTTTTGTTTCTACACACTTTTTCGATGTTTGTACTTGTAAAAATACTAGTGTTGAAAACTGAGAAATGAACATAGTTAATGGTGGAATAAAATATTCAGCATGTAGACACACTTGTTGGATGAATGTTTGTCGAACTGTAAGCCTCTTTTGATAATCTTGAGTAAGATAGACTTTTCTACGTGTTATACTTATGAAAATAAGAATATTAGCAAGAAAATGAAGAAAACAGGAGGCAATTCTATTGATCCAACCAACAACTAAATTTATACGGTATAAAGTCGGAGTTATATTATCTGTACACAAATACGAATGAGTTGAATTTGAAGACATAACACCGACTATAGTGGTTGATACAATGTATGGAACAATTGATAGAGCAGCAAAAATAATGATAATTCCTACGATTATGATAGAACATTTGACAGACTTTCCAAATAATTTTAAAAAATATAAATCCATCAACGCTCGTTCAACAGCTAAAATTGAAGAAGACCACATTGTAATTGATCGAAATATTATATCAAGATCCCACATAATATAACAATTGAATATATACTGATAGATGTAAGTATTTTTCGTTTCATCAGTTAAATATAATGCGAACATAATATTTAAACCGAAAAAAATTACCACATAACAACTACAGAGTGTATATGTGAATAGATAAATACCCGAGTAATTTTTTCTTATGGATTTACAGAAAAATGTTTGTAAAGCAGTTATATTATTAAAGAGACCAAATATAAACATTAGAACAGTAACAAATGGATACAAAATAGAATAATTAATAGATGAATTTGATGTTTCAATGGTTAGCAGCATTACTTCTCCATAAGTTTTAGCAAATAAATTTGATGGTTCTTGACATTTTTCACCTACAAAACAAGGTTGACAATAACATGATAAAGAATTGTTTGCTTCAACAAAACATTCTCCATGATTTGAACAGGAATTGTTTAGGCATCCTTCAATTGACATGTCTTAGACAAATGCAAACGCAAAAGGAAGTCACAGTGTTATGTTATACACACTTCAAGTATTTATTAATGATAAATACAACTCAATATTTAAAAATAACGATGATGATTGACACTGCTAAGTTATTATTTTTGTCAATATTATGCTTTACCTTTTTTACTTCCTTTCTTTGCTCATTGTTTCGAAAAAGGGAGAACAAATATTTTTGACGTTCTTCGATTTCATTTCTTCCTAATCCCTCTTCTGAAACATAATAAAATCCTTCGTTTTTATAGTTGGTGCATACACATATCTCATACTATTTCATAAAAGTAATATGTCTTGTAAGCACGTTCTTCTGGCTTATATTCTTATTGTCGTAGTATCTCAAACAACAATAAATGGTCAATGCAGCAAAAAACAAATACAATCTGCTATCTTAAGTGCAGGATTTAGGTGCCTTTGGTTTGCTCGATTTAGTTCTAATATTGATAGAGTCAAGAATTCTTCTGTTGAAGATTCTTGTCAGCTGCAACAACAAGCTATCATATCTCTCCAACAAAAATATTTATTTCATCCCGGAATACTTTTAAAAGTTAAACAAACTATTACTCTCGGTGGTTATTTTATTATAAAAGATTTACTTTGGGATAATACTGACCAATCAAAATGTGACACTAGCGTATTAAAATGGTGTGGAGGAAACGACGAAAATAATTGTTATTTTGATGAAGAACAAATCTTTCGTTTTGTCCAACAAGCTCTAAAGACGAAGAACATTGTTAAAGTGTTGCCGACAGCTAGTGAAAATGTAGTAGATTTACCATTTCCATCTGGTTTTAACGTATCGATCGCCAATATTAAACATATGGATGTCTGTAAGAAAAATAAAATATTCATCTGTCATCTTATGATGGAAGATGAATGTTCGTACTATGTGTGTCATTTTGGTAATTCTAGAACAAGCATTCTTCAAATAATGCTTGAATATCAAGAACCTTCTTCAAAAGCATCGTTGCTCATTGATATGACAATTATATGTGATTATTTTGAATCAAAAAGAATTCGGGATACAAACAGTATCATCTATACACTCTTGAAAGAGAATGATGGAAGCGGTACAGTCTGCCACTTTGCATCTCCACAAACAACTTTTCTATTATGTGAATCGGACTAAACAAATGTACCATTAGAATAAAACAGACTGATATGACTATTAATATATTTCTCTCTTTTTGATTCAGATGTATTCTCTATTCAGCACTTTTGACAAATAAAAATAATGTGATTGCTTTTCAAAATATTTTTTTATCTGCATTCATATAAGTACGTAAAGAATTCCATTGAGATGAACCAGATTTTGTGATTTATCATTGTCTTTTCAATTCATCGATTCATAAGACGAAGCATCAAAGAAATGAAACACGTCATAGTGTACTACATAAGTTTTCCAGTCAGCCATTACGACAAATATTCAGAGACTGGTTCTAATGTATTTTTTCAAAGTACTGTCCTTCAGCATCAATGCACGTGTGCATTTGAATAAACCAGTCTTCAAAGCAGTTTTGAAAGTCTTTTTTTGTTAGAATGTCAATGGCTGGTTTTAAAGTTGTTAACATTGCGTTGCCTTCGTCGAACTGAATTACACATAGTTGATTTTTGAGTTTGGGAAATAAGAAGTCGCAGGGACTTAGATCTGGAGAATACGGAGGATTTAAATATGATTCTATATGATTTTCGGTTAAAAATTCGTTGGTAAACCAAGCTCGATGTGGTCTTGTATTATCATCATGAAAAATGAGACATCGAAGACCACGGGTTTGCTTTTGTTCTGATACAGCTTGAAAGATTTGTGGAAAACAGGTGTTAACATACCGGTTTCTAATGGTATAGACTTGATTAAATCAGATTTTATAAAGAAAATAGCCACTATTCTTTTGCCAGAACTTTTGCTTCGATGAACCTTGATTGGTCATGAATCAATTTTCGACAGTCAAACTTTTTATTGCTCTTTTGTTTCTCAATCATAATGGTAGAACCAAGGTTTATCATCAGCTATAAGATCAAATACAGGACGGGATTGTCCTTCTTCAAATCTCTTCAGTGAATAACAGCAAAATTGAATGTGTCACTGTTTTCAGTCATTAGTTAACTGATGTGGCTCATAAATAATTGAATTGATTGATGTGGCACTAATATCCAAGATGTCCTCTTTGCGTTAATATGTTAAATGAGGATCATTTTCAATCATTGTTTGTACAGCATCGATTGTTTGTTCGTTGACAGATGTTCGAGGACGGCTTGGACAGGCAGTATCTTCAAAGCTAAAGTTATTCCGCTCGAATTCATGAAACCAACGGGAGATTGTCATGTCACAAGGCGCTTGGTCCCCGTCCCTATACTTGCATCAAACGTGCATGACTTTCGTTATATGTCAAACCAATTTTCCAGTCATATAAAATCATAGTGGGACATTCTTCACGTGAGAGTTGAAAACTCATATCGAAAAGGATGTGAGAGTGATTCGAAAGAAAGGAAAAAATACAACGGTGAGTAATCTATGGAAGACTGAAATTTTGCTTATAATTTTAAACATGTTTAATCATTATAGAAGAATAGATGTCATCAAATTACGACCTCTAGAAGAGCCGGACTGTGAAACTTTTGTAGTGTCCATGTAAATGAAGCATGTCAGGGATATTTTGATGAATCCCTCTGTATCAAAGATTTTTATATTACCATTCGTACCTAAGTATGCTTCATACGCTCGCACTGTGCGTCAAATTAAAAAAAATTTAACATAAATTGAATATTTCGTATGACAATGGATGATCAGTAGTAGTATGAAGATGGTCCACAATCCCATTCTCTAGTCACGAGAATATTGGATGACCCAAATGATTGCGGTATCATTTATTTTGCGAATATTTCTACACAAATATAAAATTTTATTTGGATTTTCTTTTTCAAAGTATACGCTTTGAAAAGCTTTACAAAACCTGTATTAAGAGATTCTGTTCTACATGATCTATTAATTTCTTTTATGGTCAAAATGAACAATATACGTAATAATGCTACTTTCCACGATATTTGACATAAGAAAAATTTGTTTTACATTATTTCATCTTTTTGGTTCTGTTCGATGTTTATATTTTGTTCGTTTTCCTTATCTTTTTATTTTCTTCTCGACTTCTTTTATGGGTAGTCATTCTCTAATCGTATCCATTGGTTTATATCTTCTTTTCGATTTGTATTAATGCATTCTTAAAATGTATTTTTCTAAACAGAAAAGAAAAAAGAGATAAAGTTTGTTTCAAGTCCTAAAAATGAAGATCTGTGAGATTTTTATCCTTAAATTATTAATGATATTGTTATACTTTTGTTCAATGTTGTAATCTTCCATGCTTTATGTGTCCAAAAAGATTTTAACTGTTATCTCCGATCGTTTACAGTGATGATACATTTAACTAGACAACTAAAGCTGAAAAAGAAACTTCTTACAGAACATTGCTAATTAGTGCGGATTTTCATATGATTTTCAAATAGAGTCGATTTTCCTAGCAAAATCATCCCCATCTTTTTGAAAATGACGTCTCCGCACGTTTCAAAATTTTTATAACTTTCACTTTTACGAAACTCAAGAGGCAGTAAAAAAAAAGTAAAAATATATATTAATGGGTATTAAGTCACAAGAAATATGCCACTGCTTTTACTGGCGAATTTTGACAGTATTTTCTTTTATTATTAGATTGATGAAGAAGCATACAAACTTATCTTTATAATCCTTTTCACCTGATTGCCGATTTTGCGTACTTTTATAAATTCCTTTGATGATCAAAACTATAGAGACTGTATCATGTTTCACATTGTAATATTATACGGATTGGGGTGAAAGCTTTTCTTTTAATAACAAACATTCATGAATATATAAAAGGGCACAATCATTCCTACATATATTTTCCAAAGGGATTAATTTTCAAAAAAAAAACTTGATCAGTTTGGTAATTTATTGTATTTTTAATAACAAAAGGTAAGGAAGATAGATAAATACAGCTATGCACTAGTCTAAATCATAAATACGAGTGGCAGCACACAATATTTTAAATATTAATTTCAATCAATAAAACTGCATCAATTGTTCGACACTGTGATTAAGTAAAAGTAATTTATATTTAGTTCGAAATGCATCTCTTGAATGTTAACCTTATTTATTCATACAGTAATTTATACTTCTATGATTCAATCTTGACATGACTAATAGAATAATCGTATTCGATTGATCATCGATCGATTAGTTCAATTAGTCTTTGACTACTTGCGTTGTTCTCAGATAAGATGAGCTTCTCCATCTTATATGTTCTTGAGAAATTCGGCAGTGGTGTGAATATGGGTTATCATGTATGCATATTTACAATCGACATCACATATCGCGTCATATGTTTAAATATCATGCGATATATTCATAAAAATGAACTTATCACCGGTTTTTGCTACATAGAAGTATAGGAAAATGTTGTCGGATGAAGAATAAAATAAAAGAATGATGTATTTGACAGTACAGTCATTATTTTGTGTATTTTCTATAAAAAGGCGTGTCAGAATAATTTATTCAGTTAAATTTGTCATATCGCTCTTTTGTATTCATAGGATATACCAATGTGGATTGTAACGCAGCTTGTGATAGGATTGGTCTTGCCTATGGTTATTTTGGCACAACAATATGGAACGTGTACGGCCAGAAATGGTCTTAGTGGAGAATGTATTAACACTAAAACATGTGCAAACTATCGTGGAACTTCGGATCCAGCTAATCTCTGTCCTGGTGATAATTCTATCCAGTGTTGTACATATGGCACATGTAAGAATAGCCAAGGTGTTGCAGGCATATGTCAACCAACTTCAACTTGTAAGGGTAAATCTGATCCGGCTAATCTCTGTCCTGGTGGCAACAATATTCAGTGTTGCACAACAGGATCTACTTCAACTGGTCCTAGTCCTAGTAAACCAGTTAATACGATGCTTACGGGTTTGGCCGATATTCTTCGTGGTGCAGGTCTCAATGTGGTTGAGGTTTCTGGATGGAAAACTCGTGGACATGGTGCGATGGCTTCTGTAAAGGGTATTATTATTCATCACACAGCAGGTCCAGCGACAGGTGACTTTCCCTCGTTAGGATACATGCGAGATGGTTCTTCTAGCCTTTCTGGTCCACTTGTACAACTTGGACTTGGTCGAACAGGAACTTGGTTTGTTATTGCAGCAGGTCGTTCCTATCATGCCGGCAATACCATTGATGATTCGATCTATGGAAATTCCAATGCTATTGGTATTGAAGCCGAAGGAGTTGGCTTGCCAGCTACTGATAGTGGACATGCACACTGGCCAGAAGTACAATATCAGAGTTATGTGAAAGGTGTTAAAGCTCTTCAAAAAGCTTACGGTGTGCCTACTAATCGCGTGTTAGGACATAAAGAAGCGGCAATACCAAAAGGTCGAAAAATTGATCCCAACTTCTCTATGGCTGAGTTTCGCGCTAAACTCGGCTAAATTTATATAACTACAATTTTCTGTTTGTCTTTTTTTGTGATATTATGCTCGACAGAAGGCAAACCTAGTAAAAAAATGCTTTCACTACAATCTCTACGAGATTAAAGTCTGAAACACAATGAAATTATTTGAATCCTTATTCTTAAGAAATTTATTAAGCTATCAGAATCGATTTTGATTTTCTCTAAGGATAGTCATCAGATGAGAGAAGGGACATCTATATAATTCAAAAATTAACTATTAGACATGATACACTACTATCGATCAATCGTTTAAAATTTAATTTTGGGATCATATAGACATCTCTCATCTCATATGATGAAATCCTAAAGTAAGATCGAAATCGATCATGGGAACAGTGATGAATTTGTATTCTTCTTCGAGATATTGGATATATGCAATTAATAAAAGAACGTCATCTAAAGCCACTCAATTAACTTCCAAATATTTTGTCCAAAGCAATCTTAATTTGAAATTCTCTAAATGTTAGAATTCGCCGTACACTTTCGCTATAATAATTTCTCTTCCTGAAAAACTCATTTATCTCATATATGACACGGTACATTGTCAAATAAAGTTGAGCATTCATTACTCAAAGATTCAGTGGAAAGTTATCATTATTGTTTTTTTTTCATTACTCAATTAAATCAAATTTGTAGATCTGACCAAACTTGAGTTAATCGGATCTCTTGAAGATAGTTCGATCTTAATTGATGATCAATATCGACATGTTCTTCACTAATAAATAGTCAAGAAATAATCTACAAAAAAAATTCGTTTGGAAATAGATTAATTTATGTTTTCTCGAGTTATGTATCAGAGGTGCACGGGGCGCTCCGCGAGTCCCCGTGATTTTTCACGGGATGGGGCTTTCTTTTTGAAATCTCAACAAATACGCCCCTCTCAACTTGTGTAAACACCAATCAAGTGTTGTATTTGCTCAAGGAAGGTGAAATCTCAGCAACTATCATGATTAAATCAATTTTGACATCATAAAAATGTAAAATTACCAAAATTTATAAAGTCGTATAATGTCATAACGGAGAAGAACGGGACACGGAGCTAACTTAATACGGAACGGGCCAGGCTTCTTTTTAAAAAATTCTTGGAGCTCTTCGGGTCACGGTGCTAGATGTTCACAGGTCGGGGCGGAGTGAGGTGTAAAGGACTGTGCCCCGTGTAGCTCTGTTATGTATATAGATCCGTATATGCAAAAGAATACGGTCAATGAGCAGGTGATACACAGACACACGACAAATCTCGGGTACCCTAAACTCAGTACTTTCTCTAGGGGGAGGAGAGAAGGGAATCTTTTCAGGTTCTCTCGTTAGCCGAAAGCAGACATAAAAATTTGAATATAAACGTCTGCTTATTAAATGAAAGTTTCTCAGTAATATCAACGTTATTTACTCTAGAGAAGGTAAAGAGAAAAAACAGATGAACATTTATTAGACATTACAAGATATTCATTGATATATTATGTTTAAATAATGAAATTATCTCTTTATCTGAAATATATTCTTATCAGACTATTTTCCTTTATTTCATTCTCTATCAAATTTTTCGTGAAAAAATTCCATTTGAATGTGTTTATTTTGTCACGAAAAATACTCATATAAGAAAAAACAAAATGATTTGATTAATTGACATTAGTAAAGTAATGAAATGATGATAATTTATTGTTGTAGAATAGTGCGACGAATATTAATAGCTTTTCTCCACATGATTAATGTTTTTAATTGATTATTTTAAAATAAATAGACTAATGCGAAATTTTCATAAAGTCTTGCAAATGTATAAGGAAATTGATGAGATACTGGTCGATCCTCAATGTTAAATTGTTCTGCTTAATAATCGATTTTCTTCATTAAATGTAGATCAATTCTATAATGTAAACGAGCACGTCCTCGTAGTGAAAATTTATCTAAAGTCGAATCTTTTAACATCTGATTATATATCAAATTAATTTCATTTGTTTGTTCTCGATAGCAAGAATCAGAACCGATTTTGCCTTGTATATGGTATATATCACTTAATTTTTGATATATTTTATCAAAATTAGGATTTTCTTCATCGTGATTTACAATGTATAATACTATATTATAGTCTTCCTTTTCTTTCCATACATCACCATTCAATAAATTATTTGTATCTATCATTGATAAATCAGTATTATAATAAGACAAAGCTTTTTCATATTGTTTCAGATGGTAATAATGATAAATTGATCTCGTTTAGTCGATTCCATTTTTAAAAGAATATCTTTATAGATTTGAATAGCTTTATCATATTGACCTATCGTACTCATTATATGACTTATTAAAAGATTAAAAATATATTGAGGAAAATCTCATTATTGAAAATATTGATTAGTTAACATGAGAAAATGTCTTTTGGTCATAGTAAGATCATCTGTTTCCATGAATAAAGAAATTTATAAATTCCATCAACATTTATTGTACGAAATACTTTATTTAATAGTCGGTATGTAAATGAATCTTCAGTATACCAACGTAATGCATTATCATAAGTTGATTTATTGAAAAATTTCTCAATTTTAGATAATTCATGTACGCGTCCTTCGTACTCTAATTGAGATTGTTCTTTCATTTCTTCTTTACATTGATTAATATCTAAATCTGTTCCATGAATTAAATAATAGATAAATACTTGATCGCATAGAAACATCAATGTATTATTATGTAAACCGATCATTGATTATTCACTTTTTAATTCTGATAAATATGTTGTACTCAATGGAAGATCATTTCGATAGAATAATAGAATATATACACGTAATCAATCGATTAATTTCTTACGATAATTTTTTATCTTTTCGATTGAATGATGTTCATTGAAAAAAACGTCAATTTTTTCTAGTTGAGAAAGATCATATAACAATGAAATAATGTATTGCATCTGTTACAATCAGCAAAACTTTACGTTCATTTCTTATATAGGATATTCTATCAAATGCGTTAAACGTTTTTCGGAAACATGTTGAGACGTGGCTAATGTTTTTCACTGATTGCGTTTAAATACGTTGGATAGAAAAACTATGTCTAGACGCGTTTCAATATTTTTTCTAACCGCATCTCAACGCGTATGATAAAATTGATAGAATTTGAATATCCATGTTAGTTTATTAAAACTTCCATATTGAAAAAACTCAATAAATTCGTTTAAACTTTTATATATAAGTGTCTTATTTTTTCTCGATAATAAATGCTTTACGTAATATATAACTCAATCGTGCTAATTTTTGTAAATTATTTTTTGTTCTTATAATTAATGGATGATTATTTTTCAATGTTCATTGATATTGTTTTATAGCTGAATTATAATAATTAATTGCATAAATATATTGTTTATTAAATTCATATGTCATAGTTATTGTAAAATAACTTGTATCAATATCTGGATGTGAATTTGGATAAAATTGATGAGGGAAATTTAAAACTTGTTTATAATAATTAATAGCACGTTGATAATTTTTAATTGCTAAATAATAATTACCTTTAGATTCTCTTGTTTCAATTAAACCATGACGATAATTTATTTTTAAAAAAATTTTTTCAGCTTTATTAAATTCTCTCATTTTAATTAATATATATTCTAATGTTATCATTGATGTTTCTTCACCAATATTTTCTTTCATATATGAAAAAACTTCTTTTAATAGAAAAAAACGAGTATCAACTTCAATTCGAAACATAATACATTGTTTATCTTCAGTTATAATTGCATCCTTAGCCAATTTTCTTGCTACTATTTCATTTAAAGTTGTTGAGAAATAACTATTAATTGATATAAAATTTCCAATACCAGTTTTTATTTGTTCAAATTCATCTTTAGCAATTGCTTGACCACGATAAACATGTATTATATATTGATTATTATTATTATTATCATTTTTCAAATAATTATAATATAATTCGGACAATTGTTTTGATAAATCATTGAGAAAGAATCGAAATAATAATATAATATCAATTTATAGTTCTCTTAATGCTTTATTTAGCATACGATATAATGATGAATTTCGTGTATACCAATAAATTGCTTGGTCTTTCGTATATTTATATTTAAATTCATCAATAATATTTAATTCACTTGAATTTCTTGTAGAATTATTTTTCCATGTTTGAATTAAATCATTTTTCGCATCATCAGAATGTGGCATACGTAATAATACTTCTATAAATAATTGAAACCAAAGTATAGATACCATTTCTTTAGCAGTTGTTTCTTTTTTTTTATAGTTGTACGTTTTAAAATATTGATTGATACACTATCTTCACTAATTCTTTCGACTAATTCGTTACGTTCGACAATTACTGATCGAATCTAAAACAATAAAACATATTTTTTAGATTAGATTTTAAAGTGATAAATCTCGTTTTGAACACTCGATTTGAGTCTTCGATGGGCATTGGAGAATCCATCGAAACATTCTTCGAGGACTTGAAAAAAGGTTAGAAAGAAAATATTTCGGCAAAGCCCTCGATGTCGATCGAACATATATTCAGAATAGAAGGAGAATTATATTCGAATATATGTGCTCTAGATTATGAACGATGCATCGACGAGTTTATCTAAACATATCTTCATCTTCCAGCTATAGAAACATATGTTTTTCAACTCAACATTTTATAATTTAATACAAACAAAATATTGTGAAACTACTTTGAGAAAAATATATGAAGAGTAGATGTTCATATAACAATGATAAGAATTGGTTAATGACAACAAATTTAAGATTAATTAATATAGTTCTGTCTAGAATCAATAATCATAGAATTCGTTGAGAACACTCGTTTTCTGTAAACCATATAATATTATTTTTGTTTGGATCGATTGATAATTAATAATAGTGAATATTAATCGACTTTTAATCTATTGATATCTCAAATGGAAGCGAATTCTAAGACAGAAATGTAAAAAAGTTCAAAGATTTTCAATCCATTTGATTAAGCTTCTTTTGTATATAGCTTGAAATTTCTGATAGAATCAAATGCAGATTTGACTTTGAGATTATCAACGATCGTATCCAAGCATAAAACATTTTCCTAACGACATCTCTATAGCTGATCTTTGACAATTTTAATAATCTTCTATTGCACACAAAAAAATGAGTGATCGAATAGTGCACTTAGATGTGTTTATTTCACCATGTACTCGATATTTCGATAGAATCGGAGGGCTCGAAAGAAAGCTAGATGAGTGAAAAGAAGAGGTAAATTTTCAATTCTTTCAGAATATTTTCATGCTTGCTGAAATTCGAGCGCTCGTGGAAAATCGATTGGTCGAATTGCCAAAGTCGAGGGGATCGAAAGTGTATATGACCAACGATTAGATTTTTCGATAGGTGCACATTATAACAGAACGGAAAAAATTTGATCGAAATCATTCTCGAACACTCACCGTACCCATCGAAGGCCTTTTTAGATCTATTTGGAATGGTCATGATCATGGCAGATTTTTTCAAAATTCATCGCAGCATCTCGTTGAAAAACTGGATAACTTTGATAGAATTTCAATGATTACATATGAAATATACTAAGACGAAATGAATTCGGCGGCCTAGTATCGATTTTTGTCATCCAATACAATCGAAACAGCGAAAATTGAAGCATTTTTATTAAAACTATAACGACAGCGGCAGATTTTCAATCATGATGGACATTTCTGTTATCATTTTTAAATTAATATATGAATTAAATTTAGAATTGTTAATTCACTCTCGAAATATAGTTTAAAATTGTTCATCACAAGAAGATTGAAACATACATCTTTTCAAAAATGATATTAACGAAATTTATTGTGCTCAATTTGCTTCTATTTTTCTAATATTCATATTAAAAGCCGTGTCCTAACGAATTTTTTGAATTCTTTACATCTTTCAGTATATAGATGAATCGAAATCATATTTCTTATATAATTAACACTTGCACGTAATTCATTTAATGTTTCGAAATTATCTTCTGTCTTTGTTACATTTACATCCAACCAAACAATAAGAAATGATTCAAGATTATTATTATCTACTGTATTATTTGCCTTATTTGAATCTTCAAGAAATTCATAAACATTGATCAATGGTGTTTCGAGTTCTGTCGTGTCTTCTAAAAGCATAAGTGTCAAACAGAGATGTTTATAAGACACTTTTATTTAACTTTGTTCTGTCCTGTAATTCAGAACAGAACATCCTGCAGAGTAAAACGAATATTTTAATGTCTGTTCTTCAAAATAGAAGTCAAATTTCTTTTTATACTTAGGATTATCCAAAATTAGTGACTGATTGTAAGTGCATTTTCCATTTTTATGTTTTCTTATAGTATTGTTCTTCCTGATGAACTTTATTGTTAAATAAAGCGAAACCGGTCGAATAAAACAATTCTTTTGATTTTGCATCAAAATCACAACTGCACTTACTTACTTTCTTGTCTCAGTTAGTTAGCAGTACCTTGCTTAACTAACACCTGTTCGGCACTTAAGACACCAGTGTTGCCCTTCCAATCTTATTCTTTTCGTGTTTCAACACCCTCACCCTCACCCTCACACCCGAATTTCTGAGATTTTGAATATTTTTATGCAGAATTTATACCACCTGATGAATGACTCTTATAAATTGGAGTCGAAATCCGGGATTGTGGTAGTTTCTTGTTATAACTCACATCACACCCTCACCCTCAAGATGATAAAACAATGTCTATGGGAAAAAAAACTTTTGAAATGGTCATACTGTCTATTATGTTCCATTATATCCGTAACAGATAATCTGTATCCTACAACTAAAATAAATAGAAACCAACTCGTCGTCAACTTCATTGATGAAGTGGTCAAAGATATAAAGTTTTCTGACAATCCCCAGTAGTCTGTTTATTTTTTAAAAGTTAATTTGATAGTCCAAATGGAATATCCTTTCGTATTACACCACGTAAAAGTCACAATAGCGGTTTGACCACTTGAATCATAAACTAAGGTAGCCGTGGTTCCGTAAATGTATCCAACATTAGGATTCGTTGGGCGAGGTGGTTTGTAAACAAGTTATTCACTACTCCATGGCCCTTGTGGTGCAGATGCATGACGAATATTGACTGCTAAACCAGCCCGATTGGTATAGATCATAATCCATCGTTGGATAAAAGGATTGTAAAAGACACTACCGTCCATTCCCCATCCACCAGAAATAATGGCTTTTTTCTTATCAGATGAGGCAGGAACTGTAGAAGACCAAATTTGAGTACTATTGTCAAAGTACTCGAAATTACGAACATCGGTAGCTTTAGTGAGAGGAGCTCGACTGATAAAAGTATTAGCTTCACCACTTCCATAAAGATAAACGTATTGGTTATCTTTAGTAGAAGCCATGTCACCAAAACATGGTTCGGATTTTTTCCAAAATACACCATCACTTAACCGATTTACAATGATACTGTTATTAGCAGCTACAGTCACTTCACCAATAACCATGCCTGGATCTGGCTTTTAGACGGATGAATTGCCACCGTAATAACCTTTGGGAACCCACATGAAACTTTTGCCAGGACTGATTTCAACTGGACCAGCTTTTGGCCAAAGTATCACTCTATAACAAAAAAGGAGAAGAAGAGTTCAGTGAACAATCATCGTCGCTCTTCTAACTAAGATTGAAAATATACCTTGGATTATTGTAGGCTATTTCTGCTGCAGTGTGAGGAAAAACTTGTTTGGCAGGTCCAACTACGGAAAGAGGATCGTTCGGATTACCGATTGCACCAGTGTTGACATAAAAGCCGTGAAATGTGCCATTTTAGGCATAGAGAGTATCCGAATACATCCAAACAATTTTACCACCAATGGTACCCACCGAGCCACCATCTCGATCGGGTGTAATTTTTGCAACACGATCGGTCTGATTACCGAGAACAGTTATGGTTGGTACCACAAAGGTAGCTGCAGTGGTAGCCGTAACTAAAAGACCACAAGCAACAAAAAACAAGACGAAAGTAACTTTCATACTTGATAATCATCCAATTCAAGTGAATATGGTATCTACAACGATGGATTTATATTTTGTCAATTACGAGGCTTCTCACGTACCTTGTTTTCTCCACTTTCATCAAAAGTGAATGGATAGATATCATCAATTATTCTTTCGGATGATCAGAAACGCGATGATTAATCCTTTGTTAATTGATAATTTGCTTGAGAATGAGAAACAGATGGTGTACTTTTAAAAAACATGAAGATCATGAAAACGAAATAGTTTTCAGGTTGTGCACCGCATAGTATCATGAAAAACATTACAAGTAAAGTGCATGCGACCGCTTTCAAATATAACGATGAACTTAGTCGATTTATTTTGGTGACCACCGATGAAACATTTGTGTCTTTTCCAAATCTTCTCAATAAAAATCAAAATTTCTCTGTTCTCTTATATATAGTTTCACTATCGTTTAGTCATTTTATTAGACGATCAATATAATTGAGTAGAGACAATCATCATGTTCACGTGCGATGCCGATCGATAGCCATTAAAAATCTTACTAATACGAATCATTTCGAAATTGAACCAATTAAATGTTATTTTGAATAGAATTTTAATTATTTTACACTCGTCGACACAACGTAGAAGAGCCTTAAAGTAGATTTTTTACTACGAAAGGAAGATTAGTGACTATGTTCTATAAGAATACACATATTAAAATCAATTTGAAGTAAGTCATGTATGAAGTGTCACATATATGAGAGAATCATCTGCGACTGATTTAAAAGATATTGAAATAAATAAATATATATTTTTATGGATCAGCTTGGAAGAGAACATTAACAGAATATTTAAATACCGATAGATCTCTAATCATGCCTCTTACCCCTTCAATTCTTCTTGTTTGTTCTGTCTCTACCTTCTAGCTTACATATTCCATCACTATATGAATATTTCTTCCATTTCTTTTTTCATAATTTTTTTTCTCTTCCTCCCCGAGTCTTATTAACGATCTTTTATCGTTTAACGCTTCACTTGCTGAGTACTTCTATATCACTTCTTCGTCAGTCCTCCCGAGCGGAACAATCCTAGAGCATAATTAAAAAAAAGTAACATAATTTTGTTGATGTTGTTTTATATGATATGATACATGAAAAACTAGCAATCAAGTGTTTAGCCATTTATTTTGTAAACGTGTGCGTCTTTATTGCTCATATGAAGAACCAGATAATATTAATTGGTGATAGTTGCAGTGAAGAAAGCGTTTGTATTCAATCTACATAGATGGTTTTAACAAAATATTCTACAGTGAACAAATTCAAGTGTCTCTTTGATATTCCAATGCTTCAACATTTTTTTTTCAAAAAAAAAAGAAACATAATTACATATCGACCAATCTCATTTTTTCTATTCAAATATTATACAAAGTAATTTTCTGTACTAGAAAATTACATCTTATAGATATATTAGAAAAAACTGCAAGCCATGTTAATGAAAACTATTGATGCATTTCTTTTAAATATAAGAAACATTTACATTTTGAGTAATATTTCTTCTTATTCAATATAAAAGTTGTGTATTTCTGTCATTGACTAAAATAAGTTTTCTTCACTCATTTTGTCAACGTGTCATGGCAGAATTTGTTCGACAATCGCTCGTATTTCTTGTTGTTCAGCTATTATTCCTTGTTCAGTTAAGTATACAAGATCGATCAATCTCTGATATCAGCGATCCCGGTCATGAATTTGTTCCTATCGATAGTTCTCTTCCTCCTGTGCGTTCATTTATGGCGAAAAGTTTATTATATTGTACTCTTGAATGTAACAAACGTATAGACTGCCGAACATTCATTTTTGATGGTAATTCAAGACAGTGTCAATTGTGGGATGTTGACATGACAACTGGTTCTATTGTTGTCTCGCCATCAAAGCCTCAATCAATTGTTGGCACTATTCGATTATCAGTCGCCATTTATGCTAATATTCATAATCAATCATGTGATAAATGTGTTGAAAGTCGATATGAAACATGTGATGCAACCAGCAATACTTGTCAATGTCCTTTGAAGACATTCTGGAATGGTTCAATGTGTCAGGCACAGTTACTTCGAAGTCAAATTTGTTCTCGAGCAGTTGTTTGTCGATCAGATCTCAATCTCACTTGTCAACCACATTGTGATTTCACTTATCGATGTGCAGTTGGTAAGTTACTTGATCTTGTGTTTCATTAAAAATAATCTTCTGTCCTGTATAGTCTTAGATATAACGGGTGCGCCAGAAATAATTGCCCTCTTCGTATTTTCAAGATTTCTCCTCTATTATTTCTGTGATTAAAAAACTTTTTTTATCAAAAGATAGCGCCTGAAATTCTCTACAAAACCATGTATGACTAGACCCTAAAGCTGTTTTAGATGTATTTGAAAAAAGATGAAAAATAAAGACATACAAAAAACTGTAAAAAGTAACGAGTTGGACATAATGAATGGCCTTGCTTTGCATCCCATTTTTTCATCACTTACTTCGCCCTATTAAAAAAACAAAATACACTAAAAGATGCAGCGTGAAAAGCTCTACAATTTACATAAGACCGCTTGTTTTATAGTTGCACTTTTTGTTTTCAAAATGAACAAAATTTTAAGCGGTCAAAATTCGATCGTGCGAAAATAATATTTTTTTCAGTAAAAGATGAATTCGTGTTTTTCTTATTTCCTCTTTTTATCATTTGTTCTTTGTAAATTGTAGAGCTATTCACGCTGCATCTTGTAGTGTATTTTTTTTTTAGTAAAAGACATCAGGTAATAAGAAGATGAAATAAGAAAAAACGAATGCGTCGTGTACCAAAAAATATTATTTTCGCACGATCGAAATTTGACCGCTTAAAATTTTTTCATTTTGAAAACAAAACGTGCAATTATAAAACAAGCAGTCTTATGTAAATTGTAGAGCTTTTCACGCTGCATCTTTTGGTGTATTTTGTTTTTTAATAGGGCGAACTAATGAAAACATTAGATGCAAAGCGGGGTCATTCATTATGTCCCATCCATTACTTTTTACAGTTTTTTGTATGTCTTTATTTTTCATCTTTTTTCAAATATATCTAAAACAGCTTTACGGTCTGGTCATACATGGTTTTGTAGAGAATTTCAGGCGCTATCTTTTGATAAAAAATAAGTTTTTAATCACAGAAATAATAGAGGAGAAATCTTGAAAATACGAAGAGGGCAATTATTTCTGGCGCACCCGTTAATTTATATTTTTCTTCATTGTTGCAGTTCCCGTGATAGGTATTGGGAAAACAGTAGCTGGCTTTTGTAATGGTACTGTTGGTAATGGTACAAGCGCTCTATCAGGTCCTTGGGGTATCTATGTTTCTCCCTCGACCGGAACGTTGTATGTTACTGACTGGGATATTGGACGATATCAAGCTTTTCCACCGTTCTCTCGTACAGGATATACATTTTTACCTACCGGGCTCGTTCAACCTATGGATATTTTCGTTGACGAACTGGGTAGTGTCTACATGACCGTTTATGAGACTGCGGGTGGCATCGTGTACATTCGGACAGGAGTAAATCTGAGAAGCTTTCCAACTATGGGACTATCCACAACTTCTTGCAACTTCAACGGACTCTATAGTGCGTATAGTCTAGTAGTGGATCGATCTGGAAATATGTACATATTATCGTCCTATTGTCACATGATGGTAAAATGGGCACCGAATGCCACTGTCGGTACGCTTGTTGCTGGACAGCAAGGAAGTCCAGGTTCGACGAGTACTACACTTCGTTGGCCTCGGTTCCTTCATTTAGATGAGAATCGTGGTTTCCTCTACGTCAGTGATGGCGGTAACCAACGTATTCAGCGATTCACGATCGGTGGGAATGGAACAGGAGTGACAGTGGCAGGCAGCTCTAGTTCAGGAATAGGTTTGAATCAGTTGAATGATCCTCGTGGAATTTGGGTTACACGTGATGGTGGAACTCTATATATTGCTGATAATGGTAACCACCGAGTAATGAAATGGACGATTGGGGCTACACAAGGATCGGTTGTGGCTGGTAGTGCAAGCGGTATAGTGGGAAGTACAAGTACACTTCTTAATCAACCGGCTGATGTGGCTCTTGATCCAAGTGAAACATATCTCTATGTTTCAGACTATGGTAATCATAGGGTTCAACAATTTCGTCTCTATTGATTATTCATGCAATGAATAATATCGAAGACAATAAAAAAAGTTCGTTTTGCTTACTTTAATGTGACGGGTGCGCTTATCGTTTATTTTTTGTTGTATGTTGACAAATTGTCCTCTCACAATGGAAGGGTTTGTGTTGTTAGTAAAGAATCTTAGATGTCTTCAGGCCAAATTAAAGATCTCACCGAGAAACTAACAAGGTTAAAATATTAGCTGCTGGTGGCTGCCTAGACGGGAGATATTTGAATATTAAGTTCCAGTATAAAATGAATCAGAAAAGGTTTTCTTCACTATTATAAGGACAATGTGTTGTTCGGAGCGATTCTAGGGTTTGTGGGGATCCTCTTTCATATGACCCGAACAACACGTTGTTTTGTCCTTATAATAGTGAAGAAAACCTTTTCTGATTCATTTTATTTTATACTAAAACTTAATATTCAAATATCTCCCGTTTAGGCAAGCCACCAGCAGCTTATATTTTAACCTTATTAGTTTCTCGGTGAGACCTTTAATTTGGCCTGAATACATCTAAGATTCTTTACTAACAACACAAACCCTTCTATTGTGAGATACTTTTTTCTTATATAAAATACGAAAAAATTTTCCTTTTTATCAATATATATATCGTCTTTCGCAGTATTTTTCCATGGTATTTAACTAATGTTATAATAATAAAATTTCTATAAGAACTATTTTTGATGAAAACTTTCTGGTAACACAATAGATCATTATTGATGGAACGAAAAAAATGGAAGACTTTTACACCTCGTTTTACTATCAGTTAATAACGTCGTATTAACAAAGCAACTATATTAGAAGATGCAGCATGAAAAGAGAAGACAATTTATAAAGGATTAGATATTTTATAAACCCAATTTTTTTTGTTTTCACGCTGCATCTTCTGAAATATTTGCTTTTTTCAATAGAATCTAATAATTAATTACGAAGTGAAATGCAAAAGTGTCCTATCCATAATGATCTATTGCTACCAATAAGTTTTCAACAAAACAGTTCTTATGGGAATTTTATTATCATAACATTAGTTAAATAGTATGACAAAATAGAGCGAATGGCACTCTATCTCTTGGTAACAAAAATAATTTTTTTTAAACCTTTTTATAAGAAAAAAAGTATCTCCGCCACTACTTTTGGATAACCCTAAGTAGATGCATTTTTTAAAATACAAAATTTTGTTTTCTTCTTCTTTGTGCAAATCATTGTAATCGATTAGATGTATATGACGAAGTGGTATTAGCAATAGGATTAATTGAAAAAGACAAAACAGAAACTACAGTTCCATTAACACATTCAAGGCTATGTAGTCTATCGATGGAACATACTACAAGACAGTTGAAAGCTCATTTACTGCAGAAAAACTTGTAGATCTCCATCATACTTTGATCTAAGAAACTGATTCTTCTTCTATTGATTATTCAATCTTTCTATCTCATATTCATAAAGAAAAAGTCAACAAAAATCATTTTGAAGTACTATAGTTGCCATAGAGAAAAAGATGAAGCTTCTCACGAATTATAAAACAACAATATTTATGTTCATTATCATAATTTTCTTTTTCTATATCAACTTGATTGAACTCTACGTTCATTATATGAATATAACAGAGTTGAATATATCACTTAATAATATCATCTACATTGGTTAACTCATTCTTTGCATTTTTGAACTAAATCAAAACGTTCTTATTTTCACAACAAAAATTAGTATGTAGATTTTTCAGGACATGGAGATATCATCCTATCCTATCATAGAACCCAGCAGGATACAGATCAGGACAGGCTTGCTCTGTCTCGTGAACACCTCTCATGTCAAAAGTAGTTTGTGACAAGAAAAAGAACGTTTTCATCAATAACAGAATTTTTTTAAAACAATTCTAAACTTCTAAACATTACTTAACAAAGTATTTGTACCTACACATACATTAAAAAAAGAGACAACGATAAACTATACTACTTTTGATTGAAATCTCTGAAAATGTAAATAATAAATTAAATGTAGATACTTGCTTTAAAAGTTTCAAACTTTCAAAATATATTTAGTAATTGTAAAAGTTCACATAGATTCGAAACACATTTATCTCTAATTAATTATACGTAAAGAATCGGTAGGTAAAATAAAAGTTTGCAATCAAGAAATGTATTCATCTTTAAAAATCTGTTAACCTAATTTACAATAACACTTACTTTGCATTAATTGTTCAATAGAATATTCAATATTTGTTATATCTGGATGATATGTTGGTAATGATCGACGATATATAATTAATGCTTTTTGATAATATTCTAAAGCTAATTCGTTATTGTTTTCAATTTCATATAGATTACCCATGTTTTCATAACATTTTCCATATTGTGGATGATTTAATGGTAATTTTTGACATATATCAAATTGTTCATTGAAACATTGATACGCTTCTTTATATTTATTTAAAGCAATAAAATAATTTCCTTGAATATTATATAATTCTGAAAGTCCCTTAGAAGTACGTTTTATTTTATTTTGATTATAATCATCATCATTTGATAATTGATCTTGATATTTATTGTAATAAACTTTTGCTATATCATATTCTTCCATTTTAACAAATAATTCAGATAATGTTATTAAATCAGTTGTTTCTTTAATTTCATATTTAATATAATTAATCATATCTTTTAGACGAGGATCATCTTCACCACAGTGTGTTATTTTAACTATCCAAACATTTTCATCTGTATTATAGAATATTTCATTTATTTGATATATACTACCAAATATTAACATGATCTCTCTCTCTCTCTCATCTGGAAAGACACTGACATGTGATACTTCAGCATATGGTAACAATGACAGTGTTGTATCAATAGCAAATTTCATGAGTACACCCACTCGAGTACTTGATTTTAATGTATGTTGGGCAAACTTTGATGCCACATCTCGTTTCAATGATGCACTAAGTACTGTGTTTGTTGAACGAAGTTGTCCAACTTGTGTTTTCCATATTTCAAATTCCTCGATTTCTATACTTTTTCCTTGATATACATATATCATTGAATCTTTCTGATTTAAATTATTTTGAAATCGTTGATGTTATTCATTTAATTGTTTATAAATATATTTAATTATCATACGAAGACTAACAATATTATGCAAATCCATTCATTTTAATGCTCGACAAAGTAGTTTATACAATCCACATTCTCTCATATACTATTGTATTGCACGAGATAGTATAAAGTCTCTCTTAAATTCTTCTATATATGATTTTTCAACTAAATCATATTCATAAGTTGTTTCCCATAATTTCAATAAATCAGTTTTTTCTTCTTCTTCTGAATCATCCATACGCACTAATACTTCAATCAACATACGAACGAATACTATATCATTGAAATCTGACGATACCAAGGAATTTTTTTAAGTCTTGCCTACTGATGATATATGTGTACCCATCGTTTTTGTGAAACACGATCTAAAAGAGAGTGTTGAAGTGTTTAAAAGTAGAAATTTGGTCCCTACAGACCGTGACCGACACACTCGATGACCTATGTCACAGGCCTTGATCAATGGGCAAAATTAGCGTCATCATTATAGACAACGCCCGACACTGCAGTAACTCTGACTATTCTACTATAGACTGGAATCTAGAAAGGACTAAAGACCATCATAGACACTTATTTAGATGAACTCTGGATATCTGGTATAAAATGTACGCAGTTTCATCGTGTTTTACATTTTTAATCTCGTATCCTTCTTCAAAATGCTCTGGATCCGCAATTGCTTCTCAACCTGCAATAGTCCTGTAAGATTTCGCACTAACTTTCCCAATAGGTTCCTCTCACCCTCACCTGATCCTATGAGGTTGAACTCCTTCATCTGATGCTGCGTGATTTTGCCTGCAACTCCCTTAAAACTGTCAATAGTCGAATAATTGATTACTCGAGTAGAGTCTTCGAGTTCTACATGTAAGAAAAATGCAAACAATGGAGGTTACTTTTGTATTATCGCCTCGTCCATTCGCAAGAATGATTATACAATCAAATTTGATATTTTAGTTTTGATGTTGACGATAGTTATTAGTATAAACAAATGACGAACAAACAGCATGCATTATGGATAGTATAGTGATGGAAGTAGTTACCGTTATAATACTGTTTGAAAATGATTGTAAACGAAGAGGTATGGTAGGATGCACTGCTCATCAATCTAAACAACTAAATAAAAGTAGGAAAGGCACAGATTTTTATTTCTCTTCTATTGCAGTGAGCACTGATGCGTGATAAATAGAGGAAGATACGCATGTTGCCTATTTTTCATCAAAAAAAAAATAGGCAAATAATGATAAAAAAATCATTATTTATCCAATTCTTTTTCGTCCTGTGCATGATAGACGTTACTTTGTAATTAATGTACGAAGGCAAGAAAACGAAAATATATAAATACCAAAGAGAACAATCTATAGTAGCAGATTTTCTCTGACATTCCAAGCATAATTCTTCCATAATTTCTATACTAACAAAGTTATAATCATAGAAATGTACCTTACAAAAAAGAAAAATTAACAATGAATCCGATCCCAGTATGTTTGCATGAACTCTTGCTCTTTAGGTTCCCTAAAATAAATCATTTGTTTTAAAGAGAAGCACCATGAAATTCTCTACAAAATACTACTTAAACTTTAATTTTAGATCCTCAATTAAGATAACTAACCAAATACTATACGACGCGAAAAATATGAAAAAATTGCAAATTCAGGATTTTTTTGACACAGACGTTTTTGTTTGCCTATTATTTTCATAGAAAAACCTTAGGAAAAGTGAGAACTCATGTTGTGTTTAGTACTTTCGAGTGTACTCTTTCTCGTGGTCTGTAAAAAAAAATTTTTAAAGTAGATTGTGCACTCGAGAATATACCCACGTTCATCATTCGCCAACTTTTATGCCGCTGTTCGTGTGTGGAATATCTAATAGCAACTTCATTCTCTCTTTGGTATTTTCTAATTAAGTGATCCGTTATCAATTGATATACATTTTCAAATCAGTTTTTCTTATCATGCAGAGTGTTCTGATGAGTGTTTATATTTTAATAAACAACACGAAACGTGTCGGTAAAATCAAAAACTATGGATTTATTTGAAAAAAAATTCTTCAATTGATTGCTGAAAAAGCACGCGTTGAGACCTTGCAGATTAATTTGTCTTTTCATCAAAAGATAGATCGATCTGTTTTCCAATTGCAATGCATCTACTATTATCAAAAAAGAGCAAAAACGTGCCCATATTTAAATGTTCTAACTGCGTGGTTACTAGTATTTATCTCAAATCCTATAGATACGATATAACTTAGTTATTCGTGTAATATATTAGCAACGAATGATATCACATCGGTGTAAAGTCGGTTGCCCAAGTTGTGAATTTGACGCAGAAAATACAACTAAATTAAAATATTTTATTTCTACTAAGTTGTAGTTCAAGTAAGAGGAACATAGTGAAAAACTTGAATTCTGGATTTCCGTGGAATCTTGAGAAATTTTTTAGGTATTCCTCAAAATCCTGTAGAATGTTAGGGTCTATTTATAGCTTCCTCACTCAGAAACTCTTCTCTTCAAATCTTAACAATACAAGTTTATGTATATTGATATATGTTTTACTTCTATGATCAGTGAATACATAACAGAATAGAAAACAATTCATCAGTATCAAAACGAAATAATGTTATATATACATAAAAACAAAAAGAAAGTCTTGAGCATAAATTCTCCAACAAAAAATTCATCACTTGTATACCACTATGGTTGTATGGTCTAACTTAAACAATTCGTCAACATTGTAGCTAACGATTGACAGAACATCACAAGCTATGGCAGCAAATAAAATTAGATAAAAGACCGTTCGAATATTTTTGAGTATTGAAGCAACGCATTTGATAATCATTGGTATGCAAGAGCCAAAATGTAGTTATTAATGGATTGAGAGAATCTACGTCATTCTTTGCCGAGAACACGGTAGCTTTGCCAAAAAATAAAGTTTTCGATCTATTGTTCTCTGTAAATAAGAAATACTCATCGCATAGCATATGTCTACTTTTGGACAATGCACAGACAGAAGAATGACTTGAAAAGTTATTATATTGCCTACAACCAATATTTGATCAGTGGCGAAATGCTCGAAAAGAATATCTAATAAACATATCTTCTTTCTGTGTTTTCAATTAACAGAATTTTACTCTTTAAGATGGATCGAATGGTAGCTCAATTTCAAGTCGAAATAATTCGACTACATTTACATCCTTGTGTTCTCAACCCAATAGGGCTTGAGTGAATTGAGTCTCAAGGCGTCCATGCGAGTCGATAACACTTGATTTCCTCTCAAGTATCAAGTCACCGTTAATCAATAACTTGCTACCAGCTTTTTTATTCGTGCTTTGAATCATGAAAAAGTGTTTAGAGCAGCATATAAATATGCACAGGATAAATTGGAATCACTACTTAAAAATGATGAGACTTGTAACTTGTCAATGTCTTTGGTTACTTCCATGAAAATGATGCCCTATTGTTTGATCATTTGAAAGATGAAAATGGCCTCAGAACTCACCATTACAATGAAGTTCAGATAATGAAAGAGTTTTTTTCATGAAAAACAAACGTTATTCTACTCCCAAAGGACGAAAACCTATATGAAAACGAAATTTTCGAAGAATACCGTAGCAAGAAGACGACGCTTCAGGGGACCACAGGTGTCTTTACAAAAACTCTTCAGAAGCCGAACGAAAGAAGGTAGAGTTCTGATACTTTCAGGAAATAAATAGAGGCGCTACCCAGACCTAATCCATTTCTAAAAATAAAAAGTGAGAGAAAATTTTCAAACACCAAGTTCTTGTTTAAGTTCGGCTTTCCAGAGATTCCTTTATTATATGATAACCTGATGAATTTGGTATCTGTATGCCTCCTCGACGCTTTCTCCCTCGAATGTCGAAAACAGTTTAACAAATGCATGCTGCAGTTGACTAGTGTATTAACGATTCGATTAAAGTTTTACCAGGTTAGTTTCAAAACAAACTCTTCTATTAATGAATGTTTTAAGTGAAAGGGACATAATAGACGAACATGTGCTGATAGTAGAATTTCTAGATCCAGCTTTCTAAAGAATGAAACTTTAAAATAACCGGTTAGGTAGAGCTTTTGTCAGAGCGAATCTGACATGCGAAAAATTTCTCAATTTAAGGTAGTTTTTGTACTTCTGCTTTTATTTCAATCATGCATCTGATCAGAACTGACTGTCCTCATATGCCTTCATTTATTTATTGTTGCAATTTTCCAATCAATTCAACAATCATTTTATACTTCTCATAATTACTTGAAGTCGTATGCATATGAACAATAGAATAAAGATCTATCCTACTTCTATTATGCTAGTAATGATCAGTACGCTTTAGAGTTGAATAAATACGATCTTCGAAAATCAAATGTACAATTTAAAATTCCTGCTTCTTTCTTCGGCGACTTTCTTCAGACGAGCTTTTCCTTCTTCGGATATGTGGCTTCCAAGTAAATGTAGTTCCATGAGTCCCTGTCCACCGTTTTTGAGCATATTCTCGATATGAGGAACACTCGTATCTCTGATATAATTATTCTGAAGATCCAATTTTTGCAAAGTCTTATTGATGCATAGACCATTCATGAGTCCTTCTAGACCTTCATCTCGAATAGTGTTGTCTGTCAGAAGGAGATCGATTAATGTAGAATTTGTTCGAAGAAGTTCGCCTACACAGAAAGCACCGGCATTTCCAATGTAATTACCATTGAGATTGAGACGAGTTATTCTCAGCGGTTCCGTACTATTCATAAATGGAATTAATCCTGTTTCATGAAGATGATTTCGGCTTAAATCTAATTCAGTCAACGTTACATTTTGAGCCAACATTTTTGCAATAACCGGTCCACTTTCATCTGTGATTGCCTCCATTGTGAGTGCTAATGTTGTCAATGTTGAATTCATACACATAGCCGAAAATATAGGTGCAGCACGCCAATCACCGATCGAACAGAAATTAAAGTGAAGCAGCGTCAAACATTTATTTGATTTCAGCATTTTACTCATAGTTTGCTGCTTGCAGTTCAAATTCATACCGATCAAATATAATTTTTTTAAAGTATTATTATCACAGAGCACATTGATCAGATTAGTTATCTGAATTTCGTCTGTCCTGTTCAAAGACAAGACTAACTCTGTTAACGTAGAATTTGTATGCAATATTGTTCCAAGAAATTGACGATAACCAAAGTAAGCGATTGCTGACTGGAGATGCAATATTCGAAGTGTTGCATTTTCTGTTAAAGCGTTTAGTAATGCTCCACCAAATTTGTCAAAAAAGTCGTCTCCACCCAATATACGTAACTCAACCAATATTTTGTTCTGTGTCAAGTTCTGAAAAAATATATGAGCAGCTTCGGCATTCATCTTACAATTGTTCAACGTCAGTTTGGAACACTTTTTTTCGACCAGAGCTCGTTCGATGACAGTAGACATATCACGCACGTCGAGATATTGCCATTCTAACTCTAATTCGTCCCCCATTTCAAATGTCATTATCTTTCTCTCAAGTTCCTCGTTTTGATCTTCATTCTTTGATTGAGATTGTCGAGAGGCGCTGGCACCTAGAAAAACAAACATAGATAATCAATCCATCAAAATTTATAGAATAGTCTTCAAGAATAATAATGCTATCATTTTCAATTTCTCTCCTTCCACTGTTGGGTCTACACATGATTGACCACGCGAGTTTTTAGTCATATCAATTTCAAACAAGAAAAAATAGAATAAGAATGTGTTTGTTTATTAATCACACTTAAATTATTGTCTTACCCATGATCAATAATATTGTCTGATTTGTCGTTCAAATCTAGAAGAATAATAAGAACTAAATGAATATGCAACTAACAATTGCATTGACAGTCAAGTGAATATCGTTTTTACTTCATTAATATGAAGCTACAGTACAGAACTGATGTACTGTAATATAAGAGAAAGAAGAGAAATAATTAAGTATTGTATGATAATGATAAAAATGAAGAATGAAGAAAAAGTAAAAGATACAATCTTTGTTTTCAATTATGAAATGAGAGGAAAAAAGAAAAGATTTGAAAATTCATTGGTTAAAGAAAGAAAATGTTGAATCATATGAACAACAACTGATAAATTGAGATATTAATTGATTATTGGTAAAACCGTGCATAATTTCAAATAAATTACCAAAAATATGTTTGTATAAAGAAATGATTATTAAATTTCATACTTCTCAAGTTCATTTAATTTATTTAAATCATCAGATTTATTTGAGTTTATCTAGTAATAAGACCTAATATAATTGTGAATAGTTATTTATTATCATCAACTGCCTATATGTTCACCTGCGATAAAAAAAATCGCACTAGTAAGACATTACGCCCAGTCAATCAGCATTTTCTAAATAAATAAATGATAATCATCTATCTAATAACTAGATATTTGTATTGATTATTTAATAGACTCTGGGACTGATCTTTATTCTTCAGAAAAATAAATGAAGCATCTGTCTCAGTGTAAAAAGTTAAAATGAGCTAGAGTGTTTGCGACACCTTCTTTTAAACTCCTATGGATCAGTACGAACTACGATGGGTGCGATGCAGTCGTCAAAAAAGTGATGATATGAGTGATCTCTCATCTTTAAATGAATATCTGTCTGCAATGTTCAAAGTATTGACAGGAAAATTCTTGACGTAAGTTCAATCTACAGAAGAATAGTTGATCTTGAGTTGAACTGCATGAGAACATAATGTGCACATTATTTTAGGTATATTTAATTTTAAAAGAAAAATGACACGCCTATCTCAAGTTACCTTTTTAAAAATGAAGTCGAACCGAAGTGAATCCAAACTAATTTGATTGCATTGTTATAAATTGTAAAGAATATAAGAAGCTTAACCTACCATTTTGGTTTTGAGTACCGTTGTAAATGATTCGAGAAAGTGTTTATTAGCGTATAGTATGTTCGACAATGTAGATTACACACATTTTTCTGGTCTGGTGTATCCAAAGAATAACGGAACAAATAAACGATAGAAGAAGGTCTAACATGTATATCAATAAAATAAAGGATTTATTATTTTATGTGAATTTCTGTGTAGATTTCTTCTTAATCAAAGAAAAACATTTTCAAAGATGTTGTTTCTTTTTAAACAAATGTGATCTTAGTTTATCTAGGATAGGACAAATAGGAAAATACTTGATTAAATATCTTGTACTTTTACATTCAATATATTTAGTATACTAAATGTGGACTTTTCTGTCCGACTACTTGTTTAGTTTTTCGTCAAGGTATAGAAAATGAATACGTACGTTCTTTTTTTCTTCTCTCCACTTATGAATTTCAATGTAATAATCGTTGCATGCAAACTGTGAGAGAATGATTGACTAAATACATTTCTATTCAGCTACTGGCTTCGTTTTTCTTCAAGGTAAAATAATAATGAATTGTATAAATTTGATAGAAAGAAAAAAGAGGGTGCTGTTGTAGAACACGTGCATTCCTTTGCTTTCACATGTTGTTGTGCCAGTCAATACATGTATAGGGGTGTGCACGTTTAGAAAAAAACCACTCTTTAGAAAAAAGGTAAGTTTGTGAAGTTTAACATTGTTAAAGACTTTTTTTTTAAGCAAAAAATCATCTGTTTTAACACATTGATATGAGTGATTTTTACTCGGAATAATATTTGTTTGCTTGATTTATCTGCCTGGACAATAACACATCAATTATCTATAACAATATATGGACAAAATCAGGTAAAATAGGGCATACCGTCTTTCATTTAACTTTGTTTTTTTACACGAATGTTTTTTCCTAAATAAAGGTTATACTTCAAAGATTTTCCTTACAGAAACTTTTCTATTATTATCTCAAGATTCTGAAGAACAATTTTAACATCTTAACTTTTATAATGTATAAAAGTCAGCTCTTGAAAAATTCATTATTCCAGGACATACGTGTTGCAATTATAGGAAGTATCATCGTTAACAAATGATTTTGTCCATATATAAATATAGAGAACAAATTAAATGGTCAGTATTTTATTATAAATGATCAGTAAAATTTGATCAGTATTAAATGTAAATGATCAGTAGAAAAATTGAATTGTCAGTAAAATAATTGATGATCAGTAACTATTGGATTCGGTCAGTAATTTTATCATTTGATCAGTGAGATAATGAACTTATCAGTATTTGAAATAAAATATCAGTAATTAAATATGTTTGATCAGTGAATCATTGTATTTTTATCTGTATTTAATGTTCTGTAACACCTCTCGATTATCGCATATATGTTGGTCTACTTTTCATCTTTGTTTTTTTGACCTAGTTTGTGAATATCATCGCATCTATTCGATATCTTGCAGTATACTAGATGACTATATCACCGTGTTCAGAAAGTCCGTGCAACAAGTTTACTCGCATACAGTGTTATGATTTCAAACAGTGAAAGTAATGAATTTTATAGCAAATGAAAGCTCGTCGAAAACGGGATTCTTTGATACTAAACTGTAAGACTTATGAAAACTTTCTTAAACCGAACGTAAGAATGCTTCAGACACTCTATGCTTTATTTAAAATGTCAGGTTTTCAAGTGCCTGAAAAATATTTGACTTTTCATTCAAAATAGCTGTTTCAATTGCTTTTCACAATCAACATCGCTTCAGAATCTACTCGTTAGATGCAGTGTCAAAAACTGCGTTTAGAAAGTGTATATTGAAGCGATGCTGATTGTGAAAAGCAATAGAAACAGCTATTTTGAATGAAAAGTCAAATATTTTCCAGGCACTTGAAGTCCTTAGTTTTTGAAGGACTTTTGAGTTTTTTTAGTTAATTTCTCGATTTTTTATTCGAAAAAAGGAAGTTAAACATTTTGCAATATACGCAGTTTTGTAGAGCGCGACGAGCTCTATCGAACCGTGTCAAAATAACTAAGAAAAAATTTTAACTTCGTATCTGAATTATTAGTGCCTTGCTTTTCTATGCCAAAGAAAGCGTAGAATGTCTGAAGCATTCTTACGTTCGGTTTAAGAAAGTTTTCATAAGTCTTACAGTTTAGTATCAAAGAATCCCGTTTTCGACGAGCTTTCATTTGCTATAAAATTCATCACTTTCACTGTTTGAAATCATAACACTGTATGCGAGTAAACTTGTTGCACGGACTTTCTGGACACGATGATATTTCAAAGAGTGAAATTGATGCTACGAAAAAAATGAAATAGTATTCGTTTGATCAGTATAAAGCTAAAGCATTTAATATCTGGCATGTTACATTACCATTGGATGAGGCAAAATGATTAGGTGGTTAATATAATTGTCCTGAATTTTTCAAAAAGTTTTTGTGCAAACATGTCGTTGGATTCGCAATACGATCAAATTATTGTAAACCTCTGCCTTCTGCAAAGAACATTAAAATAGGAGAAAAAAAGACGTAGAGTTCGACCTTCAAAAGCTAAAAAAGCATTACCTATTCAATCAAATTTTTTTACTTGTAATTGCACTATTTTTCACTGATATAAACTAAAAATTAACTGATCAAAAAAAGATTATTTACTAACCAAAACTAATATATTAACTGATCATATTTTGATTTAATTACTGACATTCAAAATTATTTACTGCGCAAAAAACATATAATTACTGATCAAAAAATACTGATCATTTGATAAAAAAAATACTGATCATTCATAATAAAATACTGATCATTTAAATAGGACCCATAAATATATATGGGCATGGGTGGCCCGCCAGTCTAAAGCCCCAACTTTTATTTGCTTACGTAACTTCAATCAGATATCAAAAATATGTGATTTTATTACCAGTTATAGTGCATATACAGTGTTAATGATCAATTATTATTTGAACTCTATATCTTACTATGAGGAGGAGTTTCCTTATAATTTTTATTTAAAGAGCGTACTATATCAGTTCCAAAAGAACTTTTCAATCCATCATTTCAAATGCCATCTACAGGATGAAAGCACACACTGAGTTCACCGTTTTCATCGCAGTACTTGATAATTTCAATGCCATCGTGAAGCATTCTGAACGTGTTGCGTGCTAAAACTGGGTCATTTGTAGACTTTCAATTGATCAGAACTGTCCATAATCACATTAAAACTGCCAAGCTCTGTGATAAAAACGCTGAACTAGCTGTATGTTTTCACCCTATAGACAGTATATGCAATGGTGAATTAAAAAGTTCTTTTAGAAATGATATGGTACGCTCTTTAAATAAGAATTGGGGCTCGAAGCCGACCCGCCACACCCATATATGCAGTTCCATTCCCAACTTTCTATCAACACTCGAATATAATGGGTTTAACTTTAATAACATGGAATATATATGAGTGTGACCAGTCAATAAAATATCTTTTTTTCAATTATCAGTTAAAAATATAACCATATTCGAACCAAATTATTGCCCTCATCGCTAAACTACTAAATTGAAAATATCAACTACTACTACCTGTCTTGTACGAAATTGTTCAGTTCTTTAATAATAATAGGGCATGATTTCACGCACCGAATAAGTTCATATAACACAGCCATTAACAGCTTATATTTTCAATTTAGTAGCTGAGTGGTAAGGGTGATAATTCGATCCTATTATAGTTATATTTTCAACTAGTAATAGGAAAAATGGAAATTGGGTGTCATACTCACTCGTCACATCTTTACTGTTCAAGGTAGCTATCATGAGGTATAATATATCTGAGATTATATGCATATTTATCAATATCCTGTATGGATCAAGTTTGCGTGATCCAGTTTGATTCGACTCGAGCACTTTATGTTCTGATGTAATTCAACTCAAGGTCAATTATTCTTCTGTAGATTGACCTTACGTCAATATATTTCCGGAATTCATTTTTTCAAATTTTCTATCAATATCCTCAAGACTAGACGCAGATATTTATCTAAAAATAAGAGTTCAGCTAATGATAATAGATAATTATTCACAATTAATTGCATATTCATTAATTTTTTATCATTCATATATATTTTTCTAGAATTGAACGATAAACCATACAATATTATTGATCATGGGTAAGAAAATGATTTAAGTCTGATTGATAACCAAATACATTCCACATTAAACTGAGTAAATCATTTTGTAAACATGTGTTTGATAGGTAAATGTTGACAATTGTAATTATGTAGAGCCTACAAGATGCATACGAGCGATTTGGTTTTAACTCACAAAAAGAAGAACAGTTGAAAAATATCTGATTTACTCCTATTCCTTCTCTCCTATCATATATTATACAGAGATCGATGAGAATATCTCTACTGAATACTACGAAATTCGGGGTGCAGCGAAGCACGTAGCAAAATTGACACAAAGCGAAAATTAATTTTTATTAATCGAACAGAGAAGGAGGAAGTAACGGAGAGCAGGATGAGAAGGTTTATTGGTAAATCTGCGACGGATAAAAAACTACGCTTCGCACACCTCTGGTTCTGAATAAAAGACGATCCATTATTCACTCTGCATGTCAATACTTTTCAAAATATATTTGTTCTAACTTTGCTTTTTTTGAAACTTCTATAACTAAAATTTCATTTGATCAATCGCTTGTAGTTCTTACGATCTGAAGGAGAAAAGTCCGAAATGATTGCATTATAATTCTCGAACTGTATTCTATAAACTCTGATGGATTGATTGTTTATCTAGGCGCTTGTACATCTCGACGATCCAAATCAAAGAACAAGTATCTAAACAACGAACTTGAGAAGAAGATAGCGGCTCTTGGAATGGAAGAAGAATTAGACCTGTCATCGAACGTTGTTTATGCGCAAGATATGCCATTTCTCATTGATCATGGTCTTGTCGAGAAGAAATGTACCATATTAAAATGGAATGATGGGATGAAGGATGCCCAAAATATTGACATATTGTGCGATCATTTGAAAGTGAACAAAACATTGATTGAACTACATATAACCCGTTATGGCGGCGATTTTATTGAATTTGGTGAAAAACTGGCTAACGCTCTAGCGATGAACAAGACTCTTCGAATACTTCATCTTAAAGATTCTCGAATCAGTCGGGAAGGTTCTTATTTTCTTTCCTGGGCGTTGTTCAGAAACTCTACATTAACAGAACTATCTTTGACAGAGACTATTGATGCAGCAGGAATTAATAATCTGATGGATGCACTCTGTAAGAACAATTCTTTGAAGAAACTTTATCTTGTTGTTGGCAGTATGATAATGGAGAATTGTCTGGCAATCGGAAAGATGCTTCAATCAAACAAATCTTTAACTACATTTTGCATGTCTCTCACTGAAATTGGTGATCAAGGTGCGGAGCCTATCTTTGATGCTATGTGTACGAATTCGACATTGACAACATTAGCACTCAAGGCAACAAATATTCGAGAAGAAAGTGGACCAGTGATTGGAAAAATGTTGGCTCAAAATGTTACGTTAACTAAGCTCGATCTAACCAGTAATTATATTCGTGGAAGTGAAATTATTTTCTTAGTAAATAATGCACAACAACTGAAATTAAATCATCTCAATCTGGAATCTACTGGTATACAAAAGGACGGTGCTATCGCGTTGGCTGAGCTACTTCGAACAAATACTACATTGATCGATCTCAATTTGTCAAATAACGAAATTTTATTTGAAGGTCTTGAAAGTGTAAAAGTACTCGTGGATAGTCTATGTGTAAACAAGACTTTGCAAAAATTGAATTTTCAGAATAATTGTTTAAACGATGAGAGTGTTCCTCACATCGAGAACATCCTCAAAAGCGGTGGACAGGGACTGATGGAATTACATATAAATGGTCAGTTGTTTTCCGAAGAAGGAAAAGCTCGTCTACGAAAAACCGCTGAAGAAAGAAACAAGAACTTTAAATTGTATGTTTGATATTGCAAGATGGTATGTTGTGAATGTTTACACGCTGAATATCAAAAATTTGTAAACACTTGTTCGACTCTGAAACTTAATCATCGTTATTAACATAGTAAAAATAAAATAGATGATACTAACAGATAATTCATCGTCATTGTACTGTTTATCGTAGATCTATTTGAATCTTTAGCACATTATTAAAAAAGATTTTTGTTATTAGAAGAAGGCATGTATTTTTATAATGAGTATAACTTAAGAAGGAGAAAGCAGATTTCTATACTTCTTAGTACTTCTCACAATGAAGGGTGTGTACTGTTAGTTAAATTCATTGGTCATCTTGAAATGTAACGTGTTTATAGCAAGCCTGATTCTTGATATTCGATTCTTCAGTGAGTTTTGTCTGTATAATCCTAGTATGTCACCAAAATCGTATTTTCGAATTTCCACCAGAAACTTTTTATGCAGGAATCTCTTGAATAATATTTCGAAGAGAGCTTGTCCAAAACTTCTGAATTTCTTTGTTTAGGCTGATCTCACTGAGATCGTCATGTACACAAAGTTTCAGATCGAAATTCAAAGGTATGATTTCGGTAGGAAATTGGACTTTTACAAAGAAAACCCACCGAAAAATCCAATATATGAATCCAGGCTTGCTATAAGCGCGTCATATTCTAAATCTGTTAGTCTCTTGAAAAGAGTGATCATTTGACTTCAACGTGGTCAATCAATTTAACCAATAGTGCGCATCCATCCATTGCTAGTACTTTTCAATACTTTTATAAACTTCTCTTCTTCTGAAATACGAAGTTCTGTCTTCTCTCTCTTAGAAGAACGTCGTCTGAGAACGTAAGTTTGACTTTATCACATCATCAATTATATTTTGATTTGTCACAGCTAAGGCAAGTATGGCAACGAGTAGAAAAGCTAGTAAAAATTTCTATTATTTAGAAGATGATTGATTTTTCAAATACTAGAAATTGAAAACAAATTTTTTGCTCAGTATTTTCTTGTGAATTCTCAGTACATAAATGAAACTATTAGTTAAATATTTATATGCTCGGTAAGTTGGCAGTTTGTTCAATATTATTAGAAAAGTATCAGTAATTAATACATTTTGCTCAATTAAATATTTCTTTATTTGGTAAATTCCTGTCAATTGTATCACTAAGTGAAGATGTTATATGCGTCATTGACATGCACATTTGTTTTTCTTTTCTTCGTTGTAAGATATTTCACAAACGCTCAATTTCTAGTAATAGTTCGGGTATTTTCTGTTCTTGTCATGGTTTTTTCCATGTATTAAAGTTAGATGTTCGTTGCCTGATCTCTCTTTTATTCCGAAAAGCATCGGGTATGTATATGAATGAACATGGAAAAAACCAAAGAGAACACTCTTGGAAAGAAACTAACATCACAAGGAAAATCCCAATATATCAAAAGAAGAAGAGAACGATATGGAATATACCATGAATGTAGAAAAGGAAAGAGAAAGAGAGAGCACATGCCTATGTGAGATTCAAGTTATCTGTATATGATGAGAAAACGAAGAAAAGATGAAAAAAGAAAGAATGTATCATATTCTAACAATTATTGGTTTTTCCTAGCTTGCATAATATTTTGCAAGCAACAAATAAAGTCATCAAGGACAAAAATACGTTTCGGGAACGTCTACTGTTATCAAGATTTAAAACAGTAGCATTTGAAATTGTTGAAAAATGCTCAAAGTAGTACGAAAGAGGTCTGAAGAAATATAATGATCAACAAACAATAACATTGGGTTTATGGACAAATGGGTATCAATGGGCAAAGTCAAATAAATCATTACTTTTGACCGAATATGACGATTCAGTTAAATACTTTATACTCAGTGGAGACACTACTGAAATCACAGATTCCGACATTAGTGTCATAAAAAAATGAAATGGTATTTATTTGATCAGTACAAAAGCAAGCATTGAATGTTTGGCCTCTTACATTACCAAAAGATAGATCAAAATGGTTAGAGGTTGTATGCAGCTGTCTAGCATTTTTCAAAAAATTCATGTGTAAGCATGTGGTAGGTATGGCGATCAGATTAAACTAATGCAGACCACCATCAGCTGCGAAAGATATTAAAATTGATGGAAACCGACGTCATGGTAGACCAGCAAAATAAAAAAAAGCATTACTAATTCAATAAATTTATTACTTGTATTTATAGTATTTCTACTGAGAAAAGCTTCGTAAAATACTGAGCTTAAATTAAATAAATACTGAACCTTTCAAACTTGTTCACTCTGCTTACTAAATAATCTACTGTGCGAAAATGAATCTTTTACTGAGCATTCAGTATAAATTACTAAGCAATTAAAGGCAAGCCATTCTAAATTTCGACCCTGTCTGATTAACTTTTGAATAGATGTGAGAAAAACATTGGAATAGTTTCAATGGCACTCTAATCGTAATTATTAGGATTATCACGATTTTTTTCAACACACGGGGTGACAAAAGTTTCTTATGAATTTGATAGAGAAAAGAAAGCTGCACAAGATGCACCTGAAAAAATAATGTGAAAGCATGCGCATAATGGTCTGGTTTAACTCAAAAGATTGAAAAATATTACATTTCTATATGATTTTCTGTTATTTTCGAAGGAAGGTGTCTGAAATTCGAAATTGGCGCAATATTATTTTTGCTATAGTTAAATAGAGCTCATCAAATTACCTCTGAAAATGTTGTTTTAAATATCTTTTATACTGTTTTTTCTAAAAGAAAGTCGAGTGTATTCTCATAACTAAAAATAGCCTTATGGTAATATTATTATTGTAATTGTGGACGTTATACTGCCATTTTTTATATTTCATTGATCCTACCTTCATAAAGTTTTTTTTTGTATCTTAGAGAAAGCTCATTCTAGAAATAAAAATGAATAGGGCCAGAAGGTACAATGAGTTGTGAATCAGTAGGATCATGAGCAGGACTAGAGACATACCTGATGATCTCCATGAGGGTAAAATTTCTGAGGAGGAGTATAGGCGAATTTTTCCGTAGTAATTTGACGAGTTCTATATAACCATAGCAAAAAATCAGCAAAAATAATTTTGCATCAATTTCGAATTTTCGGCACCTTACTTCGAAAATAACAGAAAATCATATAGAAATATAATCTTTCCCAATCTTTCGAGCTAAATTAGACCATTATGCGCATGGTTTCACATTAATTTTTTAAGTGTATCTTGTGCAGCTTTCTTTTCTTTATCAAATTCAAAAGAAACTTTTGTCACCCCGTGTGTTGAAAAAAATCGTGATAATCCTAATAATTACGATTAGAGTGCCATTGAGACTCTTCCAATGTTTTTCTCATATCTCTTCAAAAGTTAGTCAGACGGGACTGAAATTTAGAATTCAGAGGTTTCTTTACATGCTCTTTCATTTTCAACTATAAAAATCATAGGTCAAAATTTTTTATATGACGTCCGAGTGTCAAAATGTTCGATTTAGCCGTGGTGTGCTTCGTAAGTTATTTTTTGAACGATTAACTTAACTCTTCGGAAAATACTGAAAGTATTTTATTATCTGATGAAAATATTTCCGATTTCAATTATTTTCTAAATTGAAATGAGTTTTATTAGTTTTAGAATTGTATCAAAATTCATAATTTCAATTTCGATCGGGAATCACCCATGGCTACTTATGAAACGATTGAAAATTCTGCATAGATTATAAATCTCGCTTGTGATTTTCCAATCATTTAAAGCGGGTATGCAGTCCAGACTATTTGATAGACTTCGTAAGCAAGATAGAAATCTAGATCATGGTTGACTTGATTTTTTTTTTGTGCTAGAGAAACATCTGATATTCGTCTCTAGAAAACTTTATAAACATACACGAGTATAACACGATATTTCCTTTTTAGTATTTCGAAATATATAAGGGAATAAGAAGAAAAATGAATGATTTTTCAACGTAGTTCCTGTAATCACCTAAAAATGGCCTGAGCAGCGTTGTGGTCTAAAGTTTCGATCGGCTGTACCGAGTCGGTTTCAGTGTTTCCGACTGGTCACAACTCTGTTCTGCATCAGTGAAGCAGAACAATCCTTGCACGAACTTCTTCCAGCTAAGATCGTTGACAATCGGCGCTCTGACGTATGGCTCGACGTCTAACTGCTCTACCCAGTCTCCCATCAGGGGTTCGGCTGCGTTGAACGCTTTCGCCTCCATCTCCGCAAGTTGTACGCGTGTGAGCAGTCCATTCTCAATGTACCATGCGAGGTTGAAATTGGCGACGTGACAGAAGTAAATGTCGATTAGTGTCTGAGGCACTCCATCTGCTATTGCAGCATCGTAAGCCATGCGGTGTCCAATAGCTTCGACAATGGCTTGACAACGCGGCAAAACGTAGGAGTTAAACTCTTTACTACGATGTCCGTATTGCTTAGTGATGGCGCGACACTCTTCGAGGAGGCCAGCCTCACACTTGGCGAGAATACTATCTGGATTGGATGTGGCAGGAATGGAGTATCTTTCAATGCAAAGCTCACTGACGAGACCTGTACAAAAAAAAAACAAGAAAATCGTCCGAATGATTAAAAACTACGTACGAATCGAGAGGACAAGAATGTCTCCTTCGGCGATTGCAACTCCCCTCACATTGCTCTAAAAACACGTCAATAAAATTTAGAACCAATTATAGGTAACTCAAACGTACATGCTGGGTAGTGATCTGATTGTAAGCGAAAAGACCCTGAGCTCCACAGCGATCAGAGAGCGCAAGTTGTGAAGATTGACAGTGTTGCAATATCACAGCTTTGTAAGCTGTAGCAACACCATGTCTCGAACGAGGATCGAGCGATTCATTAACAAAGTGCTTCACGGCATGTTGTGTCAAGGCCGTGAGGACATGGCATTGCGCGACTGCCGTGAAAATAGGAATTTGTTGCGTCCGAAAGGAAAGGATGTTAACTAAAGTACCGTTGTGGTCGCGTATCGTTCGCCGAACACTGTAATGGTAAGAGATATAAGATGCCATCTGCAAGATAGGCAGAGCTATGGAACTCGCAGCGATGACACCGACGCTGATACGCGAGATTGAAAGAAGATATTGGTGATGTAGTGAAGGCGGCTTCTCGAGATCGCCTAGAAGGGCAGTTGGCGGAAGCTGGACATGATTGAACGAAGTAATAGCATGGTTGACAGGATCCGATCCATTACGACTTGGTAGAATTCTGAAACAGCTATGTCGAACGACAGAAAAAACTTGTATGAAATAGTTTTACTTTGCAGTAATGCCTTTACTCATACGATGTCCATCATTGAGAGTAACAATGAAAGGTCGAATGCCCCAAAGATCACCATCAGCAACAAGCTGCGCAAACACTACGCCAACACAAGGGCGTCCGAGAACGGGAATTGTAGGTGGCATGTATCTAAAGGGATCATTAGTAATAACAACAACAATTAACTGAGACCGTTACATACTTCGCAGCTTCATCCTCTGGTGTATGAAGATCAAAAGTTCCATCGCTTTGGAGAGTGGCAGTGGTCTGCAAGTGAAATGCATCAAGACCATGTCCCACTTCAGTCAAACAGAATTGTCCACTAGAGAAATATAGTAGTGTATTAACTTTTCCAGCAAGTGCTATATTGTGAAAGCTTACATTGTTTTGTATTCAATCAAATCTTTGAGAAGAATTTCAAGGTCTTTTCTTTCCTCAGCAAATGCTCCAATTGTTCCCACGACGACATTGTAATGAATGGTCAGCAAAGTTGCGACGCTACCGTCAATGCATATGATGGGATCAGTATGCAGTTGCCAGAACTTGGGAGATAACGTAAGAACATCTTCGAGAGTTAGCCCTATAATAAGATATGAACTTGATATTCTGTATGCGAGAGTATTTCAATCTTACCATAAGCTTTGATAATAGCCTCGGCGCGCAGATAGGACTTTTCAGCTTGCTCCACAGCGCTTAAACCGTTGGTTTGTATTTTGAAGAGTTTGGATTGACAGAGATTAGCAGAAAATCGCATGTTAGGTTGGCAACAAAGTTCTTACATTTTTTTGAAAATGTTCTAAAACATTCGAGAAAGTTCTAGAAGTTTCCATAGTCAGGGTACACTAATGGAACGTGAATATTTTTCAAATGATAATAAAGCCATCAATATGGACGCCGATCATGAGCTGAAAATGAAATCTTTCTCGTAGAGAGACTCAAATGTTTTTACTTCATGAATTCCATCTGGGTCGCAAAGCAAAGGAAGCAGCCAACAACATATGCAGCACGATGGGGGAGGACGTACTCTCTATTCGTACGGCACAACAGTGGTTCAATCGCTTTAAAAACGATAACTTAGAACTCGACGATTTACCTTGACCTGGTTGATCAATGGAAGTAGATGCGAATCTCTTAAAGCAGCTTATCGAACAAGATCCTCGATCGACTTCATAATGTTTAGCAGAGCAGCCTGGATGCGCTCGTACTGCAGTAGAACAATACCTAGATGAATTAGACAAAATATGGAGATATAGAATTTGGATACCCGATGAGTTATCATTACATCAGCTTTGATACATGGTTGATGCTTGTATGGATTTAATGACATCTCATCACAACTATCAATGACTCCGCATTTTTATTACCGGCGATGAGAAGTAGTTGTTGTATATTAACTACACGCACAAATGTCATTGGTTCAGCCCTGATCAAACAGGCGTAGCAACATCTAAGACTAATCCACACCCCAAGAAGCTAATGCTGAGCGTTTGATGGAGTGTCAATGGAAACAAGTCGATCTGCGAGAAACTATTGAAGCTTGGATGAATTACCATTCTTCATCCATCTTATTCTCCGGACTTGGCTCCAACAGACTATCATATGTGTCGTTCTCTTTCTCATCATTTGCGTGAGAAAAAGTTCGACGATAAGAACAACATGAAAATGGATATCGCCAACTTCTTTGGTCAAAAGTTGCAGGACGTCTACGAACGCGGAATCATATCGCTGTCAGAGCGTTGGCAACAAGTCATACATAAGAGTGGTGCATATATAACTGAAAGCTAGTTATACAGTTGAAGTTAAAAAATAAAAATAAAATTTTTGAAAAAAAACGCAAAAACTTTATTGTCATCCCAATATTAAATCAGATTCTACGGAAGAAAAGAGAAATGAATACTAAGTAAAGGGGCATATTTATTCGCAGCGCAGTTGATATGACTTTTTTTAATTTTTCTTGGACCATGTAAGAAGAGAAAGAAAAAGAAATTTTTGGAAAACAAAGAAAAGCGGTATCTTAAAATCGAAACTAAAGATGCTCGTGAATCCTGTAATATTGTTTGACGATCAATGATCAGAGATATAGTGAACTATCCAATAAGATCAACAAAATAATTTATTTAGCGCATCTCTCTTCTTTCTATAGTAATCGAAAACATGCTTTGATCGATTTTGCGCAATGGACATTCTTTAGAATGTGGATAAGAATGTCATTCGTATCCACTGACAATAAGAACGATTGCCTACTAACATATGTCTCTCCTTTAGCCAAAGTATCTGTTGTTGATGTTCAGAATAGTTTACAAATAGTTTTAGTAGGCTGCCTCTGTGTTTTGCGAGGGTAAGAGATACTACTGGAGTTTTCTCTATGCATTGCCAGAAAAATCCGAATATCAAAACAACTGTGACAATTTTTGTTTAGATATAGAAGTGAAGTCTTGAAACTTTCAGATATGAGCAGTACTAATATGGGGTTATTGTGGTAAAAATTTCAACCTAAAAGACCCAAGCCTAATTGAGTTATAAAGCTACCAAGATCTTCTAAGTAAGTTACAAAGACTTTCTTATAATCATCGTCAAATCGCTTTTTTGTGCGTGTATCAAGACACACGTCCGAAAAACCTTATAATTCGTAGTAATAGTTTTTACTTTTCTGATTATTTCTGTCTATTAGTATTGTTTGGTTTTATATTCATATGACAGATACATGTTCGATTATTCAATCTATCATGAAAACTTCAGCCCTAAAAACTAAGAATTCACAGCAAACACTATCAATATGTCTCATTTATTCATGTGTCACTGAAACCAAAATTTATTATTTTATGACTCAACTATTTGAATTTTCATTTTGAATATCGGGCAGTGGTTAGTTATCTGCCATACGTGGCTGTAAACAAAATGAAATTTCAAATAGCTAAAGCATAAAACAATAAATTTTGGTTTTTCTCCGTGAATACTCAATTTTTAGGGCTGAAGTTTTCATGATAGATTGAGTAATCGGAAATATAAGATATCGTTTATTTTAGTCAGACGATCTAAGTAAAGAAACCTTTACAGAAATCTAAAAAATAAAAGAAAAACAATGAGAGGATTTTGGTCAATAAGAAGTTCACGGGTTCTATAGTAGTAGAAAAAAACAAATAAGAACTTCACAAGATCTACCCAGATATACAATTAATAATTCTAAGAAAACATGTTTGAAAAAATGCTGGAAGTAGATATTTCTGAAACAAAAAAAATATCATATACGTTCGGAATAACTCAATAAAACACAAGAGCACAATGCTTCAAGACATATACTTTAATAATTCTTTTACGTTGATGGGATGGAAGCCAAAACAAATAAGAGTGAAAAAAATTGTTTATCGACGTTGCGATGATTTCGAATCATATGCGCACTTTGAACTTTTTCATACCAATTATCACCATCACACACTCACATGTGTTGACCTATTTCAAGGACAAACACCGTTATCTCTCGTTAAATATATTCGCCATAGCGCGTTTGATGAAAACGGCAAAAGAGCATCCAAACAGTCTTCGACAAGAAAAGAAAACATAACCCATATCTCATCTAACACTCCTTTATTATTCTTTGAATGCATCCCTTAGGTATGCACAGTTGATTCCTAGCTTTATCCTCACCCACACCCTCACCCACACCCTCACACCCTCATCCTCACCCTCAGCTCTATCGAACCATCAGAGCATCTAACAAAACAGTGACAAAATTTTTTTGCATTCCTAGGAGAGTTCCCAGAGGTGAAAAATTGAGTTGCGAAAAAATACAAAATAAATTCGTGGAAAATATTCAGAGATGAATGATGATTATTAGAATAATAAAATTATATTAATATCTTTTGAGACTCCAAGACAGCTACTTGACACATCTTTTTTATACATAGTTGTTCCTAAAGAATGAGCTAGAAGTTCATAAAAGTCATAATCGAGTTCGTAATCTTTTTTCATCAATGATATTTTCGAACCACTACACATCTGTTAAGCCAAAAAGCTGGAAAAAAATATGTTTCCAAAAAAGTGGTCATCGTCCCATGGATTCACCCAGAAATAGTTGAACCCCCAATAAAAATCATTTACGCTTAATAATAAATGCTAAGTCAAAAAACTTAACTTAATATTAAATTAACGTAAATGACAATCCCTCTTGTTAATCGTATGATCGGTACAAGCGATTATCGTTTAACTGTCACTGTTGCATCACTATCATGGTCATGAAGATCTATTGGTACCTCTATATGATAGTCGATGGGAATCTATGAGTATCCCTATATGATGGCTCATGGGATCTATGGATATCTTTATGTAAGGCCTTGGAGACCATAGGATCAGTTCATCAGTTCTGAATTTGTCGGGGTCTATTCTCTACGTCCACCTGAATAGTATTCATGACTTCTGCTTCATTATAATGTTTTGCTAGATGTTGAAATTTTTCAACAGATCCTCTTTGCTCTTTTCAGTTGTTTCGAAGTTTTCAATCTCATCCTTAGTTACAATATTTGTGACTTTCCGGCTGACAGTCGAATAAGGAGATTTCTTGTTGAAAAGCCAATGATGAAAAACATGAAAATCATCAAGTTTGAGTTCGTGAGTCAAACATCGTGATTGTTTCTGCAAGGTGTTGAGCAGCCTCACGTTTTCTCTGGGACACTTCTGTTAGTTTTACGTTAAGATCAGGTTCGACTAACTCTGCTAAACATTGGATTATATTGCTCGGATTCACTATGACTAGAGTGGAAAAGATGGTCAAAGAAATGACAAGGTCTTTGCTTCATTCGTTTAAGACTTACCATATAAAAGGTGAAACAATCGAGAAGAGTCTGATTTGAAAATAATACTTTGAGTCTAGATAAAACGCATAATCATCTACATCAAATAAGACTTTATTACAGAAACTGTGATGATTATTAGCCGGATGTATTTCACCTCGTTCTCTTCACCGATTTCTTCGTGCTGCTTTTATTTTATTTGTGTTTCTTATCAAGTATGTGATGTCGCTCTTCTTCTCATGATATCTCTATTCGACTCTCCTCCAAGGGATCCCTGGAGCGTCTCTTAAAAACTTCGAAATACCTAGTGAGCCCTCAAGGAATCACTACACTAATCTCCGGAGACTCCCTATACTAGAAAAACTCCCCAAGGAGTTTCCTTTTTCTGATTTAAATGCGTTAAGCGCATAAATGCTTCGGATGAATACCAATAACCATATTTTCAAATACAGCCATACGATTAGCTGTAGAAACGTCTGATCGTACAGAGAAAAGAACGAAACTGAAGTAAAACTATTAGACATTTTTGTTTCAACCCATGTTGCACATTAATTCTTGGTACCGCCAGTATACCGACAATTTACCGGCGGTAGCTCTTAAACTCTCTGGTTCTCATTGTAAACGCTCACAGAGACCCTTTTCTATCAGAATCACAATGTTTTAACAAATAAAATTTATATATACTGAGAAAGAAACCGGTTTTCCATATATTTTACTCATTACATTTGTTGCAGCGGCCTTTTTAATAAAACAATTATCTCGAGGTTGAGACCAATTTTCGATCTGTGGCTGATACAAGCAGCTCAAGTGCATCGACTATATACAGTGCCATTGAAAGCGGAGCGATTTTGATACTTTTAACAGACTTAAAAAATAAGCTATTATGATGTTCCATTTAAAAAAAAATGCCGGTATAGCGCACATTATATCGAACGGTCAATCGACGATTTTTGTCCGGTTCGAATCATATGGGTATTATCACTGAAATTTTTCTTCATTATAGTATACTAGTAGATGGATAGGTAGGTAGTAAGAAATTCTACGTTAATTTTACAGATTTGATATTATCAAAAATTGAACTTTTTATAAATCTGGCTTGATTGATCTTAATAGATTTGAAAGCGAGAATAAACACTTTAAATCAGTTAATCAGTTTCACCTATTTTACTCGAAGATTAATTGAATATTATATAACTTATATGATCGAAATTTTTCGAAAAAATTTTCTTTTCAATAGAATAAGATCTTTTCATAATTAAGATAGATTTAGTGATGGGCCGAAACAACTTCGTAAGTCGTGACACAATATTTTAATTATAGCGAACGAACGAAAGAAAGAAAAAAAAAACATTACGTTATACCGTCAATTTTTTCTGTTCTTCCGACTGTACGTAAGTTGATATATGTGTTTCTTTCGTTCTGTCGTGAGTTATTTTGTTCTTCCTTCTCGTAAGACGTTCAGATGCGGCATCACGTAATAACCATTCAATACAAAGGATAACCAGACGACTATAACGAAATATAGATTTATTATGTCTGACACGTCATAACGTAATAACTGCTTTTAATGTAATGATAAAACTTTTGATTAAATATTTCAATATATAGATTCAGATATTAACGAGTATTAGAGCCACTCTCAGATGCTAGTAAGTCAAATCAAGTGAGAATTTACGTGACTTGAAGTAAGAAAAATTTTTTCTGACCTTCTGGATAGTTTCTAATATCTATCATATTAATCGTCTAAAGAATACATTTTCTCGAATTTTCAATCAAGAAAACTGATACGATAGTTTATTAAGAAACTAAATATTAAGTAAATTAATTCATCGGTTATTTATCGGACAGCCACAACAATAATGTGAATTTTTAACCTCAATGAAAAGGTCATTTTCAAAATTGAAATGGGGCTTAAGATATTGTTAGACAATGTATACAACAATTTCTTTTTGTCTCTCTTCATTGCTTTTGTCTGTTTTGAATACTCCACTTCGACGACATTTTGAGTTCGTCGAAGTGGAATATTCAGAACAGACAGAAGCAAAAAAGAAAAGAAATTGTTATATATATCATCGGTCAATTGCTTATGTATCATTTTAATAAAATCTCACATAACATCGATGAGCACAGATTCTTTATCTGTATCAGTAACTAATTCAACGTTAACATCACCATTATCAACAAATGCACCAATATCTACCTCTCCATCGTCTTCATCAACTACATCTAGATGAATTCTTAAGTCAAAAAGAAGTTTGGTCTGGAGATATTTTAATACTATCAATTATGATGAATTGCATGTTGAGTGCGTCTTATGTTCATCCACTATTATTCGTAAATCAACATCTAGTTCGAGTTTATTACGTCACATACAAACGCAACATAATTTTTTTTTTTTATTATGCAATAACTGACAACCTTAAGGTTCTTACAGTACGAGTTTAGACATTAAAAAAAAAAAAGAAAAAAAAAGTATAGATAATAAAGACCAGAACGAGAGAAGAAAGGAGAGTACTTGTTGATACCTTAGTGGCAAATACAGTGAGAAAGCAGATCAAAAGGCTATAACCGAATTATACTAACACGTTACATAAAAAGAATTCATAGTGAAGAAGATAACATCCAGAGAAAAAGAACGTGCACATTACAAAAAAAACGATTCAGGGAAAGATCGCAGGGTGTCAATTTCTTCAATCTCATAATGAGGCACAGAGGTTAGTGAGGAGTTGGCAGAAGTCCACCTCAGGCATTTTTCGAGCACTGAACTGTTCTGTACAAACCTCTTGGAAACACGTAGACATTTAATAGAATACTCTCTCTGAGCCCAGGATTCTCTAAATACATTCAGGGAGGCTCGTTCGAAAAGCATTTCCCCATCTATGGAATCCGCTAATGCCACGAGATATTTACTCCAATACCTAGCGCATCTATCCGCCAAGGATAACTCATCGAACACGTGAGCGAAAAAGTGATCACTCCATCCTAGACAGCATAATATTCGTTTGAGACAGGTGTAGTAGAAATGTTCCAATTCATTGCGTTGATTATCTGTAAATAACGGAAATATTGGGAATAACCAGGTAAATAAAGGTAAAACATATGAAGAAAAAAGAACTCTTTTAAGTTTGGCCGTTGTCTTGCCGCCATATTTAAATAAATTTATCTTTAATAGTCTTTGTCTTATTTTTAACATGGACTTTTTGATCATATTATTCGACCCTAGTTTAGGTGTAATCCAATAGCCTAAGTATTTGAATTCTTTAGTCCATTTTATTTTGCTTTCGCTTATTTCAATATTAAATGGTGCAGCACCAACAGCTCTTGCACTCCACAGCCCTTCTGTCTTAGCATAGTTTATGGGTTGTATAGTAAGCAGACAATAATATTCAAGTTCGTTCAGAAATAATTGGAGTTTTTTCTCAAGATCTAAACACTGTCTGGAGTACTTTACTCCTATCTGACCTGCTACTATGGCTGCAAGGTCGTCCGCAAAAAAATGCGATGAACACCATGCAAGTGCATTAGGCATATCGGCATGGTAAGAGATAAACACTGTTGGAGTAAGAATACTTCCTTGAGGGCCGCCTTTCTCAATGTTAAACCACCTTGATTTTTTAACGCAACATAATTCTGAATATCAGAATATAAATAAATCGATGAAATCAAAATCACAAATGCGAACAAATGGAACAACACCAAGATTACCATTATCAAGCGAACGATCTATGCATTTAACCAAATTAATTGCAGATTTTATCATTTATAATTATCTTCCTTTATCAATTGTTGAAAGTTCTTAACTACAAGCAATTTTTCAAGAAGCTGAACCATCATATGTTATTCCTAAAGAAAATATTTCGTAAATAAAATATTCCAAGATCTGTATTCTGAAATTCAAGAAAACGTTTATAATGAATTACAATTAGCACATGGCAGGTGATTCTGTATTCATGTTGATTTACAGACTGTCTTTTTCTGATATTTCAGGTATTTGTTTAACAATAGGTATCTGGACATCTCAAGCTAATCAAGCTTATATGACTGTAACGGCTCATCTTGTTGATTTAAAACTAACAAAATTAAAAATTTTGTGCTGGAAACTAAAGAATTTTCCGGAAACTATACAGCTGAACGAATATTTTCTCAGTTATCATTATACTCACTACAAAAAAAAACATGCGAGAAAATTTATTTCAAGAAAAACAATTTCCAAAATCATTTCTTTCGTTTTGTTGTCATATTAAATGTATGTAATAACGTAAGAGAAACGTAAGACGTTCATTACACCGTGTGTAATATACATCTTCTTTCGTTGTGCCGTAGCTTTTACGATTATATTCGTATATATCACGACTTCTTTTTTCTGTTGTGTCGCGATTTACGACGGTACGAAAATGAACGTATTACGCTTCTTACGGCTTACAGCCCATCACTAGATAGATTCTATAGTATATTTTTATATGAAAATTTTACAAAATAAAATTTAAAGATAATTAGTGAAAAATGTTCAAAATAGTATATATTATGAAGTATGTTTACGTCGTTTATGGTTATTTTTAACTTCTAATAAATGCTGATCATGTTTGTTCGTTATGATTTGAATAGATTTAGATTTATAATCAATAAAAAATTTTTTTTCTTTCTGATTTAACCATTTAATCATATTCGATATTGAATATGATGAATAATCATAATATTGAATTGTAATATTAGATACATGTTTAATAGATGTAACAATTAATTTAATCCAATGAAGTTGTTTTAATCGAATTTTAAAATGATCAATTCTTCCAGATATTAATATACATATTTGTTCTAATCTTGATATAAAATCATCATTACTTGATAGACCAAGTGTACGAATATTCGATGATTGATCTAATAAATTTTTTATTGTTTCCAATTGAATATCACGACCAGAACTTTCAATTAACCAAATTTCATTTATATATGAAAAATTGATTAATGATAAGAGACAATCAAGTTCATCAGACGATTGAGCTCCATTTATATCTAATGCTAAATGAGTTAATTCACCAAAAACATTCTTATTAGGCCATTTAATCTAAAAAAGAAAAAGAAAACAAATAATAACATTAATTTGTTTTTCAACTTAAGAAATAAATTTATTTTTTAATTATTATTTAAAAAAACATACTTGATTTTCCATAATTAATGTTGCATGATAGAATTGAAAACGAGCCATCCATTGATTACTTATCTTTAATGGATTATCAGTTTTAATTGTTGTAATCGAATATGATAATCTATCATTATGAAAATTATGAGGAAATATATCAGTTGAAGAATGAAGAATAATCATTGGATAATAATCATCTAATTCATATATACAAGTAACAAACCAAGATTTTAATACAAGCCAAAATGATGTACAAAATGGAGATAATATTAATTGAAGATTTTCACTTTTTTTTGATGGAATACAAAAATAAAAATGAAATTTTTTGAGTAATGGAAGATTTTTACTAATAAAATATTCCCATTGAGAAAAATGTTGTACAAAATCTGATGAACAAATCGATTCCCTATGCAATTTGAGATAGATAAGAGATGGAAAAAATGATAAGAAAAATTCAAGATTACCAATTGACATTTGAAAATTATTTAAAGTCAATGAAATCAATTTTTCATATGGAATTAATTGAGATATTTTATTATTGTCAGATATATGACAATCATTTAAAACAATCTTTTCAAGATTTGATAAATGATTAAGAATATTAATAAGTTGTTCAAAAGTTGGATCTTTAAGTGTTAATTCATATATTTGACATTGATTTGACCAGAATAATTGATTAATTATTTGACTATTAATATCTAAAATAAGTCGACGAAGAGTTAAAATATTGATTAGTTCCGACATAAGATTAATCGTTTGACTATTTAATTGATCTATTGTATTCATAGTTAATGAAAATGAAACAAGTTTTGAATTAATAAGAGATTTTAGAATTGTTTCTAAATCATATTCTTCAATATACCAAAGTGTCAATGAACGAAGTTTAGTCAATTGATAAATAGATATAGAACTTAAAAAGTGTGTCATTACATTCGATTGATAAAATGAATTCTTTACAGTAAGTTCAAGAATATTTTCCGGTCGTAGAACTTCACATATTCGTTGAATTCCATATTTTGTTAATGTATTATCGAAAATAATATTTAATCGATTATAATTATTAACAATGGAATGAAATTGTTTACAGACATCATTAAATGATAATAGAATTGTTTCATTATCAAGAAAATCAAGAATACGATGAAGAATTTCAACAGGTAATGATAATATATTTGGACGAGACTCTTCAGACATATTCAATAAACTAATCATGAAAAATATATTTTATTTATATGTATAATAAAGAATCTTTCGTAATACTTGTGAAATATACAACGCATGTTATTGCGTCATAAACATATTTATTTTATAATATGAATCATCTGTGATTGATCTAACAAATGAGTGTGGAAAAATCTTCTTACAATTTAAATAGTATCAATAACAAAATTTTATACCAAATGAAAGCCCATTAAATGTGGAATCTATTAGTATTAATTAGTAAGGACTCTGACAATTTTCTTTTTATGCGAAACAACAAATTCTTTATAGATGTCGACAGTATAATTATGGTAACGCATAAAAAAATGAGTCATTACACAAGAAAGATATTTTGTTTTCGCAAAAATAAATAGAAGTATCGTTATGTTAATTATTCAGTGCATGAAATAATTGTATTCTTTACTATTCCTCTTTTCAATGCGAACGATGACATATAGTGGCGTAACCAGGAAATTGTGGGTGCCCTACAACCTTTAAAAAAAGTCATTCACAATAGTCAAAAAATTTTTCTAATGCTCAGATGAGTCTCTCAATTTTTGCTTCTCTAAAGAAAGAAATAAAATAATGTATATTTTATTTTACTAAATGAAGTTAAGCCATAAAAAAGAAAAATTAGTAAAAAAAAACAACAGCTATTTTAGTATTATTCGACTGTTCTTATGCTGAATAACAATCGAAAGAGAAATCTATATATTAGATAAAAACTGATTACTCGATTATTTAAATTTATTCCAGTACTAAAATACTTGCAATAATAATAATAGGCTGAATTCGTTTGTTTTAAATATACTAACCAACTAAATTCTGAAACCCATTGACTACGAAAAGATCTTTTTTCTTTATTTAATGGATAAGAGTCAAGTATTGGTTGTGCAAGTAATTTATCAGATGAACGACTGATATCAGTAATATTTGAAACTTGTGTATTTGATGGTAAAGAAATAAATAGAGAAGATTCTGATGAAGATGAATGAATTTTTCTCGTTGTTATTAGTTTGAAGAAGATGAAGAAAATAATTCCTGTTGTTCACCTGTAAGAAAATGAATGCATTTGTCTTCATTCTTAATTATTCGAAGATTTCTGTTGCTCATCTACATGAAATGAATGAATTTGTTCACGTTGTCCATTAGTTGAAAACGATGAAAATAATTGTTGTTGTTCGCCTGTAGACTATGATATATTAATCTAAACTGTTTTGTTGACCATTAACTAACCTGATATTGAAGAAGTATCACATCCTTTCTTTTTTGTAGTTTATGAACTGAAAAACGACTGAATAGTTCTACGTTTAGATTCTTTAGAGGTTTTCTGCATTTCAAAATTAAATAAACTGGTTTTTGATACGCTATGTATGAATTAATCAATTGATTATTTTATTATCTGATATATATAAAGAAACGAAAAGTAAACAAGATACTGGTATTTCTTACTCATCAGTGTGTCTAGACTTTATCCTAATGGTGTCATGAACTGTTTTTTCACAGTTTTTGTCTATACAATAAAAATAAAACAAACATTTCAATGGTAATTATTAGATTTTAAAATTTATCCGGTGCCCTGGCATGCCCATCCCTGGTTACGCCACTACTTTTGACTCTTGTTTGGTTGGTATCTCCGTCAAACGTCAGTAAAATGAACTGAAAATTTGATTAGAGTTCCATCACTTTAGCCCCAACATATGCTCCAAATTTCATCCCGTTTGAACGTATCTGGATTGAGATCGATTTTTGAGGAAGGGCCTTCAATAATAAATTAACTAATGCGGTGAATGGTGATAATCTGTAATAATAGAATAATAAAGAAAATTATGTTGAATTATCATCAATGAATTGCAGATAAAAATTTAAATCGCATTATTTAAAAGTTTCTCATCAAATATTTAAACGAATGTTATTAACTGCAATAAGTAATAGTGATAACCTTGTTCAAACTTTAAATATCAATGGAAAAGTGCAATTTGTTCGTCGGATAACTGAAGCAAGAAATAATTTACATTATATAGATCTACAATGATAATTATAGCAAGATTATTATGATATTGCTTTGGAAGAAGCTGATATATAGACACAGATTGTCAAAATATGATGCTAAACAATTGAATACATGCCTTATGTAGGGTTTTCCATAACATATCATTGACCAATATCAAAAAAAAAATTTCAAAATCTATTTCAACGTACAAAAAATAAATTAAATCAATACATAATACAATGACACGTATGGGCACAACAATGTTCGCGATTACGTTACGCTCTTTTACTCACAGGCCTCTAAAAAAACTGAAAAGAAAAAATTCGCTGGAGGCTTTTTTATGATTCTGTTTCGTTGTCGCAGTCGAATTATACGTTGAGATGGTCGAATCATATGTAGAGTTGGTCAAATTATATGTTGGCTCGGTTGAATCATACATTGAGTCGCTCGAATTATACGTTGGGACGGTCGAAGTATGCGAATGGACTATATCTGAAAATTTTTCGTGAGTTTTCATACCAGTTGTACTTTTGTTATCAATTGAATGCAAAATGATCATTTGACCATAGACGTCTTTAACTTCAAAGAGTGAATAAGGAGAGAATAGATATTCTTGTTCGCATGGAAAATCTGAAACAGTTGATACATCTCTGACTTGAAGACATCCAGCATAAATATGAATCTCGAATAAAGTATTGCCAAATCCTTCTGCCAAAGATCTCGATTTTGATGTGGAAGTGAATCCAGGAAATCGAAATGTCGTGCCAATCTTGAAATAAGCACGTTGTTTATCATTTAAGAACATTCCTCGATAGACAATACAATCTTCTGATGGTGCATTATAGTTTATTTGATTTGTAGCTCTACGAATCAGTGGCATAAGATAACGTAGTGTTTCCTCATCGTCGTTACATAATTGCTGATTAATATATGTGTAGAAGGTTTGTGAACCAAGTCTGACCTCCGAACTATACGTCTTGATGATATCATATTCATCTGTGGTATTGTTTATTTTCGATATCACTTGGTAGCAGTCACTAGTATTGGACAAGTTATATAAAGTATTTATTACTGTGCTTTTTTCCGGATGTCGTTCCGTTTGATCATAACATAAAAGAAAACGACTTTTGTAGAAAGTTTCTTGAGTCACAATAGGTGTAGTATAAAAGAATCTGTCTCCTCTAAGACCAGCCATTCAGCCTATAAATTAGTAGAATATATAAGTTTGACAACAGACAAAGGTTTAATACAATCATATGACTACAATTTTATGTTATTTATTTAATGTTGAGACATATGCGAAAAATCTACGAAGACAGAACTTTATATAACGCGGTTTTAAATTTTTCTCCAAATGTTGACTAATGGTATAAAAGCTTTTAAAGTTATGCCTAAGCTAACTATAAATATATTTTCTTTGATGAGTAGACCAATGAACTTATGTGAAAAGAAATCTTTAAGCATCACTTACCGTTACGAATCGTATATATCTGTAGCAGATGTAAGGCTCAATAAATTCAACAAATAGTATTTATATATCCGAGTCAAAAGGGAATATTTCACTATTAGGAATTTTCTGAATTATTGAAAAAACTTGAGTTATCCAATGCTATGTAATGATGTCATCTAATGACTCACCAGTGTTGGCAAATACATAGAGAGAGTGAGATAACACAATCGTAGATATCATATCGAGAGAAATAGAATACGATGAATAATATCATATGGAGAGAGAACACAGTGAAGAGCATTAGATAGAGATGAAGAAAAAGGTAACACATTCCTGTGTAATACTGCTTCTTCGTGATATATCATTCAAATATTATTCTCTTACTTCTCACGTCGGTAAAGTTAGCACCGTATTCGACTTCTCTCAATCCCGATTCACTACATAACTTGGATTGGTCTCAATTGAGTTTATTATGATAGTGGATTTTATAAGTAGATAGTTGTGTTTTGGATAGTTTTAGTTGATGGCTTTTTTAATTATTGGTATACATCGTGTGGGATTGCTTTGAATGAATAGCGATCCTTTATTACGTTTACGAGATGTGAAATTTGTTTTTACCTTACTGTTTGTGTTTGAATCATCCTGTAATGGAATTTTTATATGATTTCTCGCTGTTCGATAACTGGCTACATAGAGTAGATCATTTAAATATAAGTTTTTGTGTCAAATTTTTCCTTTTTGTATTTACACTTATTAGTGTACTGAATTTCATGCATTGCAACAATGAAAATTTTCTTAAAGTATTTTTGAAATAGGGAGAAAACATTTCATTATCTTCAGACAGAGTTGTAGAATCAGTAGCATTTGAAAGAGAAATGCCGAAGAGATGTAACTGGTCTGGATTTTTTATGACCAGTGCTAATACTGGTTCAAATAAGTTAGATCGGACCGAACCGACTGATCTCAAATTTTTTAGCACCACTATCTTTGGGTAGTGATAATCGCGGTAATCAACTATCGTCGAAAATTTTCTATGTATTCTGTGCAAGATAGCACTAAAAGCCTTAGGTTTTAAACAAGTTTATGAGATGATGCCAGAAAAGACTAGAAAGACAGACCGGTTCCATCTCTGGAATGCCACCATTCCTATATCTTTTTGATAAATGTAAGAAAAGTATATTTCTCGTTTCATTTGATATCTTGCAGAAGGTAAATATCATATAATTCTCTGATAAATCACACCGCTGCTATACCGCAAATCAATCTTCGCGATATCACACCATTGTTTATTGGAGTGTATAACATTTTAAAATTTATCTATCTAAAAAATCAAATTTTCTCTCTTTTGTTGTTGTACTCTATTGAACAGATTGACTATGTGCTCATTGATAGAAGTAAATGCGCATAAAATATAATTATGTGTAGCTGTCAGAGACCGAAACGAATAAGAAAATCTCCATTCGGAATCGATTCGATTCGGTTTCGATTTTAATCAAAAAAGTCATATATTTATTTTGGCGGATATCGATAGATTCTTGGTTTTTTTTGGACCAAAACATCTACGCTTATGTTCAAGTTAAAAAGTTTTTCCAGTTTTATCTGATTTATCGATTTATGTCAAAGTCCATTTTTTTATGAAAGCAGAGTATTATTTTTGCTACTAAATTTATAAAAAAATTAGTGGCGTAACCACCGGGAGGGGGCACGGGGGTGCAATGCTCCCCCCCTGTAAATTTTTTCTAAAAGTGAATATTTTTTTTAAGATTCACTACTTATGTTATATATGCCATACGCATATTCACTATTGCTGTTTAGCACTGGTTAAAAAAACAAACATATAGTGTGAAATGTGAATGAAGTTGTTATTTCTCAAATACAAAACCATTCTAAATTATTTAGAATCAATCGCAGAGCTGGAAGAATCCAATATACAAATATTCGTCTACATTCATTTAAAGTTGCGTTCATAATTGTGGTAATATTCACAGTAATATGTATTCTCCTAAACCACAATTCAGACCAAGGATCAAAGTATTTAACTGCGTATTTAAGTAAATAATGGAGTGTAGTATATGAATAATTGTCACGACTACAAAAGAAATTTTTAAATACCGGTAGATGAAAATAATTTATGTAAAATAGTATGTCGGATTTGGCAACTGTTAGACAATATTAGAATCAGTTGTTGTCATCTATCACTTTAGTATATTCTCTTCTCGATGCTTTGATATTCCTCCTCTCATTACGTTATATATACTTTTCATTCTGTTATACTATCACGGGTATTGTCTCTTTTCTGTTTCTTTCCTTTCTACGGAATAGCAGGTTTTTTCCGCGCTTTATTCTCTGCAAAGTATTTTTCTTTGACTCACTTAGATATTACCATACCCAACGAATTGTTTAGAAGCCTTGTTACAGGCATGTTGTTTGCATGCCTACACATTAGTGACATAACTACCGAAGGTGCATGGGGGTGCAATAGCCCCTCTGTAAATAGTTTTGCCCTCGTTGTAGATTTTTCATTGAAACAGGGCGGACTTTTCTATTTATCCACTGTGAGATAGCATGTTTGTGACCTTAGAGAGCATCTAATTTTACGCGCACAGCAGATAAAAACTTTTTAAAACAATTGTCATGAATGTAGTCGCCTATGACGGCAAAACATTGGAAATATACGGAGGGCTCAAAAGTAATCCGGCATAAAGGATATCCTATAATAACGGATGATAAATTGTCCATGATACTTTTCGTACTTTTTGTTTGTATAGAGAGCTAGAATTTTTATCACATACGTATCTAATCAAGATCTTTATTCACCTAAAGTTTCAGATCTCTTCACAAGCAAATAGTATGAAAAGTATCATGAACAATTTATTACCTGTTATCATAAGATATCCTTTACGCCTGGTTACCTTTGAGCCACGCTGTAGATGTGTAGAATCGACTTCTGAGAGTTTGTCCGACTAAAACTGGAATCTGCTTAAAATCTTTGATCCTGTCAAAATGGTGAAGTTTCAAGAAAGATTAAATTTAAGACTTTCGAAACTTTGATATTTTTAATGAATATTCGGACAGTAATTTCATCAACTTTGAAAAACTGATATCTTAGGTGTTTTCAAAATTTCCAAGATTTTTAGATTCAAAAAACCTATCTCTCTGACAGTTCTAGGCCGGCAATCAACCCATTGGAGGCGATTCGATTTTCTTAGAAAGTAATGTATGACACAGGGTAGATCGCTGTATTTCATATCTCATATTTTAATGTTTAAATACGTTTTACTAGAAAACAACGTATACTAAAAGATGTAGCGGGATAAGCTCTACAATCTACATAATAAAGCTTTTTTCAATAGTGTACTTTTTGTTTTCAAAATAAAAAGTAAAACTTTGTGCGACCAATTTTTGAGGTTGCGAATATTGATCGTACGAAATTATGCTTTTTTTTGAAAACAAAAATTACACAATTCAAACAAGCTTTACTATGGAGATTGTGGAGCTCTTTACACTGCATCTTATGGTGTGTGGTGTTTTTTTTTTCCAATAAAACATTTTTAGACATTAAAATATGAAATATCATGTGCGATCATTTATTCCGGGTCACCTTTTAGCTTTAAAATATAGTGCGACCCAACGATGAGTCTTATCGCCGCGAACGGGTTAATGAGTTTGCACATCTCCAATTGTGATATTTTTTGTAAAGTCCTTGCAAAGGGAATTTTCATATTTGAAACCCTTCAACTTTAATAATAGTCGCCATTGTGGTCGATTTCGCCAGTAAAAGCTCTGAGGGACTCTTGAATTTCGTAAGATTTTACGAATTTTGGTCAACTACGAACACTCCCAATCCCATGAAAAAGTTTTTCGTTCAGTATGTACAACGCTTGATGAGGCATTGCCCCTTCTGTAATTTTTTCCTGGTTACGCCACTAAGTGGCAGATAATGATAGATAGAATTCAGTCGAAGGCTAAGCGAGCTGTAGCGATGAGTGTTACTTATTAAAGTTTTATTACTATGATACTAGCTGAATAGTGATCAAATAGCATAGAAAGATAGAGTGAAAGACGCTCTATCTATTCATAAAAAGAAGAATTTTTTGTTTACTAAAAGGAAATAAAACCTTAACGACACTACTTTTGAATAGCCCTAAGTAGAATGTATTGAGTCGACTACTGATCGTCTAACAAATGTTATATGTATTGGATAGTGACAGATTTCAATGAATTTTTATTGTTTTTTTGTGATTTTAAAATAAATACTATTTTGTTTTGTTTTGATCACTTCATTATTGGTATCACATTACGTGTTAAAAGATAATTTTTTTTAAATTGGCTTTTTGCAACCGATCGTAGCTACCTTTGAAAGGTCTTTCTGTTTGTTTTTAATAAACAAAATGTAATAGATACCTATCATAAAATGGAGAAAAGTCCAAATATACCAATTTCGAAAGTGAAAAATAAAAAGAAAAATAAGGACCGTATATAAGAAGATGGTTACCACCTAATATTTCGTTGTTTTTCAAAACAAAAACGACATATTATATGTACTTGAAGGTAAAGAAACTATTTTGTAGAAGCCAGTATTTAGAGTACAGGCAATGTTCCTAATAAGAACAGTCTTGACAGTGATGTCGATTATTTCCTTTTATTCTTAGCCATATTTTTATCGTAAAAATAACATTTTTACATATCGGGGTAGCGAAGCATCTGGCGAACAGAATGATACGATCGTATATGACCATTTATGGAGGCTATAACGCTCGATCTGGGTTATTAAATAGAGTATGTTGAAATAGTAAAAAACCTAAAGAAACTTCTGTTTATGGGTCCTCTTACAAAAGTTATGGATCTCTACTGCACTTTTCGACTCATTCCTATGTATTTATCGAAAAAAACAAATAACAGAGTTTCGATCTGAAATTTTGTTCATAGATAGGTACAATTACCTTTAGAATATTTTGTGTTCTTCTTTATACTTAGGGTGTACCAAAAGTTCGTGTCATGGTGTTATTCAGCCGTATAGTAAACTTTAAGAAACTTTCTTTCTATATAGTGTGATAGAGGAAAGAATGCTCTATTTTTTTATACTATTTGATCATACTTCAACTAATTGAATAATAATAAAATTTCGATGAGATCTGTTTTGTTCGCATGTATCACGACAAAAGGATGCTAGTGAGTATTTTTTGAATAACTTTTGATAGAAACAAGGTAGAGAACTGCGGTTTTCACCGTCAGAAAGAGGAGATAAAGACGCATCGAATTATATGCTATTGGTAATACTGATTTTGATTTCTGAAATATTTTGATTTAATTTTCTAATTGGCAGGAAAATGCTTTTTTATGAAAAAATGAAAAAGCACAAAAGTGAGCTTTTTTCATAGAAACTGCTAGTAAATCGTATTAGAGGCTGGACTATAATGCATATTATTGATCTCAAGCTTCCGCAGTTTGTGATTCTTCGATTAGTGGCTTGAATCTATATTTGATAATTGAAAGTTCACTGCAAACAACTTAGCAGGTAAGTGTGCTCTTAATAAGGTCAATTGAAAACGTCACAAAATAAAAGATAAAAAGCCTCTATTATATATGATTCAGTGCACCTTCATCTCCTCTATCCAGCGATGAAAACCGCAGTTGTCTGTCTCTTTTCTATCAAAAGTTATTTAAAAAAGACACCCATCTGCATTTCTTTAAATGAGTGCTAATGTTGTCGTGACATATGCGAACAAAATAGTTCTCACCGAAATTTTATTATTATTCAATTAGTTGAAGTATGATCCAATAGTATAAAAAAATAGAGCATTCTTTCCTCTATCACACTATATGGAAAGAAAGTTTCTTAAAATTTACTATACGGCTAAATAACACCATGACGCGAACTTTTGGTACACCCTAAGTAGAGCAAGATATCGGAATAACAACATCAATAGTGTGTCTAGTTAGCAGAATCTATCGGTGACTATTGTCAAATAACTGTGTATGCTTTATTGATCAATCAATTTATTTTCTAGAAAAATGATGAAATACTTACTCATTGTATTATTTATCGCAATGATGTGCATTACGTTGAATAGTGCTGTAACTCAATGCTTTAAGACAAATTGTCATACACATTTCTCTAATCGCTGTAAGTAATCCACCTTAGTTGTACAAGAAAAAGAAAACAAACCCATAAGCAATACATGGCATATAGAAATCTCAATTTTTATTCATTAAAGTATTTTCATATTTATTTAGGTCCCAAGAAAACGTATACACAATCGTGGAAATATTGTTGGGGGATTTTTGGAAAATATGAAACATGTTGTCTTGACGACCCAAAAAAAGGTTAGATGTTCCTTATTTTTTTTGCAATGAACTTTCGGTGTCATGAAAGGATGAAATATTTTCTTGACTCTTGATCTTGTGAAATAGTGCTGAGCAGACAAAAAAGAACGACAAAAGCAAGAAATAAGAAAAAAACGGAACAGACTATAAATGAGAATGCTCTTGATATGTTTGAACTCCCACTGTTGCATCTAGTAACCACATCTGCACAAAATTTTACCATAGAGTAAGAGAACCTTTAATGTAATTCTGTTTTGATTGCTTGAAATGCAATCTACTTATTAGACAAAAAACACTAAGCTGTCGCTTTCTTATCACTGATGGAGATTTACTACACCCTAAAGAAAATCAGCTTTGTATCAAACTTAGAAAAAGACTTGGAAGGTTGCTAAATCAAAAAAGAATCTTTCTCTGGGCATATGAGAAGAACTTCGGCTTCTGAGCCATTTCTAGATATCGTAGGGAGGAAAAAGGTTGAGACAAGAATCCTTGAAACTTTTGCGTTTTACTTGAAACCTGTTTCATTACTGCTACAGTGTATATCTAACTGTTGTTCAACAATGAGAAACTGAAGCAGTATCGTTACCACTATCCTCGGTACAAGATGCTCACTACACACTCTTCCAGCACTCCAGCACTTCAGTTCTGTCTGCATCACATACAAGACAAGCTTATATACGAGAGACGATACAAGCAGAAAGAAAGAGTGAGTAGACAGCTACTATCGATGAAGAGATCACAATGTCTGATCGTCTATTGACCGAATACTCTCACATCATTAATTGAGAGAAGATGAGCAAAGATTGTGCACTTATCGTCGGCCCACTTAATCCTTTTGTGCGAAACCCGACAGTGGTTCAGAAGCATGGTTCTTCCCGTTTACCTAAGGAAAGATTCTTTAGTGTGTTGTAGGACTACAGTGTAGGGTACTCTGTATAAGTCATCAAGGAATACTCAGAGGTACCCTCTATAAGTCCGTATAGCCTGTTTAGCGGTACCTTACATAGATCCTTATAGCGTTATTAGGGTACCGTATGTAGGACCTTATAGCCTGTTTACAGATATCCCCTATTAGTTATCGTGGGCTATAATGGAACATGCAGGTAAACGAAGCTGCCGTTACCCACTAGCCGCATTACCAATTAACTATAGGCAGATCAATTAAAAGTTCGAACTCAAATTTTTTTTTATATCCATTTTTATTTCATGATGATGTGTTTTCTTGTTTTTTATATACTATAAACTGATATAGACAGATTACGTGTTTATCATTATAACTCTCTAGTGATCCTCTATCTACACATTGAAAACAACATGGTATCGCATGGAACTTATGAGGTTTAATGCTATATCTTTTAAATTATCGTGGGAAACAATGAAACCTTAATAATGCTTCGAAATCTCGTAGGTTTCTTTTAAAACCTTTATTGCTTCTTCTGAGCCAAAAAGATTTCGTAGCGTACCTTCTAAAGGTATCGCAGAGAAAAGATTTCGCATAGATTGATTCTTATTTATTATGTCTAAATTGGACAAATAAAAAAAAACTTTAAAAGATCGCAAAAAATATTTGTTAAAACTCATGGTTGTGTGATGGACAATTTTTCCGATAAGTTTATGAAAAATCGTTCTTTTGTAAAGGGGAGCCTTAATGAAACTCTTGAGATGCTTGTTATTGTTCTCAATAATGTTGATGTAATTTTCCTTGCCATTCTTGTCAACAAACTCTCCTTTTGAATGGTGAACAATAGTGTGTTGGATTGAAGGAGAGAAGAGCGTCTTGACTTCCTTATATTGTTTAGCTTGATCAGTACAGATGCGCTTGATTTCAGACTGGACATATTTCGAGAGAAGTGGCCACAGATCTCGCTTAGACTTGCTATTGGTTCTAAAGTAGAGTCCTTCTTTAGTTTCACGACGATGGATATCGAACAAGACAATGGTGTGGAAGGCAGTGTGGCGACCTCTATTGTATTTGTAACGAATGGGAAAAGTTTCGTAGCACTCGATAGTAAGACCAGAGCCTCTAAGCTGTCCTTCGACGTGAGAAGCAATCACTTCACAAATTCTACGCAGAAGGAATAATGATTGGGCATTATGGTACTGCTAATGGTGCGTTCTACGTCCCAGTTCTGAAGATGCACGAGAAGTTGATTGACAGGTATCTTCCAGACAAATGCGAACATGATAGCCAGACAATAGTGCATTGGCAATTTGTGCTTTTGAAACCAAGTATTATTTGCTGGATTGACAGTCTTATTGTGCCCCTTCTTAACACAAGACCAAATCCATCCAAGTCTAAATCGACCAGGACGCTTAGTTACCCTCATAGCTTTACCGCAGTGAATAGGCAGATGAGTAGACTGATGAGGGACCAGATCAAGTTCCTCGGCAAGTTTCTGGGCTTCTTCGGTATTCTTAAGTAGCTGATCCCATGTAAACATGTTGATATTGATGAGCTTACGCTGCACGGCCATTGCATACGAATAAACGAGAGAGAGAGAGAGCAGAGTGTACAAACATAAACATGTCATAGTATGATTCACTTTCTTTTCATTCAGTTGGATATTTCCCAGTAAACTCTACGTGCTACTTGGTCAATTAAGTCAATTCATGAATGGGAGTTCGATAAATGTATTTGTACCGTGTCAGTTTAATCAAATTTTGATCACAAAAATATTGATTAAAATATTAGTTTTTATCACCTTTTTATATTGATATGTCATCGCATGATTTCTAAACAAATCTTTGTCTATCACTTATTTTTTGATATTATGTCTTCTAAATAGAAATGGTTTTTGGTAACACATACGAATACTAATAGCTATGTTTTTCTTTTTCTTCGATCCATTCTTTGTTATAGTACTTTACAGTATTTTGTTATTTACAACAAAATACCAACCGATACTTTGTCAATAAAAACCAAGTATCTCTATATACTTTCCTTTAGATTCCTATTAAAAACGCTGCATGAAAGATTCCTTTTTGATGATGATATTCTCTCTCTATTTTAGTTCCACTACGTGCTAGTTCGATACTTATCCCTCCAAATGCCAAATGGAATAAGAATGGAGAGACAGTATCCAGAGGATATCCAACACTCTCTCAACCTCGTGGTTTATATGTGGATGACGATCAAATAGTTTATGTTGCTGATTATTTGAATGACCGTATTGTGGCATGGAAACCTGATGGGACAAATGAAGAACTTGTAGCTGGTCAATATGAAGACGGAAATGATGCTTATCGATTGCGTGGACCAACAGATGTGATTGTCGATAAAGAGAGAGATGATCTTTTTATTTGTGATTACTGGAATAAAAGAGTAGTTAAATGGTCTCGTCAAAATAAAAGTGGAGAAATAATTATTTCAGGTAACAACTGTTGGGGTTTAACAATGGATGAAAATGGATTTCTCTATGTCACTGATAATAAGAATGATGTAGTAAGAAGATATCAAAAGGATGGATCACAAGAAATAGTAGTAGCAGGTAGACAGGTAAAAAAAGCATATCTCAAGCGGGTGGATAAATCCACTTACATATTTGTCGATCGAGAACATTCAATATTTGTGTCTGATCAGTATAATCACCGTGTGATGAAATGGACAGAAGGTGCAACAGCAGGTTTGGTTGTTGCTGGTGGACAAGGAGAAGGAAGTGGTTTGACACAATTGTTTTATCCTGGAGGAGTCGTAGTTGATCAATTGGGTACTGTTTATGTAGCTGATACAGCAAATAATCGAATTGTACGTTGGCCTGAAGGAGCACAACAAGGAGATGTTATTATTGGTGAAAACGGTCAAGGAGCACTACGAAATACTTTGATTGGTGAAGATGAACAAGCAGCACAAGCAAATCAACTTAATTGGCCTACAGGATTGTCATTTGATCGACAAGGTAATCTCTATGTTGTCGATGGTGGAAACAAGCGAGTACAACGATTTAAAATTGAAATGCCATGAAATTAATGGGATTAATTGATGAACAAAACTTTATTTATTTTCAGCTATTGATTTTTTTTTGATTGCTGTGTAATTTCATATGGAAGAAAATAAAAGAAAGAAAAATGGATTGGAATGTGTATATTCGCGAGCACGTGGCTAGAGAGATCCTGGTTGTCGGAGGCGTAAAGACTGACAGCAGCAAGATAATGTACGTACGTACATAGAGGTTCTCCTAGTGTCTGGGTCCTACGCATGAGGATCTCGCTGGGCCGAATTAATGCAGAATGCATACATTAATTCGACGCTAAGAAAAAAGTAGTTACAAGAAACGGACAGGACTCACCCTCACACCCACTCGGAAAAAATTTTGGATGGAAATAAATATACTACTCTTTCTGTTCCAATGTAGCAATAGTATATTTATTTCCGAAATATTTGATACTTAAACTTTAGGTATTTTCCATGCGATTAAATGGTTTTCTTTCATATTCAATTTTTTATTGATTACCAATTAAATGACTCTTACATTTGGAACAGAAAGAGTCATTTAATTACTAATCAATAACAAGCTAAATATGAAAGAAAACTACTCAATTGAAGAAAAACCAAAAAAATATTTTTAAAAAAACCCTATCTATCCCTAACTAACTTATTATTAAGAGACTTACTTAATTTATTATGAAAAATAAATAAAAATGGGAAAGCAATAATTGGTCGAACGACAATTAGTTGCATAACAAATTGGTCGTATACACAAAGTGAGAAAGAGAGTATTTAATTAAGTAGCAAAAAAAATATATAACTATGTTAAGAAAAAGATATCAATAAACATAGTAGAAATTAGTATACAATAGAATTAAGTTCAATTAGAATTTTTATGCTAATATCTCTAACTGTGTAAGAAGACATGGATGTAGAGATAGTAACAATTTTTTTAACCATTTATGATAATTTAAATATTTTTTGTTTTGAAATAATTTATAATCAGCATTTTATTCAACCGTTTGACGAGGTCCAGCAACGTTGTCTCAAATCTTAAAACCAATGTGAACATGCATCTCTGTGAATCTTAATTCAAAGTGTTGAGAAAAAAAGAAAATACGATCATTCTCAAAAGTAAAATTAAAAGCTGATTATAAATTATTTCAAAACAAAAAATATTTAAATTATCATAAATGGTTAAAAAACTTGTTACTATCTCTACATCCAAGTCTTCTTACACAGTTACAGAGATTAGCATAAAAATTCTAATTGAATTTAATTCTATTGTATAGTAATTTCTACTATGTTTATTGATATCTTTTTCTTAACATAGTTGTATATTTTTTTTGTTATTTAATTAAATACTCTCTTTCTCACTTTATATATACGACCTATTTGTTATGCAACCAATTGTCATAGAGCTAATCAAAAATCATCTTGAAAAATGAGTTTTACTGCTTCGTCTCTTCGAAGAGAAAAATTTTCGAATACGTATTTCACAAAAAAATAATTTATTATGCAAATCCAGTCAAAACTTCTAATCCACTTTTTATATAGATTATATCAATCAAAATAAAATCGAAAAAATTATAGGAAATTTTTCTCTCTCCTTCGTTCTTTCTATCGTTGAGATAAAGCTTTATTCTACGCATCTAAATCAGTATTACAAGCGCATTATGTTTTATTTTTGTACTATTGCCCTTATATGTGTTGGCATGACGAAACGTTTTTCTATCATTCTTGCATTTTACATTCTTTGATTTTCGATGAATAAATATCATTCAGAAAGGGAAAATAATATCTATATTCAGTTTCGAAAGCTCAATGATTAGAGCACCGGTCTTCTATAGAACTAGCATTTCAATTGTGAATTTGATTCTTATTCGAATGATATATTTTCTTGTCTTTTGACTTATTGAGAGTTAAAGAAAAGAAAAATAAATATTATATGAAGTTATTCATTTATTTTCATAACGATCATTATGTATAGACAGGGACGGCGCGAAGAGGCCAGGGCAGGGGGGGGGGGGGGGGATACCTCGAAAATCGGAGCCTCTGGTCGAAATGGTCAAAATCAGAGAAAATTTTCTCATTCTGCTTAAATTCGGAGGAAGACTAAGCTTTTTTGATTGTCATCGCTTTCTTTTCGAAGCAGACTTTATGATATCCTTTGGACTACTATGAACGCACTTCATGCAATACGATATTGAGAGTTCCAACAAAAAATTTTATTATTTTAAAATTTTATTCTTCGTTCAGTTTTAACCTTACAACTTTGTTCATAAAATAACACTAGAAAAATATGAATACAAAAGGTTACAAGAAACAATTTAAATACAAACACGATGTCTACATTTATTCTAGGACCATCTTTCCACGACATTCTCTTTGAATATTTGCACGGTTTATTATACGATACATAGGTTACTTAACCCGTTCGTACCGGATGTCCCATGTACGAGACGGTGGCATGAAACCTCGGCACGCATGAGTTAAAAAAGAGGAAATGTAAAGAGCGTTCATTATGATAAGGCATCCAGTATGTGAGGTTGCTTGCTATGGCATTTATACTATATACTGAGCACAGGTCTAACTAGTTACAGCGCTCTTCTCTGGTAATTACAACAACAATGAGACATCATTTAGACTCTTTAAAGTACTGAATATTCTTGAGGAATATTCTTTTTGCATTAGCAATCCGTCAATCAGATTGTTTCGCGCTGTTGTTGTCATGAGAAAAAAATATTTATACATTAATCATTAATATCCATATATTACATTACTTTTAATGCCAGATACATCTAGCTATAGCACTAATTTCTTTCTTAAATCTCAAGAATTGAAAACAATAGTGAAATAGATTTCAAACTTAGATTCTTGCCAAATTTAGGGTAAGTTGTCTACTGTAATGCTCCGAAGTCAAAGGAAATTATTTACTGTAATTCTCCAAAACTGGAGAAAATTGTCCATTGTAGTTCTCCGAAATCGGAGAATTTTTGACTAATGTGGCTCTCCAACATTGGAGAAAATCACATAATGATCCTGCAAATTTGGAGAAGATTGTCTACTGTGGTTCTTCGAAATCGGAGAATTTTGGCTAGTATGGTTCTCTAACATCAGAGAAAATCACATAATGCTCCTGTAAATTTGAAGACGACTGTCTACTGTAATGCTCCGAAGTCAGGGAAAATTGTTTACTGTAATTCTCCAAAACTGGAGAAAATTGTCAACTGTGGTTCTCCGAAATCGGAGAATTTTGACTAGCGTTGTTCTCCAATATCGAAGAAAATCACATAATGATCCCGCAAATTTGGAGAAAAGTGACGCTATCAAAATTTTCAAATTCGGAGAAAGCTTCAATCAAAATTTTTTAGAGCAGGGGGGTGCTCATCCCTATCACCCCCCAGTCGCGCCGTCTCTGCGCTCGTTTCATATTTTGCCAAACACTTGCGAAAATCGGTCAGAAAATTATCGGCAAAAATTTTAATTATCTTTCGATTTTATATTTCCCGTTTCACTACGATCTGTGAAAAACATATATTCAGTAAGTATATTTTATTTATTTAATCAGTTTAATTCTTTGAGGACGGGTGATTCATTTTTGGACCACCTATTTTTCATTAAAGAAAAAATTGGTTATTTCACATTAAATTATTAAATATGTGAGGTTGTTAAGATTATAAAAAACTGTATTTATCATCTCATATATTTCTTTTCTTTCTTTCATTGTCTTATATAAATTCTCTTCAAGTATTCCTTATTCTTTCTAATGATGTATTAGGACGTCATACTTTTTCTCTTCTCCTCCGGTCTTTTGTTTTCAAGAATATTCTCGTTCATTATTGGAGATATATATATTCTTAACATCCTAAGGCTATAGAAAGAAGCGTGACTTCGATTTTTATAAAATCCTTTTTGAGTTAAATAGAAAAAAATAATTGAAGAAGTATTTTTTGATTCAAAAAAATTCCGTTCTCAAAGTGTTAATTACATTCGATAAAATCAGTTAGTCATAAATTCCATAGCATCAGACTTGCCGAATGTGATTTTTATGACATTATATTGATATCTTCGTTTGTCAAATAATTAATAACATCAAACGAGTATGAAGTCAACGATCACCTTTGTCTATCAACAGAATTTTTTGATACAATTATCATAAGGAATGTCAATAATGCATCTTTTCGAAAACAATTCTAAATTTCAGCTTTTATTCAGACAAAAATATATAAAATGAACTATGTTTGTATCATTTTGAAACACCAGCATAAACTCAGAATGAAATTTACAATGCTTTTTTTAAATATTTAGCCTCTCCTATCATTGCTGTGGAAGAACAATCAAACCTAATGGCTCTGTCACTTATGATCATAAACTACAGTGCTCACTAAAAAGTCCCCCCCCCCCCGCTCCCTTGAACTTTATCGATTTTTAAGCTATTGCCTTGAAATTTTGTTATTATTGCTGAAATAAAGATTTTAGTTAATAACAAAATTGATGATTTTTTACTATTTTAAATTTTGATTGGTCGAAATTGTCATCAATAGAATATAACTTTTTCATCAATGACAAGTTTTGTCTTTCTTTCAGGTAAATCACAATCATTTGAAGAATGTTGTTGTTTTTTCTTCTTTTTTAAGTCATTTCGTGGGCATGAAATATATGTATATTTATTCGAATATTGTTAGTGTTCGATATTTGCGCCTTATTTCATATATAAGAGTAATTGCACAATATTGTTACATAGTATTCTACCATCACGACGAAACATGACATCAAATTCTGTAAAAAGATATTGTACAAAATGCAATGAGAAAAACCGACCAGCAGCAGTTACCTGCAATAAATGTCATCATTTGTTTTGTGCTACATGTATTGTTGACCATCGAAAAGAAATTGTCACACAAATCGATGATATTAGTCGAGAACATAATTATCTTCAACAAGAGTTTAATCGACAATATGATATAGATGCTGTATTCTCTCGTATTAATATGTGGGAACAAGAATCAATTGAAAAGATTCAAACAGCTGCAGAAATTGCTCGAGTTAACTTTCAAGAATTGATTAATAGAAAGAAGAATCAAGTTAAGCCATTACTCGACACCATAACTAATAATCTTGAATTGAGTCAAAAAACAAACGATTATCCAGAAATTGACCTTCAGAAATGGATTCAACAATTGAAAGAACTTCGAGAAATGATGGAGGATTCATTAAATATCGAGATTGTGAACGAAACTGATGCGAAATCAATTATTCATTTAATTAAAATTAGAGAAATTTGTAATGAACAAGAATCATCGATTGTTGCTCATGAACGTTTCGACGCGATAGCCGGAGCCGTTGGATTGTCAGGAGACGGTCTTACAGCAGGTCATTTAGATCATATTGGAACTAATGGAAGTACTTGTGGGATTAATTTATATTCATCTGGAATACATCATATTCATTTTCAAGTTATTGGAAACTGGGGTACAAGCTTTTTCTCAGGTATTATGACTTCATTGCAAGATATTGAATCACGGGCAACTGAAACACCATCTGTTTATGGATGGTGGGACTTTGATGGTCCTGTCGTCAATGGCGGATGAGCACGATTTGGAACAAATGATATTATTTCAAATGATGATCAATTAACATTAACATTGAATTGTGATAAGAGAAAAATTGAACTCAAACATCACAGAATAAATAAACGTGTTCATCTATCTGTTGATCTTGAAATATGTCCTTTTCCATGGAAATTTCTTGTTGGATTTGATTGGCGAGGTGGTTCTATACGGATTTTACATTAAAACTCATCTTCATTCGTTCTCATTTAAAGATTAATAAAAGAATATTGAAAGACAAAATTTAATCTATTTTCTCTTCTATAAACAACAAAATATTCATTTATTCCAAACAGACTAAAATTCTATATTTAAAATCTAATTAAAACACATTCTTTATTCTCAAGAAGCTATCATAATAAAATGTAGCAAAGATCCTGGACTACAACTTAACAAAGTCCGAATAACAGATAACTGTCATTTACTTATCAGTCATATGAGACATATAGGATTCATTATATCTGAGAAAAGGATGACATAGTCTCTTTTTTTTGTTTGGTATTTTTATGAATCATATGGATTAATAATTGAATAGACGATAGTATCAGAAAATAGTCCTAGATAACACCAATTTTGTTTTAAATATCCTTCTTTTTGAAAATGAGTTTTTTCCAATAATTTTATAGATGCTTGATTATTTGGATCAACATTTGCTTCAATTGAATGAAGTTTCATTTGTGTAAAAGCATAATTGAGTACTATAGCTAGTGCTTCTTCCATTAATCCTTTACGTTGATAGTTAGGATGTAGAAGATAACCAATTTCACCTCTAAAATGTTCTTTTTGAATTTTTTCAATAGAAATTGTTCCGATCAGTTTAGATATTTCCATATAATTATCATTTCTCAATTCAATTCCCCATATAATCCCATCACCTTTTTCAAATGTATTATTAATTTCATTAATAAATCGATTAGCATCTTCTAATGATTCTAATTTAGGTTTTTTTATATATAACATTATTTGTTCATTTGATCGTAAATATAATATATCATTTTCATCATTAAATGTCACCTGTCGTAAAATAAGACGGTTTGTATGTAATACAGGAAATATCTTGTTCATATTTAGATTAATAAATACTGAAAATTGCTTGTAAAATTTCAAATTTCTGGATCATGGGTATATCTTAATTAACTACACTTGTTTTTCTTTCTAGAGTTTGTTTTTGATAAAGATAACGAGAGACTTATTTAATAGTCTTTCACGTGCGTAAGAAAAGAAAAGAACAACAAAGAAAAAAGAATATTTTATTTTCATTTGTTCTAAAAGTGATCATTTAATATTATCCAAACCGTTCTATACAATCTATGATATTCATTGAGAATTAGTTTATTAAAATAATATCTCATAAAAAAAGAAAAATGCCAATAGGTTTTTGCAAAGAAAAAAAAAGGGGGCTATATCTTTCCGATGTATTTTTATCAAATATAAAGATAAATATTCTTTTGAAATTTATATTAATAAGACATTACTTAAAAACTAATTCATTTGATATTTTCAAATTGATTAAATAAAAATGTCGTCAAATGATCCATATATTCGTCAACTTCAATTGTCAACACAATATATGACAATTGGATATGGTTTTCCTGTTCTTATTATTGGAATAATAGGAAATATATTAAATATAATTATTTTTATTTATTTAGCTAATTATAAAACAAATTCATCATCATTTTATATGTTAGCTAAATCATTTTTTGATTTAAATGTTCTTTTAATTGGTCTTATTGGTCATATATTAATTCAAGGTTTTCGTGCAAATGCAATAACAAGTGAAAATTGGTGTAAATTTCGTATACCATTATTATATATGAATTCTCTTTGTTCATATACATGTCTTTGTCTTCAATCAATTGATTCATATATATGTTCATCACGAAATGCAAATATCCGACAATATAGTACTGTTAAAAAAGCTCGTTATTTAATTCTTATATATATAATTATATGGTTTTGTAATGAATGTCCATATTATTTTTTTACACCAGCTAATATAATACCTAATTGGAGATGTCAAACAACAAATACAATTTATGCAACATATAGAAGTTATTTTACAATTTTGACATTATCAATAATTGTTCCTATAATAATAATTAGTTTATTTGGATATTTAACATATAAAAATATGAATACATTAAATATGAATGAAAGAAATCGAATATCTGCATTTACAAAACAAACAGTAAGAATGACTTTATATGAAATATTTATTGTATTAATATTTCAATGTCCATATGGAATATTTCAAATTTATTCTATAAGTACAACATATATTATTAAAGATATTTATCGTCAAACACAAGAACAATTAGCAAATGTTTTTTTCTTTATTTATACATATAATGCAAATGCAGTAAGAATATGTTTACAATTTACAAAGACATAAACGTTTTTCTTTATTATTCTTTTAGGTACCTTTTTATTGTTATTATGCATCATCAAAACGATTTCGACAACAAACTCTTGATGTTCTTAAACGATTGAAATATAATAGAAGAAGAAATCAAGTTTTTCCAATAAGTCAAACAAGTCGAATTCATACGCAAAAACAGACAACTCATATATAGAAAATGAAAACAATTTCTTATTTTCATTGATTAATATTTCAAAAATCTAACCTTAAAAGTTCTTTATTACAAAATAAATGCGTGCATTTTTTTTAATAAAAATTTAAAAAAACAACCGATTATTGAAAATTATTCCTTGAAAACATTTTAATAAAGAAAATTCTTCTCATATATAAGGATTAAACTTCCAGGCAATCTTAATGAAAATTTTCTAATTAATATTTAGCCTAGAGTATGTGAACGAAAATAGAAATTTTAACTTAATAGAATTTAATCGAAATTTATAAAAATGAATAATTTAACATGATAAAAAATTGTATGAATTAATCATTTTTCATTTGTTTTAATCGATTAAATTCCCGATTTATCCAAAAGACATATCGTATGATAACAATGAATGTATAATTAAACTAATATATTTCGTCGTTATATTAAAAACATATATCAAAACCTAATACCGAACATAATTCGTCAAAATATTTTACACTATCTAAGAATTTTTTATTTCCATATATTATCGTAAAAGGCTTGAAGCAACGTTCATTATAATATCGCGAATGAAAATTCCATTTTATTATTGTCATTATTCAAGCACTGAATATCTTTTCTATGTATTTTATTCATTTTTGAAAGATGGAGTATTAGAATTCGGTCAAGAATTTCTTTTAGAAATATTGTTAAAAATAAAGTTTGTTTCAAAAATCCGAGAAGAGTATGTGAAAACCTGAAATAATATTAGTAAAAGATGAGTATTATGTGTTAATATGACTACGATATTCTTATCAGCTTCTTCGTATATTTACTTATGAAGCATTTTAATATGCTCTGTACCGATCTCTAATTAATAACTAAGCGCATTAGTTTCTTCTTTTGAATGATTAATATATTATTTTTGATGAAAAATAAAGCCAACAAAATAGATTTCTCATGTTTCAGAATTTTCTATGAATGATTTTGTTTTTAACTTATTTAAATATTTTCAATATAAGAGACTTTTGCCAGCTTGATTATCATTTTTAAAGCAACGATATTGCAGTATATATATATATGTCAATAGAAAGCTATTCATATTAAATTTTCAGATGTATCATATGAACACCTATTATAAATTGTATAATAGCGTCTTTCCAATATACACTTTGTAAGTGTATTTGTACAGCCTTCTTAAAAATAGTTTATTCAATGTTGGAAATTGGTTGACTAGACGATGGGGCATTGACATAAATAAATCTTTGAATAAGAGGGCGTTTTCTTTTTTTGTTTCGTTTCTCTTGTCGAAGTCTTTCTCGTTCGCCTTCAACTGGATCAATACCAAAACAATATTTCAATATATCCATAATAATAACAAACATTGCCACAATTACCATAGCAATAATTGCAATAAAAGCGAATGATTTCGAAACAATTTTAAGAATTTTTATTCTTTTAGAAATTATTTCACAATGTCGACCAGAGTAACTTCCATTAAGACACTCGCATGTGTAATTGAGTAATGATGGAAAACAAACACCACGATTTTGACATGGAGAACTAACACAAAGATTAGTTTTTCTTTCACAATGTTTACCCTCCCAACCAAGTACGCATGTACAGTTAAAATCTGTTAGTGATACTGGATGACACTTACCTAGAAATAATTATTCGATTATTATTATAACAAATATGAAGAAAAATATATCTACCATTATTCCAACAAGTATTTGATTTACATACTCGACGATCATTTTCACAATGTTCACCATCGAAACCAGATGGACATGAACAATAGTAACCTAAATTGGTATCCTCATTGATACAAATGCCATTATTTTGACATGGTTGATGCATATCACACTGTTTATTCGAAAAACTGCAATTGAGACCGAAACGTGTTGGTTCCCAGCAGATAAATTCAATTAAACAGATGGGAGTCGTGTCAACTTAAATGATAATGTAAAAACAGTTTCAAAAACATCATTATTATTTATCATACAAACCATGAAGATGTTTTTCGAAATAAAACTTTTGAATTCGTTTATTCCTTTTGTCAAGTACAAACATATTTCCAAAATGATCAAACCATAATGCTTGTGGATATTGTAATTGATTCACTGAGACACCTTCTTGTACAGAGCATCCAACTACACATCGAAAACCGTTTTCTGTTGACATGACAATTCGATGATTACCACAATCAGCGATGAATAAATTACCATTTGTGTCAACAACAATCCCAGTTGGAAAATTAAGTCCATTATTTGTTAAAGCTTTGTTTACTGCTATTGTTATTCCATTTTTGTCTCGTGGACGAAACAGCTGAATTCTATTATTTCCACTATCCGCGACGTATAAATTGAGGTTTATATCGACAAAAATCCCAGTAGGATAACTAAGTAAGTATGATGTTGATCCATTGGTTCCATTGCCTATTCTGATTTCGATACTTGACCTACCATACATGTCTAATATAACAACTTGATGTTCATCTTTCATAGAACAATAAAGTTTATTGTTGATATCAATAAATATATTAACACATTTGTTGATAAAAGGAAGAATACCAACACAGAATGCAGGAGCTGTTGACCAATACCGAACTTGATGAGCGAAACTGCTGTTATCGAGATAAATATCACCATTACTTCTAATGAAAAGAATGTTTAAATCAATCAATTCAACCAAATTATTTCTTATTGAAGTTAGATTTTCTTCATTAAAAATTAAAGTTTTATCGAAATTCATAAAAGTTTTGTACACAAGGCTATAAGTATGAACTGATATGCCAGCAACTTTTAAATCATTTGTGTTAATATTGAGAAAGGTCGTAGCTTGAGAATTCCAAGTTGCACATGGATAAACTGCTGGCTGATTATGTAAAATAGCTAAATAGAATTTACAAAATCTATAACCAATAAATACTATATTTTTTCACAATAATATTTTCTATTCTCTTTATCAATGTTCTAGCTTTAGTTTTGTTTTCATTTGACCGAGTTACTAAAAACGGTGAGTCAATAAACAAGATGTTTTCTAATAGCGAGCAAGTATGTAACTCACAAAATAACACAAAGAAAAAAAACAAATTAACTTACCAATTGTAGTATCTTGCTTTTCTATTCTATCCGTTTGATTACCTACATAAATGCAAAAAACTAACATTACTCATGCTATCAACAAAAATTTCATCTTAGAGATTAACTATCATACTTTACTACAATGTATGGAAAGGTATCAAGAAATCTGATCTTATACTTGAATATTGCCTTCGATGATGTTTCATCAAACTATAGGCAAGATAGCTATAGAAAACGTCAAGATAAAAACGGGAACGGAACAAAATAAAAGAACTATTTAATATATATATCATATCCAACAAACCACCATGGTTGAGTGGTTGCGTTTCTTGGCATACAACTACAACGGTACTGTGTTCAAACCTCAGTAACATCATTTATAGAATGACTCTGGACAAGTCACTAACGGCTAACGTTGTCTCAAATGATTCATTTGTGCTGAATATATCTTTAGTCAGTATGTTGGACGGAAGAGGGTGCACATCAAAGCTGCCAACAGGCCACTTTTTTTTTTTAGCCTGACCTGGTCTGATTGGAGGTGCCTGCGGGACAGGCAGGAAATCTAAGAGTAGTCTGTAGTCTAAACTGGCTTGGCCTGATCTGCAGGCACCTGTCAGGCCAAATCAGGCCACCTGATGTTTCTGATATTACAAATCCATTAAACTCTATAATTTTACAATTGAATGTTCTCTCAAAAGCCTAAGGTTTTTTCCTTCAACTCAGCTGAAAATACAAATTAGACCAATATGAGAGAACAGCTGATGATAAATTATCATTAATAATATTATGTTGATGTTTTTTGTGCTTGCATAAACAATGTATTTGTTAGCTAGAATATAATAATGATTTAAAGAAGAAGCAGATGAGAAAACATTTGGATTCGTTGGCATCAAAATAAATCGAACAGAAGCGAATTAAAAAAAAACAAATGTCATTAGTTAATGTAACTTTATTTATATTACTGCCAGACCTCTCGATGTGCTGGAAGATGCTGTGGAGTAGTCTCCGGCACTTTTTATCATATCTGCGGAAATGTTCTTGCTTTCTATCTACAAAATTTTTAGTAGCAGTTAGGTTTCTGATGAATCGGTCAGACAACGCGAAATATCTGTTAAATCTAATACAGAATATAGTCTGTCTGCCGAATCTGGTAGACGTGGGGTCATGTAATCGTCACTATTCAATCATCTGATAGGATTTAAGTGTAAAAAATAATTTGAAAAACGTTTCTTGAGACCAACAATAGAAGCAAATGTTCATTAGTGCATGTTCATACAAAACAACATGTAGTTGCATATACAAGGACGGTGTGAAGGCATCGGTGCAGAGGAAGGGGGGAGGGGAGAGGAGAACATTATCGAAAACGGAGAAAGATCAAAATTTTTTTCTTGTCTCCATTTTTAAAAAAGTTTTCCCATTGTATTACTCGAGCTTCTTCAAAAACCAAAATTGAAGACCGTTTTTTGTGCTCTTCACCTTGGTTTTTCAGGAGATATCAGGATCTAGTTTTGGAGTACGACATCGGCGGAATCGTATCTCGTAAATGGAGAACACGTTCAGAAATCGAAGACGGGTAAAATTAAATTCGAAGAATATCAGTCATATTTTTTCAAATGTAGGGGGATGCTTCCGGGCGCGCCGTTCTTCTACACATCGAAAATCTTAATAGAAATAGCTGTCTGCGAAAAATTGATAGCTCCTGGCGGCACTCTTGAAAACAATCGAGAATCCTAATTTATGCCCAAAAATGAATTGAGAAAAAGAAAACAGTTCTATTTTTCAACTGAGCAGCAGCATTATTTTTGATATTTCTGCTAAAATAAACCATTCATAGTTATATTTAGACGTACCACTTTAACTTTACGTTAAAAATTAAAGTTAAAGTATTTTAGGTTTAATATTAACATGTTAAAATCTGAAATATTAGTTTAACTTTAATACTTTACTAAAGTATTTTTAAATTTAAGGTGTCATACCTAGTTATAGTCTTCTCTCTTTTATTCATTTACTCTTTTAGTCTATGAGGCTCTTTAATAATTATGAATGACTAAAGTTGGTAATCAAAATTTTCAGCTTATCATGTCACATTCTGTTTCGAGTTTACTATTGTGAATATTAATACCACGTGATGCCCAGGCCAACTATTTAGGCATGGTCTGGTGGACGGCTTGGTAGCCTTCCAAATAGCAGGGCAGGCTGGCAGTTCTGGTGCACATATCGCCGTCTATAAAAAGAAAGAGACGATAGAACTCGGCTTCATGTAGAAAACTACTATCCATTTCAAAATAGAAGGCGAGTGATTGTAAGTTGAATAACTCGAGAATGGTAACAGCTATTGAGGTCGGGTTTTTTTTGTTGCGTAGCCAAGATCGGGGCACGTAAGGATATGTAAAAAAAAAATTTTTCTCATAAGCCTGAGGGGGGGTTTCAGGCAAACCTTTGCAAGCCAGGCATGCGAAAGATAGAAGACATGATGGATTTTTGTTTTGGACAAATGCATTTGATGCGCATGAGTCTTCTCTACATTTCTACGCAAACCGCAGCTTTCTACGACATACCATTCGAATGCTACAGCTCCTACAGCAAAACCTGTGAAAAACAAGGTTTTCGGCCCGGAAAGCACGCTTTTTTGTTCGATACATGTTCCCACACGATGCCTTTATAGGTTTTCCACATTGCTGCTCATCGTGGCAATGTTTATTTTGCTCTACCGTAAAGTTTATTTTTGTCCATTGTCGAAATCGGCTCCATTTCAGCCAATTTTGAGCCTATTGCGCCTTCAATTTGACCCATTTTTTCATTTCCAGAGCGTTATTTTAGCTCATGATATTTGCGTGTGATTATCGACGCTTAAAATAAGGCGCGAAAGTGTGAAGAAACCTAAGTACTGTCTATTTACAGAAAAATTGTACAAATATCGAATGAAAAGTCTATATCTTCGTCGTCTATATTGATATCAAAATCAGACTCGTCATGTTCGTCTTCGCTGAGTAAATGTGGTTCTATATTTTCTTCAACAAAATCGTCAGCAGTGCGAAATTTCTCTTCGGCCTGTTGAGCGTGATCGATAAATCGTCGACTGGTTTCATCGTCGAGAGCAGCAATGTACTCTTCTGACAAGGAGCGAATATCGTTTAGACGAAAGTAAGTGTTGTGAGAGCGAACATAAGCCTTCAGTTGAGCCCATGCAAGTTCAATGGGATTAAGGACGCAATGCTTGATCGGAAGACGGACGAGCTCGACGTTGAATACGTTGGCGACGTCGTTAGTCTTGTAGCGCTTTGGAGGAATATTGGAAAATGCGGTTTCCAGTAATTCAGCTTTTTTGAATTTAGCATCATAGCTTATACCATGTTCTTCAAGCCACTGTTGGGGCTGATCTTTGCGCCATGAACGCTTTGGTGGTTTGGCTTCGTCGACGAGTTCGTTATGCCAAGTAGCGTTATTGATGATGATGGCGATACGAGGAGTAGAGCCATGCAGGAGACGAAGAGAAAAAGCAGCTTTCTCGATCCATTCGATGAAATGAGTCGAATTCATAGTGTGGTCCTCATCACAGGTGAATATGTCGACAGATTCTTTGTGGAAGCCGGTTTCGTTGATCATAGCTGAGATGGCTAAACGTTTACCCTTTCCCTCGGACTTCTTGAGACGTCCTTCACCTTTATCATCAAGCCACACCGAACGCTTTTCCTCACCTACATTGCACCATGTCTCATCGTGATAGTAAATAAAGGCCTTGTCGGCTCGTAAATCATCAAGATAACGAAAATAGGCAGCACGTTGAGCGACGAACGATATTGAGTCGAGCGGCGCGGTCACTTTACTTGTTTGTTTGTAGCAGAACCCGATCCGCTTCATATGACGCCACAGAGTCGTTTCCGACTGTATCGGAAAATCATTATGTTCATCAAGAATATGACTGAGCACGTTCGCGACTGTAGGATATATTTTCTCCGCCTAGAAATAGTAAAATAAATGGTTGATAGCAATTAAAACTTTGGCCACTTACCAAAACAAGATGAAAATGATATCGAATTGTGTCTTCCGCTAGTTCACTCAAATGTATTGCTGGTCGTCCGGAATTACCCTTTTTGAAGGATGGTAATGGTATCGGAACAGCAGATGGTGAGCTGGAGGCGATAGCTGACCAACGACGCTTGCGATGAATACGAACTGAGTCGGTGCCAGAGAGTGTTCGGCGACGAGACCGCATGGTTTCTTGTTCTTCTTCTTCCTTTCGACGTTGATCGGCCATTTCTTTCTTCAATCTGGATAATGAACGTTCGCTGATGCCCAGTATGGAAAGTAGACGAGTGGTAGTATTATGAAGCGGGATGATTGGACCTGCTTTTTCTTTTTCGACGAAGTCAATCACTCGAAAGAATATCTGCTTCTCTTTGATTGAATAGTCCTCTCCTTTTGGCATAATAAACAACTGAATGTGTGAACGATGTAGCTCAAAGAAGACGAAAATGAAGATGAATGGTAACTGATGATTTATTGCAAAAAATAAGCACTATAAATACCAGGATGAACAAAGAAGAATAGATGATGAAATCGAAAAAGAAAAGATGATGAAATGAAGATGGACAATGAGAAGATGATGTAAATAGAAGATGAACAAAGAGAACAGATGATGAAATAGGAGTTGGACAGAGAAACAGATGACGAAATACAGAAAAATAAAAAAAAGTATGTTGTGATATGTTCACATATGGTAAAAGAACAGAAACATATGTGCCATATGTGAAGAACAGAAAAAATGTGAACAACGAAAAGAAATATATGTAGAGAACGGAAAGAAACATGTAAATCTGTACAGGATGATATATATCATCCTCTAACAGAATGCTCCTTAATCAGCAAACGTACTCTTATATAGAGTGTACATTATTTAGAGAAGAAAGACGCGCTATGAAAAATTAGTCTGATATTCAATTGTACATTGAAGAATGGAACGATCAGATTTCACTTGCAACGCACAAGTTGTATTGTTTCAGGCGTAATTCAAGGCCCAATGGGCTCAAAATTGGCTGAAAATGGAGCCGATTTCGACAATGGACAAAAATAAACTTTACGGTAGAGCAAAACAAACATTGCCACGGTGAGCAGCAATGCGGAAAACCTATAAAGGCATCGTGTGGGAACATGTATCGAACAAAAAAGCGTGCTTTCCGGGCCGAAAACCTTGTTTTTCACAGGTTTTGCTGTAGGAGCTGTAGCATTCGAATGGTATGTCGTAGAAAGCTGCGGTTTGCGTAGAAATGTAGAGAAGACTCATGCGCATCAAATGCATTTGTCCAAAACAAAAATCCATCATGTCTTCTATCTTTAGCATGCCTGGCTTGCAAAGGTTTGCCTGAAACCCTCCCTCAGGCTTGTGGGAAAAATTTTTTTTTACATATCCTTACGTGCCCCGATCTTGGCTACGCAACAAAACAAACCCGACCTCAATAGCTGTTACCATTCTCGAGTTATTCAACTTACAATCACTCGCCTTCTATTTTGAAATGGATAGTACTAATAATAACCGCGCTCGGCTCCAACAGGTGATAAGCCTATGAGGCTTTATTATTATTATAAGATCCAACTGATATGCCTATGTAAAATGTGTAAGGCTCAGTATTGCTCGTTTCCTAATAAGCGACACAAATCTATAAAATAACATTTATTATACATTTGATTTCGACGTGAATATTGTCAACACTACCGTCATTATGCTAACTATCAAACCTTGTCATTTGGACGGTAACAATCATCCATCGACTATTAACGGGTACTACACCAGTTGTTTTACGAAAAACAGTTCCACTTTTTTTATACCGATGGGTTGCCAAGACAGGACCAATCGTCGTTCTATTTCCAATGATTTGTGAAATACTATTTTGAAAATGAATTGACACTGTACTATAATCATTCTCATATTCCCATCCACCCAACCATGCTGACAAAATAAATATAGCGTTTTCACTGGCAATCAAACCTACATATTCTTCTAAGTTTATTCTTTGATACATCGATGTAGTTGGATTTTCTTCACCGCCTCCGACAAAATAACACTGGCCACGATCACTTCAAGATATAGTTATTAAATAAAAATAAAAAAACAAATGTACTGGCTTTACCATGGTCCGGGAGTAAAAATATTCTGTGATGTGTGGCCTGTCGCATTGTATGCTTTTTGTGTGATAGATCTGTTACAACTCCACCCTATTGGACATTGTGCGCTACTACATATTTCATGAAACATTTCACCATCACCATTTACAACCAAGTTCACATCACATTCTAGAAGACAAATAAAAATATACAAGCTTTAGAAACTTTGACATTTATTGATTCTAAAATCTTAAAACTTGCGTGTTTTGTTCAACATGATCTAAAAGAGTGCTGACGTATATAAGGGTAGAAACTTGCATTCACTTGCCCCGCTCCGCACACACTGTCACCGACACTTCAATTAATTCATTGATATCTAATTAATTAATGACGCGTCATAGACTATGACCCACACCGCATCAAAAGGCGTTACAGACTATGACAGACAGATTATCATATGGGGTCACATATAGTGTTCAACACAGCACTAGAGACTATCACCGAGACAGTATCAAATACTAACAGACTGTGACAAACACATTGTGATCCTGCCGTCCACTGTACATGAGATTCTTGATGTACGATGAGATAATATAGATCAAGAAAATCTTATCATTGTAAATGAATTACAAGTTGATTCCGGCTCTGGAGTAATACTCTAATGAATCTACACATCAAGAGAATACTCAAATCGTACTCACGCTAGAAAATGTCACAAGAACTCCTGAGTACTCAGCAGTCGTACTCACATTAAAGTTTCGAGTATATGAGTATCACATTTCCCTGGTCTCATAACAGTATACCACAACTGAGTGCTCCAATCTTTCCTGTTTTTTAAATTTAGCAGTATTTAGATCATTCAAGGTCTGGGTGTGCAGCCCTTCAATGGGGCTTTGCAGTCTCTAGATGAGTCTACTTCTCTGCGATGTTACAGTCGCACACTAAAATTACTTTGTTAAAATTTCCAACTACTCATCCAAAGATTATCAGTGCACGATACCTCTTTCGTTCTGACACATTTCGTTCTGTATATTATGAGTATTGCTCGAGTAAAAGACGACGAGTACTACCATAAATACTCGGAGTCTTGCCTATGAATAGATTTATAGCAAAAGATTTTCTGGAGTACGTCTCCGAGTACTAGAACATTTTAAACACTCATGAATTTTCTAGAGTACTCATACTTGTAAGTCGTACTCTGTTCATAAATGAGCCAGAAAGTAGATAGATTAAAATAAGTTCCTGGTGAATATCAAGAACAGTTACATCGTCTTTCATATTTTAATTCCACATGGATTGCGCGACACAGCTTTTTTTTAACCATGCATAGTTAATGACAAATATCTTGTCATTATTTATTTTTTATTAAATATATTTTAAAAAGTTAACAGGTCAGCTATTTATTAAACTAATGACCAAGAAAAACTCAATTAAATCACGATAAAAAAAGGAGACATTTTTGACAACTTACTCGGCATTCCACTATTAATTAATAAAATAATTTTTAATAATATTAAATAATTTTTCGGTAGCATTTTTGATTCGTGATAGATTTCAAATTTTACTTTATCTACCGTAGGATAGTATATTTATATATTTTGTCCTTCATACATCCGTGCCTAACAAAATTTTGATGCAAATGTGAAAAATCGTGATAAAATATATTATCCCTCTCTTCCAATTACAATAATGAAACGTGCTCATTTGATGAAAAATATTAGTATTAACACAAATACACAGTATTAATTACTAGCATGTATAATCCTTGATACCAAAGTTTATTATAGATTATGTAACAATATTAATTAAAATGATATTTGTTCACTTTTTCTCATGTTAGAATAGTGTTACATGGTATTCAACGAGCGTAGTTTATTTACTAATAAATGTGAAAACCTCGGATTTAAATCCGAGTGTTATGTGTACTTCAAAAAGTAAAAATAATTAACGACAAATTGATTTTGATCGGCACTCTCGAAAAAATATCTACTCTGAGTCTATGCTCATCATTTTCGTCTTATCTCGTCTACAGATTGGCCATTTGAGCTCTGGAATCAAATATTCATTGGAATTTTCTATTCGTTGAGGATCGTTTCAAAAACTTTGTATTTATGAGCGCCGAAGATGTTGTTTTGGGGAGACAAGTCATGCCCACCTCCTCGTGGTGTCTCCTGGATAATGCAACGGGCCTGTGCAAATGCACGCACACCCATATAAGAGAAACTTTACATGATTGATACGATGATCATGTAGAAAAATAGTTTTGTTGAATCTTTTGAATTGCTAAACGAAAACTATGTTGTCTGATATTGATCACAGCAGGAAACTAGAATGCTAAGAATCTTGGGATATAATGAAAAAGGATTGTATAAAACATTCTAGCAGTGTGTACAACGAGAAATTAGACAACTAAAAACTATACTTGATTAACTAAAGTACTGAAAATAGAAAACACATGTTTGAAATGATCTTTGAAGTTTTTCTGTATTTTTAGATAATCGAAAGTTATCAATTTCTTTAAAGGAAAGGTCGCGTATCACTATGGAAAAATTTATTACTCGTACAGATAATGGATATAAAATTCATTATCATTCGACGATAAGCAGATGCGAGTCTGATTTGAAAATGAGAATAATTTACTTAAATTCTAATCTATTCTAAAGATTTCTTATTTAACAAATGAATAAAATTACGTTTTTTATTTGTATTTCTCTTTTTCTATCTTTGATAGAGGTACGAAGCCCATCAATGGCACAACAAAATACATCTCATTAAAAACGAAAAAGGCCAAGTATATATATATATTGTAATGTTTATACATTTGCTTCTATGTGTTCTCATCACCCCTTCTACTACTAAACATTATCTATTTTTATAGCTAGCTTTACCATTCTCGTGTCGGCCAATTTTGATCGATCCAGAAAAATTCAATGAAAAAAAATTTTATGCATTGTCGTTGATTTTTTTAATAAAAACTCTATATCTTTATTTTTCTCTTTTGCAATTGTTTATAAGCGATCATAGAGATAAATATTAATCAAGCACAAAGGGAAAAGATTACGGCAAAATTTTGTGGATTTCAAATATTACTAAGATTTTCTTACAGGTAAAGACAAGACATTGATGGCTAAAAATAGCCGATCGGCTTAGGACGAATAGAGATAATCTACTTATTATTTTTGTTCTTGTCTAATGATCCTCATTCTATATTTAGTCTTTCATATTGAACAAAACATACCATATTCGACTATTTATTTTTATATGAATACTATAGAATTTAGCTAATAAGCATCAGCAACGATTCCCAGTTAAAGCAAAAAAAGAAGAAAAACGGTCGTGGTAGCTCTTATCTGAATATGGTATCTAATTCCGAAGGATACAAATATCAAAGCATTTTGTAAGTATCTAAGGAAAACAGATACGATGGATACAATTTAGGAAAAAGCCACCTGATGAGACCCTTCAGCAAGGTGGAAACCGGTAAGAAAAAATTCGTCTTCTACAAGAACATAGTGTTCTACGCGTAAAATCCAAATCAATAATACAGAATATTAGATTCTTACAGTAATCCCATGATTCTTCTTTACAACTCATTCCTAGTTTTATAGACCTATCAACATGCATGTTTTAGTAACTGAGTATCGGCTTGCGTAGACAGCTAGAACACAAATCTTGAGCATATACTTCCATCAACTGTAATTCACTGTAAGAACACTCAACACGGGTAATTTTCGACCACATCATATTTCAATTAAATCTAAATGTTGTCAAAATTAGGATAAGGGAGCATATCAGATAGTTTAATGGTAGAACAGCCGACCGGTTATCGAAAAATATGGGTTCGATTCCCGTTCTGACTTTATGACCTTTACTTTACAGGTCTTTCGCACTTGTTAAGACATATTCATGCGGTTGCAGTTCAATGAAATCTGATGTATCATCGTACACAAGTCAGACGATTGCTTCTCTATAAACTCTTTATTTTATATTGGCATACTCACCCTCACCCTCAGGAATGACAAGTATTGAAAATGATCATATTTTTATGCGTCGGCGTCCAGAGAAAATTCGGATTTCATTTGTAACAATATGAGGTCGACCAATATAATAAATAAGTTTTGATTCTAGTTAGATTAATGCAGTAGAAAAACATAGATTCAAAAGAAAATGAACACATTCGCCACGATGCAGCCTATTCATCAGCCATCCTATATTTCAACGAGAAACTCTGTAGAAACTGTTCTGTCTTCAGTGCTTTTTTGAGTCTCTCTTTCTATAGTATAATGCTCCTTATTAAAACAATGAGAACAAAAAACTATCAAAATCAGAACAGAAGGGTTTTACTTTCTCTGCTACCGCATAGCTAGCTTCTTTTGACTATATTGTTCCAATTCTCTTCACACAATATCTAGTACAGCATCTGTCGGCATTGCACATAAATCCTTTTTGTTCTTCGAGCTTGTGGTCAATGAGTCTGCACTTTAAATGGGTCACTAGGTATTGTCTCGAGCTAGATTTTAGTTTCTCGAATGACATGTTATACAGTAAAGATTTCTCAAGACTTTTATAATACTCCAGAATGACTGCTTTGTTCCATGTGATGTCGCAAACAGAGGAAAGAAAACGACAGGCTAGTACAAAAAAAATTGTCACGGAGTGCATTTGTCGAAAGACCAATGTACACAAAAATGAATCTATAGAACTGCTCTTTCATAAAATCAAATCGAATCCTGTCGAATATATCAACTAGACGTTGAAAGTATAAGCGGAAAAGTTAGTCTCTCTCTTTTTTTCTTCTCTCCCATCGGTATTGCGTTTACTGCTACTAATAGTTTGAAATATTGCAAATTGACGCATGTGTGAATATAATTCTTCGAACAAGTTAAACTATTGCACTGATGTATCATTTCATTTTTCTTATTTGTTCACACTAAGCTAAATATGCAGAGAAGATACGAATGATTTGATGAAAAATATGAACAATTCCAGATAAATCGTGTTATAGGATTTTCTCTGATTCTATAAGGTCATATTGTGGCATCCTTGACGTCATTTTTAGTAAATATTCTTGTAAGATTACATTAATGTCAGTTTTTCGTACAATATTTTGTGTGATCCTGTTTGAACATTTATGATCTAACTTTGATATCGTATTAGATCTGGTCTGACTGATTCAAGGATCTTCTCTTGTAATTTATCGTTCTGAGCCCTAGTTGAACTTTTTTTAAGGGCTTGAATGCATGGACGAGTTATACGCACAGATAAGTCAGCTCATGTGCTGAATTCATGCAAATAATATGAATGCGTATCCGTGAAACAATTATTCTCACGACTATAGAAAGGGTTATATGAAGACAAATAGTTTATTTGTGAATTTTTATCAGATCCTATTTTAAGTCTTCCACTATACTCTGAAGAACACAAAGGTGTTTAAGTCTTATATTTGGTTGTTCTGAATCTTGAAAGGATGAACATAGACAATGAAAGTTACCGGTCTGCTTGCCCAGTATCTGATCGATGACAAAAATTAGTGAAAAATCAGGCTTGAGAACAGTTTTGTTCTGCTGTATAGGACTCGAAACATTGGCATTCTGAATACCGTTTCTATTTGATATTCTAAAAAGTCGATCTCACTGTATTAGCTTTTCTGGAATCTTTTTATAGACCTTTTTGGTCAAAAAGAAACGGTTTGACCCAAAAAGGTTTATAAGAAGATTCCAGAGAAGCTAAAAAACTATAAAAAGGTGTCTAAGCCGTTCATAAACGGTTTTTCAAGGTTTTTTAGTCTACCTTTTTTTTTACAGTGAAGGAATGTATCGATTTTTATCATGATTCATCATTCTTACTAGTACAGAGTATTGTATATTTATGTCGTCTATGCAAAGACATGTGTGATGCCTGTGATAGTCACAAAACTTTCATAAGACGATGCTGATTCTTTGACCTGTTTCGGTGTCTTTGTTTGTTCGTTTCTAACACTTATTTGAGTTTGAATATTTGAAGGTGATATTTGCTCGATACGATCAGACTCATGATGTTCATCGACATGTGCTGATTTTTCGACTTTCTCGGATAAGAATTGTTTAAGAACCGTGAATGTATCATTCAAAATGAGTATCGTGGAAGAGTCAGTCAACAGTTTCCAGTTGAAAACTGTCAAGAATGATATAGACCATTTGTATTTCATTTAGATTCAGCATGTAAGTAATGGCTTTACGATCTGTTGCATATTCATCGGATATGATAAGTACAATGTGTCTTGAGGGTGTGATCAAGGAAGTAATATGTTCAATACAATCGGCTGCAGTATCGATAAATGTAATCTGCTTTTAAAGGTCACGCGCAAATATGGGTATTGTATCTTTTGAATGAGCACCAAGCCAAACGATATGACAACTATTAATGATCTCCAGTGGAATTCTGTCAGCTTGAGAGACGTAAGACTTGTCAAGAGGAATTGATTTTCTTTGAATCGTTTTCCACTCCGACGTTGTCATGATTGCCAACTTTGAATGTGTTGAAGATACTCACAATTGACGGCGATATATGGATACACTCTAAAAAATTTAGGAACTTTACAGAACCTTCCAAAAAAGTTTCGGTAAAGTTCCTATTTTTTTAGAGTGTAGGAAATCGGTTTAAAAAGAAAAAGGTTGAAAAAAGTATTTTGCTGCTTACTCGACGTTTGACGACGAAAATGTTGCACTTTTCTTATATAGATGTAAAGCACACGTCGTTAAGCAAATATAATTTTCTTTTTCGTTTTGCCTGTAATTTCACAGTAAGTAAACTATTTTGTCCGGAATTTGTAAAAAAAAGAGTGACAGTGTATTGGTTGACTGATAAGCGAAATGTTTGGTTTTGGTTTACACTGCAACACTGCAAGCGGCCATTAGCCTGTAATTGGAACTAGTATAATTAATGTTAGAACACATGTCGAGTACAGTGTAGAATGTCTTTTTAAAAATGTCCTCTGTTTTTTCGTTCTTACATATATATATGTTATGTGACAGAACGAAAAATCGGAGGACATTTTTGAAAAGACATTCGAGATTGCTACCTATGAGATAACACAGTTGATTTTATTTACGTATATAAATATTATACTTTTGGAGAAAACGAAATAATTTCATTCTATTGCGATTGTACTGAAAAACGTTTTTTTTATTGTTTTTGTTTTAGTCAACAACAATGACAAACGTAACAACGGTAGAAGATGATAACAATGTGCATTATACAAGTGCAGATCGCTTCGAATCGTTGAATGTTTCAACAAAAGTTAATTTTGATGAATATCTTGTTTTAATTATAGGTATTGATCATGATGCTACTTTATTTAAAGAATTTCCAAATTTTCTTAGCAAAGATTTACTACAAGAATTTCCAGATTTTGAAGCAATCCATTCTTTGAGAAGTACGAATATATTCTTAATTATTTCCAATGAATTAGACAAAAAACAAGTTGATGAATTTGTTTCTAAACATCGAATAATTGGTATTTATATTTATTGCAAAACTCAAGATAATCATACGAAATGTATGAAAAGAAAAAGAACTATGGAGACAGAATTATTAACAAAATTGCATCGTGATATTAATTTAATGAGTCATCAATGGTCCTTTAAAGAAAAATCTTTTCAAAAAGCTTTCACAAATACATCTCAATGGTATCATTTATTTCTTACAATTATTTGTTATCGTTCAAAATATTCAGAAGAATATTATGAAGAAATGTTTAATGAATGTCGTAGTTATTATTCAGATAATAATCGCATGATAGAAGAAATAAATAAATTACAAAAGAATTATGATGAATGTAATCTTATTTATGAATATACACGAAATAATTTTCTTTATCGAATAATTAATCATGCATTACGTACACAAAATATGGAAACAATTAAAATATTTGGACCTTTTATTAATGATTTAATTTCTCAATTAGCGAAATATAATCAAAAATATTTTACTTCAAATGAATTTCCTATTCGAGCTGTATACCGAGGACAATATTTAAGTTCAGATGAATTAAAATTTCTCCGTTCTGTTTGGAAATCTAATAAACCTATTATTACATTAACTACATTTGGTTCAACATCTCTTGATCCTGAAGTAGCTATGGATTTTTCTGCTTATTATTCGGATGATCTAATTCCTTGTCTATTTGAAATTGTTCTTACTGATGAATATAATCAAAACCGAAAAGATATGCATTCTATTTATCCATATGATTTATATGGAAATATATCTTGTGACTCTGCTATAAAAGATGAACAAGAAATACTTTTTTCTCCGGGAATACATTTTCGTATTGAATCAGTTGAAGATCCAATTTATCATTTTGATCGTCAATGGACACCTATTAAACTTGTAATCGTCATGGAAGCAGATGGGAAAAGTTTTTTTAATTATGTGAATATTGCCAAACAAATTCAAAAAACCGAAGATCCACAAGTTTATAATGATATTCTAGATATGTTACAAATCAATGCTGAAAATGAAATCAGATTTCAACAATCGAATTGGGATAAATGGTGGAATGCTTTAAAACGTCAATGGGGTACGAATTATATAAATATTAAACGTCAATCATTAAATTTAACATTCTACAATTGTTTTTCAAATGATTTTCATTGGTCAAGAAAAGCAATTGAAATGTATAAAACCAAACTTCAATTTATATCGGAAATTCAATCAAATTGTTCATCATTTTCATATTTATTTAAAACTTATATATCGTGGCGTGAATTACCTACAATTTGGTTAGCTTTATACGAAGATTATTTAAAACCATTTTGTCAAAATACAGACAACGAAGAAGTATTTAAATGTCTTTGTTTTGCCGGAGAACTTTATGAAAAAATTGCAGGATATGAATACGCATTAGAATGTTATGAAAATGCATTACAAATAAATATAAAAAATAAATATAATAAAGATAATCAAATACAAAAACAAATCGGAAATATAAAAAGAGCTATTCAACGGAAATCTGACGTAAGACGACAATCAAAAAAGAATATAGTAACAATTGATCAGCAAGAAAAACGACATCAATGGTTTGTTTATCGAGTAATCAAGCAATACACTCCGGATAGATCTTCGATATTGAGTGTTCTCCGACAAATTTTCGAATATATGACAAATCGTGAAGAAGCGTATGATTTATTTTATACAAAGATTATATTTTCTTTTCCATTCGAAGTTACTACAGACTTATCAAATGATGATTATTATTTGAATTTTTTTCTTGCTTTACAAAAACATCTATTAAATGATTTACCTAGTTCAGCCAATAATAGTATTCTTTCACTTTGGCGTTATGAGAAAAGTTATTCGGAATGGGTTCGATTTCAATCATTAGAAATATTTTTACGACCATTTGAGAAAAAACTCGATTTTCTTCGTACTAATTTTCTCCCTCGATTGAAAAGATTCCTTCAAAAACTCACGACAATTCTTGTGATATGTTTCTTTTATATATGTGTAAAACAGATAGGTGACCAAATCATCGTAAACAATGTTTTACTAACCGACAATTCGAACAAAACGAAAACAACACAACCAATGGATCTTTCTAATTCTGAAATGAAACATTATCTCGATACATTGGATAATCAATGTTCAATTAACGACCAAACCTCAATTACTATTCCAAATCATGAAAGATTTGATGAAGATCAAGTCCGTCTTTTTTTCGACAGTCTTACTTAAAACTAACGTTTGTCTTTAACATTGCGCAGCTCTTTCATTCGTACAAATGCTATTATCTATAGTACTAATCGTAAATAGTTTTAAAAGTGGAAACTTTTCTCTATATAATACAAACTAATAATGAATTCTCAATTTTTTTTCTTGACGGTATGAATCAAGAACAATTCAAGTAAATCATCAGCTTTCGAAAATGTCGCCTATGATTCTATGCATGATTCACCACCTGAAAACAGACGGACCGGTACTAGATTAATTGAGATTAACTAAACTATACGGTTTCATTTTGATTTGATTCACTAGAAAAAGCTGAAGGAGTGAGTGTGGCCGAACATGCAAAATTGAATGTTGTCCATCAAGATAGAAAACAGCAACAACCACCACTGAATACAAATTTTAATAGAGTTCCACAACACAACGTATCTGAGAAACTAAAAAAAAGCAACTCAGTTAATAATTCATTATATCACAAATTTTTCGATTTTTGACATTTTATTCTGTTATATAAATTCTTATAAAAAATTCTAGAAGAAATTGTTTTGTTAATAAGAACATATTTAAAAAAAAAGTTGTGTAAGAATTCGATTAGTGAAGAGATAACATATATATTCCTAACTAAAATTTCCATCAAGCAAAGTAACTAGATATATTGTGAAATAAATAAATAAAACTCTATAGTCACTTAGTTCTTCATGTATGAAGACAATCATACTACAAGATCATGTCCATGCAATTGCCATGCTCTGATGACCAAGTGAATAAATTCTTTCTATCCTTGCTATGCACAAGTAGAATACCATCGTCTTGGAGACTCACACGGCAGTGACATTTATCAGTGGTTGTATTTGTGTGCCAGATAAGTTGTCCTTTTCTATCATGAACAACAACATCGTTATTCCATTGCAAGTTGAATATAAATGAACCTTGGACATTTAGCACTTCTGGATCAACCATCGACTTCCATACAGGCTCATCTGGTTTATCTTGCTCGTATACAACAAGGTGACCATCAGACTGCAATGTTAGGTGAAATTGTTCGTAGGGCGAAACGAGACACTGGCCACTTTAAAATTCTTCTCCTTTGTCGAGAACGGATCTGCCTTCTTTCCCTTCGCCGAAGCCTCGAATAGCCATGTGCGATGACCAAACGATCTCGTCCTCTCCATTACGAATATAGAAGTTCATATCATCAGCCACTTCCATGTGATAGGTATTGGTCGAATTGGGAAACCAAATATCGGTAATCTAAATAGCACGTTCTTTTCCATCGTAAATAACAGAAGTGCAATCCATTTGCATCTTGAGTACAAATGGACCCTCGACATCGGGTACTTTTGGAATGATCATCGATTTCCACAAAGACTGATCTGGTTTATCTTTTTCGTATATATCAAGACAGCCATCAGCTTCCAATGTAAGGTAGAATTGTTCGTTGAATGATACGAGATGTTCACCAACATGAAATTCTTCTCCATTGGCTAGACGTGACTTGGCCTGTGACGTCATTTTTATAGTCGTACACTAAAAATAAAAGACGTTTTACGGATACTGTACACCTTAGAAAACACTATTTGCTTTTAGAGTGTAGGGTAAGCGATAGTCATTGTCGATAAAATAAGTGCTTATTTACTGAAGACATGCCTTATCAGAAGTTTTTGCATTAGGAATCGGAACAATCTCTCTCCCTCTTTCTGTCAAATAGTTTTCTTGTGCTTGCTAATAACTTTGAGTTTCTTGGTCAACAATGTTTGACTTTTCACACAGCAAATCAGTGAAAGACAATCAGAGTTCAGTATATGATAAACCAGTGAAAATTCAAAAAAGAGATCTTCGGAAGTTTTGATCGAAGGGTAATCAAGTTCAAGTTATCGAGACAGTCATCTTTGCAGCAGAACAAGTCCCCTATTATAGACTTCCGATCAAAGGACAGGGGCGGATAAGGACCCTTTTTGGTCCACTATATCTCGGTATCACAGACACATATTCTGAGATTTTTAATCTGCCTACCAGATGCAGCGAGAAACGACGATTCCAACGGTACCAAATTTGATCCATGTCTGATGTATTTTGTAGAAGTAACACTCAGTTTTCTGAGGGATGTTTTTGCTAAAAAATGGAAAAGTCCGGGCAAACTGAGACCCTCAGTATTTTTGTTGGAAAACAAGAGGATCTTCACTGAATCTTAACAATTTGGGCTCAATCGAAAGCTCTCGTCGCATTGCACAACCTAGTACCAAATTGTGCTCCCACAAGTGAAAATTCTGCGGAAAATAAACGGTGACAATCGAAAGAAGTGAGAAAATTGCAAGTTATCCCTGATTACTTGTGACCGAAATCAGGCCTACAAGTCGTCCGCTTTCCTGCCTTGTCAGAAGAAGATGTTCAAAATATTTGCTTCGGGAATGCAAAGGATTTCTCGATTGACAAGTGTTGAATCTTCTCTTCCAGGAAAGTACCAGATCAAGCAACCAAATGGTTACATCGAAGAACATTTTAAATCGTCGGTCTTGAACGATGAAGAACTAGAATTCGTCGTTGAGCTCTGTTCTGCTCACATTGATCTAGTTCGACTTCGATTCGCTTCGAGACAATCATGCAGCAAAACCTATATGGCAACGGTGCAATTCGACAAGGACGATGATACCAATCTTATAAAAGCCTGCTTCTGCACGTGTTTGGCGGATGCTCGAATCATTCGATGCTGTGCTCATATCACTGGACTTCTTTGTCACCTTGGTGTCTGTTGTGGTGAAACAGATGGAGTACGTCATCCACTCTCCACTGTGCAGCTGATCCTTTCCATTGATGACTTCATTCAGTATTCAACAACAGACGAAAGCGGTCAAGATGTATCCGACACTGAACAATCTTCAACCGATGACAACACGTAACCTCATGATCAATGTATATTCGACTCCCAATAAAACAAAAAAAGATTGAAAACGGTACGTTTAACACTCAGCCAACATTCCAATAGCACAGGGTTGTAGAGCTTAAAAAACTGCATCGAATGATGTGAATCTCGAGAGTTAAGAGCTCTATCTCGTAGGCTTGATTTCGGTCACAAGTGATCAGAGATAACCTGCGATTTTCTCACTTCTTTCGATTGTCACCGTTTGTTTTCCGCAGGATTTTCACTTGTGGGAGCACAATTTGGTACTAGGTTGTGCAGTGCGAAGAGAACTTTCGATTGAGTCCAAAATGTTGGAATTCAGTGAAGGTCTTCATTGTTTTCCAACAAAAGTACTGAGGGCCTCAGTTTACCCGGACTTTTCGACTTTTAGCAAAAATACCTCTCAGAAAGCCGAGTGTTACTCCTACAAAATACATCAGACATGGATCAAATTTGGTACCGTTGGAATCGTCGTTTCTCGCTGCATCTGGTAGGCAGATTAGAAATCTCAGAATATGTGCCTGTGATACCGAGATGTAATGAGCCAAAAAGGGCCCTTATCCGCCCCTGTCCTTTAGTAGCTTTTTGTCTGGTGCTTCTAGAGCACTCTTGGCAATCGATAAATTAGTACCGTGACCATAAAAGGCATGCTGTTTTTATTGAAATTTCATATTAAAGATTTAGGAAAGGGATTAAAAAATCTTTCCATATATGGTTCGATGCGTTTTCATCTGCTCTTTCTAACAGTGAAAATCGCAGGTATCTATCTTGTTCCTTGAGAAAGTTAATCAAAAAATGCCCACGGGCACTAAGTGGCAGAGTCAGGATTTTCAGTTAGGGTGGCTCAACCCCTCCTAGATTTTTCGGAACCCCTACAACAAAAAAAATTTGAAAACATTACTGCATATTTCCTGATTTTTCCAAAAAACTGATGATCGGAGGGAGGAGGTAGCTTCGCAAAGGTTCCCTATGTTCCTCCTCACAGATTGGCCATGTCTCGCGAAAATTTCTGTATCCTGCTACCTACAGTTTTGAGCTAGGAGGGAGCTTAACTTCTTCAACGGGTCTTTGAGCCTCCTAACAAATAAAATACATGTATCAAAAATTCCCCCTAGGGGAGGCTAAAGTAGTTTCCTGCTAGTTTGACACTCACAGATTCCTATATAATCAGATTATATTTAAATTATTTTATTGTGATAAATAGTAATGAATGATAAATATAACAGAACTGACTTTTACAAATAGATTTGGTAATCTTCAAAATCGTTTTAAAAAACATTTCTATTAGTATAAACATATGTTTCTATTAGTATAAACATATGTTCGATGATGTTATACATGTAGCGATGTAAGCCGTGCGGCTTAGTCGCCACGGTTGGGATAAAAAACTATTGAAGATTCCAGCCGTTGCCGTTACGATAAAAATTAAAATATTTAGTTTCTCAACATTTTCAGTGTTTAAAATCAGTTTCAACGGTCTCTCTAAGTTGGTTTTGTATAAAAAGATTTTGTATTATCGATTTTCCTTTTTCCTTGAAAACTTTTTCGAAAATAAGAAGATTTTGAAAATAATCATGAAAAAATTTCAGCCGCGGTCACCGACTAAGATTTCGGCTTACACCTCTACAGGCATGTAAACTATTTTTTCTTCTTTTCTTCCTTCCGCCAATATTATAGTACGACATTGTACGTATGTATACACAAATATATTAATGTATTGTCTAACATTATATGTAAATAATTATACAAATAGATTTATACGTCAAATTCGTTATAAAGAATCTTGTCTTTATGTCAAATTAATGCGTCAGTATCGTCATGATTCATTATCAAAAAAGAAAATAATCAATGTTTATCCACAAATTATTGTTGATCTACCAAAAGTTTCATTAAATCGTGTTCAATTAGATTTTCTTTCTCATAATGGTAAGTCAGAAGCACAACAAAAAACTTTCTTTAATATTTTCTTACATTAAGGTCCAAATTATATCATACCAAATCAAACCTATTTGAAGTCTAATAAATATAAAGAAAAACAAATAGAAAAAGAATATAATAGCGTTCTAGATGTTATTATACCTTATCTTGTACGTGTTCATTATATGTCAAATACATCAACAATTTTCTAAACAATTTGCAACATATTTATATGAACAATATATGGCTCCATTATCTTATCTTCAGATATATCGTGCTCGAAAAGAATTGAAATTAATGAAATCAATTCAACATCGTTTAAAAAAGAAAAACTATATTCTTCGTGTTACAGATAAAAGTGGTATTTTTCATATTGGTCATATCACAGATTATGAAAAAAAAGCTGAAGCTTAGCCACAAAAAACACAAGCTTATATTGAATTAGAAAACGATCCATTATGGACCGTTTTTGATAAAGTTGTTCATTTACTTAATACTCTTCGGTCAAAGAAACAAATTCTGGCATGGCAACTTAATAAAATGATGCCAAAACGAGACAAAGTTGCATTAGCTTATTTATATTTTATTCCAAAATCACATAAGGTAATTTTTGAATAATATCTTTTCTACTTTTCTCTTTTCACATTTTCTTTTCTTTTTTCTGAAATAGGAAGGAACACCATTAAGACCAATTGTCTCATCAATGAATACACCAACAACTGATATTTCCAAAATATTAGATGAACTACTTCGTCCATTATTTGATAAAAGTGTTCGTTCAACAACTATCATCGATGGTGTTGATTTGATTCGTCGTCTTCAAACATATGTTACAAATGGTTATTTTCAATCAACTACTTATTTATGTACATTTGATATTACAGATGTATATACAATGTTACCACAAGAAGAATCGTTAAATATTCTTACAGAATTTCTTCTCGAACACGGTTATCATAAAGGGAAAGGCATTTCAATTGATGCTATCCGAAAATTAGCTCGTATTGTTCTTACAGAAAAAGTGTTTGTCTATGAAAAGAAACTCTATCGACAAATTCTTGGTGGTGCAATGGGCTCAACATTTACTTTAACATTAGCGAATATATTCATGTAGAAATGGGAACAAAAATTTGTTCAGCCACAACAAGCATCGAATGAAATCTATGGTCGGTATGTATCATTTATTAATGAAGTCGTATTTATTTTATCTTATATTATTCTTAGATATATTGATGATATTTTCTTTAATTCAAATGAAACATTAGATAAAATGAATCAAATATTAGATGAAGCCAATAATTGTCATCCAAATATTAAATTAGTTCGTCAAATTGGCAAAAGTGTATCATTTCTGGATGTGTTTATTGAAAACAATAATGGTGAATTAGTCACATCAGTCTATCATAAAGAAGCAGCTGAACCATATGTTGTACCATTTCAATCTGATCACACTCGGCATATTCTCCGAAATATTATTGATACTGCACTTCTACGAGCAGTTAATTATTCATCTAAATTATCAGTATTTAATGAAGAACGACGTTCAATCAATTTAATGTTACTCTATAATGGGTAATTATTCAGATTTCATTTCGATTCTTGCACTACTTCATTTTTAATTATAGCTATCCATCAAGATTTATTTATAGTCGATTCAAAAAATTTTTCAATAGTTATATGGCCACATCATCGATTCTACCAATGATTCAAAATGAAAATGATTATAGCGCCGTACGTCGCCAATTATTATACAAACCAACTATTCCTAAATATCAAATAGCTTCACGATTAGCAAAAACAATGGATCCTAATTCCAAAGAAGAAATGACTGATTTATTAATTAAAGAACGACTTGAAAAAGAATCGAAATGGAATAACAATCTCATTATTCATTACACACATGAGGAGCGACTTTCAACATATAAAAAAGATATTCATCAATTATGGAATAAAATATTTCAAAATACACCAGTTATCCATACAAAACTTATTGTCGGAAATCGAAATAGTGAAAATTTGACTCAAGAATTAGTGCGTCGACGTCCTCAAACTTGATTGATAATATTCTGTAACTTGTATTGTTGTTTATTGTACTTCGTTTGTAATATTGTCAAACATTTTGAAATGTTATTTGAATAAATTTTCGTATACAGATATTTCATTTCTAAATTATTTTTTAAAGATTCTATTTTTCTATATTCTAGATTTCACATATTTCTTTTATAGCAGCTTTTCAAATATTACACAATCTCAAAATTTCAAGGCATTTTAATCAAAAATGTAAGCATAACTCTTTGGCGGTCAAGTTAAGCTAGCTCCAAACTGCGTAAACTCCAAATTTGGAGCTCACTTACCCATCGACATTTTAGTAATAATACGCGCTCCATATATTATGAATCATAGTAGTATAGTAATATGTGATTCTTAAATACGTGATAATTAATTAATTAGCACTCAGGTTGATTAGCATTCCCCTTAATTAGTACTCAATTAATTACCGCTAATTAGGGCTAGTGCTCATCTAATTAACACTAATTAGAGCTAGTACTCATCTAATTAGCCTTAATTATGGCTAGTACGTATCTAATTAACACTAATGAGAGTTGATACTCATCTAATTAGTACTAATTAGGACAATTACTCATCTAATTAGACTTTATTATGACTAGTACTCATCTAATTAATACTAATTAGGGCCAGTACTCATCTAATTAGCCTTAATTATGGCCAGTACTCATCTGATTAATACTAATTAGGACCAGTGCTCATCTAATTAGCACTAATTAGGCTCAGTAGTCAACTAATTCATATTCACTCCGTTGAATAATCAATTCACTGTTGCCCATATGCGCAGTTCTACGTCCAATATTTCCACGCATAGATATGCATCTGAGACATCATTCT